>JAVJIF010002483.1:90000-255551 GCA_038442645.1 Agave tequilana | reverse complement strand
AACGTGCAAAAAATACATGGGCGTTTTCATTATCTTATTTACAAATCTATGAATAATTTACTATTTTCACTTATGTTTTTCTAAAATAAATGTATTAATTAGTATATTGTTAATTTGAGATATTAGAGAATGTACTGCCTAGTATATTGTTAATTTGAGATATTAGAGAAAACTATAAATGTATTAATTAGTATGTTGTTTATTTGAGATATTAGAGAAAACTAAGTGATGAGATAGTGGAGAGTATTATGGATGTTATGATTAAGTATCATTGTTTCCTTAATGCAAAATCTATGATGCAAAATGATTCTTTCTTATTTAATTTATAATTTAGTATAAATGATTTTACAAGTTTTAAATCATGAGATAGCACAAGCCATTACTTATGTCATGATTAAATATCATTCTATTTAATCTTGGACAAATGATAAGATAGATATTTAAGATTCTTTATGTTTATATTATATGCGGAGATGATTAATTCTGTTATTATGGAATACCATTCTTTCATTTAGAGAAAAAAAATGATTGTATAGATTTTTTTTAGTTAGCTAGAATAGTTAGCTTGAAAAGTTTTGAATATATTAATGTTGGAAAATTGTATGTTATCTATAGAGATATGTTATCTACATGTTTTTTTTGTAAAATCTTAGCATGAAAGATTTAAAAATGTATGAATCGTGTGATGGAATTTATTAGAAAGAAATGGTAAGAAAGAATGGTTTATATTGAAGTAGAGTTTGTAAATGCACAGTTTATTTGAACTCTCAATTCTTAAATAATTATTTGAAGATCACACCTATTACTATTTTGTATTTCTAGAATTGTATCTGTTATCTACTTACACTATTAATATGAAATAGTAGTTCTAAGATTACATCTATTACTATTTCCAGAGTTGTTAATATGAAATAGTAGTTCTAAGATTACATTTGAAAATAGATCCTATACTTGCAGATTCTTTATACTCTGAACAATAGCAGCATACAGACCCAAGAATCAGAACAGATGGGCCCTCTCTTTAACTGTTCCATGGCCCTTTGGCAATCTACTTATCCTTTAGGTCTCATGAGATTTTTTCGGCTGCCTACTATACTTCGAGAGAAATATTTTTTTAAAATCCACTTTAGAAATTTAATTACAACAAAAGACTTCTAAAAAATTTAATTATATAAATTGAGCTATGACAGGTCATGTAGGCACCACGTAGGCGTTGAGCAGTTTCCTTTCACCGGCATGGCGCTAGGAAACCGCGCTGTGAGATTTTTTTTTTTTTGGTCCGGATGTGACGAATCCAGATGCAAATTTGTAACAATTTTCCGTCTGGGTTTGGTGAAAGCCAACATAAACTTTACTGGGATGGATCTGGATTTCTAAAGGGCCCTTTGTATGGTTCTCAATGAGTTTTTTTCTGTCTTTTTTTACTCTCTCTCTCTTGCAACCCCTACTCTGATCATCTTCCTCGGCAGCTTACCCTGCACCCAATCTTGACCAGTCTCTCTTTACCTCTCGTGATCCTAACCAGATCCCGCTCCTGGTCATGGTCCCGAACCCAATCATCTCCCCCAGCAGCTCACCTCGCACCCTATCCTGACCAGCGTCGTCTTCCATCCGTCGTCATCTCAGCTCTTGATCCTGTTCTCGATCCTTGCCCGACGATCGAGTTTGCACCAGAACCAGCCTCCATCGGCTGCAAGGTTGCCGATGTCAACAATTTATCTCTGATTTTCTATAATTTCTGCACATCTCAACAATTTATCTCTGAGTTTCAGTTCTATTTACTTTCTTTGTATTTGTATGTTTTAATTAGTTTATTCGAATTGTGAAACTAATTAAGAAATTATAGATTTTTGTTTGCAATTGAGAAATTTGGAAGAAATTTCGAGTATCCTAATAAGTAATATTTTTTGTGATATCAAATTTGATACAATGTCTAACGTGAATGTCCATTTTTTTTGTTGGTTTAATGGTAAACTAATAATAGATAAGGAGAATAAGAGAACATATGTTCGTGGAATAATAAAACTAATGCCAGTAAGAAAGTCAACCACAAGGCCTGAATTGATAGAAAAAATCCATCACATTTCAAAAATTAATTCAAGCGATTATCAGATCATTTAACATGCAAGTGACCAGTTGTATACGCGCATTACAAAACAGTGGGAATATTAGACAATGAAGACACACTTCCATTAATACCATAGAGTTATATGTGAAGAAAGATTTTGTGAGCCATCAAGTGCCTGAAGGTCATGGAGTATTCTTTTGTATGGTCGACTTTGGACAATGAGTCAATGTGTTTCATGTCATCGGTACAACACATTCCACACGTCGATGAGAATAAATATTTTCGGCATATAATACATAAGGACTCATTGTTTTTCCTCATTCGTACAATTAATTTTCTATTAAGTCATTTAGATGACAAAATTATTTAAATATTTAGTCAGTTCTAACAATTTGGAGCAAAGAGGGGATATATTTAACAATATGCTGATTGTTGATATGAATTTTGGCTATAATACTCACATGCAATCATATCCAAATACAATGAATTATTCATCTCTTCAAGCTTTAGATTTGACTTAAAATGTTTCACTCCACTTGATTTCAATCATGGCTCATCGGAGCACCCAAGTGCAAATTGGTAAAGCACGTAGCTAATTCAATAATTCGAATCCTCAAAAATATCACATGTTATTACTAATGTTTAGAATCATATATAAATATAGGTATTCATATGGAATTGAAGATATCGGGGTATCATCACACGATGTCCTATCTAGTTCTATGTGAGAAAGTTCATGTTTCTTTAATGTTGGACCTTCCATGATACGTCCAACATCGGTGCATAATGAAAGTGACGACAATGACGCCAATGAGGATGATAATGTAGTGCAAGAAAATAGCGTGTAGGCTGTAGTAGAAGAAGATGAAAATAATACTAAGTTGGTTGACAATGCATATGCCAATAATGAGTATGTTGAGCTCAAAGATTTGTATCCTGATGAGTTTCAAAGTGACGAATGAGGTGATGTGACTATTGTGGAGAATATCACAATTAAACATAATAAAATCAGCACCACCTACTTCTACATATATGTATTTATCATCTTATAGTGAGTGTTCATGATAACAGAGAGTGTGCATGATAACAGAACAATCACTTTTATCTCTGATCAGATGAAAGGTCACCAAAGGCATTTGCAAACAGGTGACTTTCGCCGCATCATCATCGTTATTGTCTTACACACATTCGAGCCAACTTCCAAAAACATTTTAAAGATGTTGATTTGCATAATTTATTTTAGAAAATAGGTTGTGCATCAGAGCCATTACTGTACAAGGCAAAAGAAAAGAACTAAAGCAAGCATTCGAAGCTGCACATAATTGGACTAAAAATAGTTTGCATAAGTAAGGACACCAATGGGTATTATCAAAAGATGGAGGTAGACGGTTCATGATGATGACTACAAATTGCTCGAAAACTTCAACAGTGTGTTGAAAGTAGCTCGAGCACTACCAATACAAGCACTTAGTGTCAGGATATTCTTTCGCCTAGTTATTTTTCTTTCACATCGGTCGAGAAAAGGCAGATTTTGGAGGTCATTGACTGTGTAGATCATTCGCTAGCTTATCAAAAGTGAATTTTGGAGGATCCTCGGGTCTAGATTGTGTTAGATGAGCAAGATCTACATTCATTCTCAGTTGAGGTGGGCACAACTCGATCAATCATTGCTGACAGCTTTAATAGTGAGATGTACGCCTGAAACATCTAGTTTTTATCTTCAAGTGGGAAAAATGACTATTACGCTACAACATGTGGCGGTTGTTGGACCCTAGAGAGGGGTGAATAGGGTCTAAGTGAAAATTTGTAACAGTTAGATATAATTTAAAATATTTGAAGTACTCGTGACATCCCAGTTTAGAATGGCATGATCACCGATAGGATCAACAATGCAGAAAATTGACCGAGTATAGAATTCTGCTGGCAGAATATAAGAAATTGCTGACAGGAGCAGGTGGTGGGATCAAATAATAATATAATAATTAATCTAACAGAATTAAATAATTAATACAACAATAATAATTAAATATAACAGTATTAATTAACAACAAAAGAACGAGGAACACAATAATTTTAGGGTGGTTCGGAAAATCCTCTTAAATCGACCACCTAGAGGCCTCCTCTCTAGTATTTCAAAATTTACTATTAGCTTCTTCGCGGAGTAAGGATTACACCGCTAAGACTCTTCCTGAGGTCGGACTTCACTCTTCTCCCCAAAGAGATTCACAGCCACCAAGACTCTTCCCGATCTTGAAGTTCACTCATCTTCACTGAGAGGGAATACAAATTTCACAAGATGATTTTGTTCTCTAAAATAATATGAGAACCAATTAGCGCAATAATAAAATAAAATGTACAATAGAGGCTCTATGTAATCAAGCAGCAAAAGAAATTATCTTCCATAAATTTGGCACATAAAAATCAGAAGATTGAAGAGAAAATATGAAATAAATGAGACTAATAAAACCAGGATTCCTCAATCAATAAATGAAGTGTTTGATTGATGAATTGAATGCTTGATACTTCTTGAGTAGAGAAGTTAGTTGGAGGATTGGAGAAATTCTCAGCACAATAACTTCTCTCTGCAAAGGAATCTGAAAGTTAAAGCTCTCGAATGTGGCAAATTTTTTTAGAATTTTTTCTCTATTTTTAACACCTATTTTTTTTTACCTTCTTTGTTGATGCATATCAGCATTTAAAGATCAGAGATCAGAGGTAGAAAATTTATCGTTATAGAAAGATTCAATTTCTCCTGATGGACATTAAATGCAGAAGCAGAGAGTGAGATTTTCTGGTTGAAAAAAATCTGGACATTGAATGCTTGCTGCGGCTAAGAAGAAAGAGGAATAGAATAAGAAGAAGAGGAAGAAAGGTGAAGGAATTGTTCCAGTTGGAAAAAAGAGGAGGAAAAAGATGGGCTTTCCTCTCTTTAACAAGCATACAACACTGCACGAAGATGTTAACGATCACTGTTTGTATAGCTGCAAAGATAGAATGAGAAAGGGAAAGGTACAGTGGCAATTGTGAGTGTAGACACTTCAATTCAAAAGGACAGTCACTCTGTTTCAATAACACAAGTTAATAGTGCAAGTGGGGTGAAATGATGGAACTTAAGTAGAACAAATGTGAGAGGTATTTAAAAATCAAATCTCTCTTCTTGTCAGGTTGAGAAAGACAAACTGCCATTTTATTTGATGTGATCAATTGAAGTGTGACTGAAAATTGACTTAAACTTTTAGTCAACTGGTAAGATAGTAGGAATTGAGTGGTAGGATAGTAGGAAGATTAGTGGTAGGATAATAGAGAAAGAGAGAAAAATTATTTGTAAATTCCCGCTTATGTCAAACTTGAAGGTAATAAAATTTACTATTGATTACTTATAAAATTCCTATTGATTTTGAAAATCGCAGCTCGAATCTTTTATAGATCCAATTAGCTCTTACATAACTTGATGCATCTTTTCTTGGCTCATTATTGTGGAGCCAGATTTTCTTTACTCCAGCGGCTCTGTAGCTTTATATAGCTTGTAATTGTGGAGCTTGATTTTCTTTCATCCTCCATCTTGACGTAACAATTTTAGCATACTATATCCATTTTCTTGAATATATTTTATCATGCAACAAGACAAACACTACTAACCAATATCATTAGCAGCTTAATTTATAGGTTAATACATCATCAAAATTTTTGGGATTACAGTGGTGCTATTGGGATTCTGATAGATGGTTCTGTTCTCACAGCGAGACATGATAGAGACTGGATGGTTGAGTGTGCGAGATTATTGTTGGAACTTTTGATGATACATTTGTGAAGCCATATCATATGGAGCTCTATCTCAAGCCTATTCAAGAGTTCTACATGATCAAGACTTCCTAAAGAGAGTTGATAATGATGTGTATTGTAATTGTTGATAGCATGTTAAAAACCTTGAAACACTCACACACACATCATAGTGTATTAGTCGACTTATAGCCTTTTGTAGTCGACTTAAACATGGTATAGTCAACTTATATATTTCCCTAGTCGACTATCTTTTTGTCCTGAAAGCATACCAACTCTCTGTTTGCATTATTAGTCGACTTAGCAGTCTTTCTAGTCGACTAATAGATGACCTAGTCGACTAACCATGTTAATCTGGTCGACTTGGCTCAGTTTCCAGAAACTTGTCTTTTGATTTCAACTTGACGTAGTCGACTTGGTCCCAATACTAGTCGACTAACCCAGTGAAATTTGCCTACCTTAGTCGACTAACTCATATCTCAAGTCGACTAATGGCAGTTTCTGACTGTTGGATAGTTTCTATTTTCTGGTATTTCCTTCAACGTTATCTAACGTTTAAACATTCAAAATGGTCCTAATAACTACCCTAACTAATCATACAGTTCAGCTATATATAGGGTTGTTATCTTAGGTTTAAAATACCAATTCAAGTAGAAAGTTTTCTGACCAAAACTCTGCAAAAATTCTGGTTCTCTGAAAACTGTTCCCACTTTCTTTTTCTTCACCAAATTCTTACTCTTAAGTGAAGATCTCTGAAAGTCCACCTATAATAGCTCTTGTCCACGATCACATACTGATTCAAGACTTATAGGAAAGTTTGTAATCACTCAAAGGACTCATTGTACAAGAGCATCTTCTTGGTTGTACAAGGTGTTGTGATTTTTTTGGTTGTAAGAAGAGTTGTATACATTTGATAAAGGGGATTTGTCAAGTGGGATACAAGGTGTTGATTTTGGGTGTACAAAGTCAAAGGATAAAGGAAAATCTCAAGCGGGTGGTTTGGGAACTGGATGTAGGTCACGAGGACTGAACCAGGATAAATCACTCGTGTTTGCGTTTGCTTAACTTTTCTGTGAATTATTTTCCTTATTGCAAGTACGTTTATTTCTTTAACACTAATATTCTTGTGTGAGTGTTGACATTGTATTTTAGATCTACACTTGGCATCATCTCGGGACCAACAATTGGTATCAGAGCCCTGCATATCCAGTCAACAACATACAAGGATGGCAACAGAGTTCCCTTCGTCACAATTCAAAGAAGGACATTCTACACAACGTCTACCGCTATTTGACGGATCAAACTACAACTATTGGAAGTATAGAATGAAGATCTACTTGCAATCGCTCAACTACGAACTTTGGAATATAGTAGAAGCACCGTACACCAAGCCGACAACCAACTACACCTCTTGGAGTGATGATCAAAAGAAGAATGCAAACCTTGATGCCAAAGTGATGAATGCTTTATTCTGTGTCTTAACCAAAGAAGAATTCAACCGTGTGTCAACAGCCACTTCTGCAAATCGAATATGGCACACTCTATAGGTAACACATGAAGGCACAAATAAAGTTAAGAAATCTAAAATTTCTGTTCTTGTCCACAGGTTTGAACTTTTCAAAATGAAGGAGAATGAAACCATCTCAGAAATGGTTACAAGATTCAATGACATAACCAATTCCTTAGCATCCTTGGAAAGGAATACACCCAAGTCGAAAAAGTTCGCAAGATCCTTCATGCACTCACACAAAATTGAGAGAAGAAGACAACTGCAATAGAAGAAGCGAATGATCTCTCAACAATGTCGTTAGAATATCTTATTGGTAATCTAATGGCATATGAAGTGCAACTCGAAGACAGAAAGAAGGATGAACAACAATCTCTCTCAAAGAAGAAAGTAATTGCCTTCCATGCATCCTCAGATACGGACAATTCAGATGACGATGAAGAGGAGATGGCAATGCTTTCAAGAAAATTTAGAAGATTCTTGAAGCAAGGTAAGTTTAGATGTTTTAATTGTAATAAAATAGGTCATATGAAGAAGGATTGCCCATTGCTCAAAACAAAAGTAATTTAAGAGCAAAAAATTCAGAGAAAGAAGAAAGACTACCAAGCATCATGGGAAAACAGTGATTTCTCTTCCTCTGACGAAGAAGAAATCACTGAACATGCCAACATTGTTACATGGCGCTATAAGAAGATGAGGTACAATATACTGAACTTTTAGATACATTCCATAAATTATTTAATGATCTAAAGAATTAAAAAATGAAAAATAAAGTTTTATTAAAGGAAAATGAAAAACTTTTCAAAGAAAATTCATGTTATGTCTCTCAAGTTTCTTCTATAAATTCTCAAAAAGATGATTTTGAAAAAGTGATATCATCATGAAAAAGGATAATGAGAATTTTATAAAAGAAAATATTTTACTTAAAAAGGAAACTATGTCTTTAAATGAAAGAATTTCTATATTAGATAAATACATGTCAGTTTTCAAAATGAAATATGAAGAGATTTTGAAAAATGTGACTAAATTTAATCAATGAAAAGAAAAGTTGAATGATTTGTTATCATATCAAAATATGTCACATAATCATTATGGTCTTAGATTTTTAAAAAATCTTCATATGTTAGTAATTCATATAATTCTTTTGTGAAAAGAAGCCTGATATTATTTCAAAAAGAATTAAGAATAAGTTTATATGGATTCCTAAAAACTTAAGCATTGTTGACAAAAATACTTATATTGCATCATACATACATGATATATGTAATTCATGCAATTATGTGTATACTAACAGATGGAAATCAAATTCAAATTGGGTTTGGTCTCCTAAAGGTTAATGCTTTACTCTTATGATTGGTACCATCTAATATTTATCTTTCAGGTACCATATAAGAAGTTTGATAAGAATAATACTTCAAATATTTATCATATATATACATGTTATGATATATTTGTTGCAGGGGGAGAACACAAGTGTTTCTATATTTATTATAACCATTTTCTGCAGGGGGAGAACATATAACTTATTTTCTGTACGGGGAGCATTTGTGCACACAAAGTGTCATCATCAAAAGGGGTAGAATGTTGGAATTTATTTTTGATGATACATTTGTGAAGCCATATCATATGAGCTCTATCTCAAGCCTATTCAAGAGTTCTACATGATCAAGACTTCCCAAAGAGAGTTGATAATGATGTGTATTGTAATTGATGATAGCATGTTAAAAGCCTTGAAACACTCACACACACATCATAGTCTATTAGTCAACTTATAGTCTTTTGTAGTCGACTTATACATGGTGTAGTCGACTTATATATTTCCCTAGTCGACTATCTTTTTGTCCTGAAAGCATACCAACTCTCTGTTTGCATTATTAGTCGACTTAATAGTCTTTCTAGTCGACTAATAGATGACCTAGACTAATCATGTTAATCTGGTCGATTTGGTTCAGTTTCCAGAAACTTGTCTTTTGATTTCAACTTGACCTAGTCGACTTTGTCCCAATACTAGTCGACTAACCCAGTGAAATTTACCTACCTTAGTCGACTAACTCATATCTCAAGTCGGCTAATGGCAGTTTCTGACTGTTGGATAGTTTCTGTTTTCTGGTATTTCCCTCAACGTTATCTAACGTTTAAACATTCAAAATGGTCCTAATAACTACCCTAACTAACCATAGAGTTCAGCTATATATAGGGTTGTTATCTTAGGTTTAAAATACCAATTCAAATGAAAGTTTTCTGACTAAAACTCTGCAAAAATTCTGGTTCTCTGAAAGCTGTTCCCACTTTCTGTTTCTTCACCAAATTCCTACTCCTAAGTGAAGATCTCTGAAAGTCCACCTATAATAGCCCTTGTCCACGGTCACATACTGATTCAAGGCTTATAGGAAAGTTTGTAATCACTCAAAGGAACCATTGTACAAGAGCGTCTTCTTGGTGTAGAAGAGAAGTTGTATAAGGTGTTGTAGTCTTCTTGGTTGTAAGAAAAGTTGTATATATTTGGCAAAGGGGATTTGTCAAGTGGGGTACAAAGTGTTGATTTGAGTGTACAAAGTCAAAGGATAAAGGAAAATCTCAAGCGGGTGGTTTGGGGACTGGATGTAGGTTACGAGGACCGAACCAGGATAAATCACTCGTGTTTGCATTTGCTTAACTTTTCTGTGATTTATTTTCCTTATTGCAAGTACGTTTATTTTTTTAACATTAATATTCTTGTGTGTGTTGACATTGTATTTTAGATCCACACTTGGCATCATCTCGGGACCAACAATTTTTAGGCGAATAACCTCCATCAGTCGGCTTTTAGGGGTGGAGCAGCAAAGCTGTAATGGCTCTATAATCAGTTTGGGTGGTCCCGACATATTATTAGGTATAGAGGTGGAGAAATATACACGTGGTTATATCATGCATATTCTCGATTCCCGTTTAATTTCAGATTTCCCACAAATAAGGTACATCTCAGGCGGATGACTTTGACGCATGTGATACTACATCGTGGGTAGTACAATTCTTGCATGTCTCTACAGGAAATTGTATAAAATATTCACCACGGAGACAACGCAACTCTGTGGTTGTCAGACACTTCTGCAAGTAAAATCTTAGACCAATATGTTGATATTTATGTTCAGTCTTTAATTAACTAGTTTAAATTAACTAATATTTTTGCTCACATTGTGTCATCAATTATAGTTCTAGGAAAGATTGTCTATTGGCTGACCCACCCTTAGACAGATCATGTAGTTAGATGATCAACTTTCTCTTGGATGTAGGTAAAAGATAATTATATGCAATATAAGTATTTAAGTGATTCTTTTTCATTCTGACCAAATAGTATGCTACATGTGCAATGTCTACAGGACATATGATGCAATGCCACAGAGATACTTACCGTTTTACAGAAATAGGTTGGATGTGTTGCACGAGTTTGTGGCAACTTGGGAGCTATATACAGATAGGATCCTATAGAGTTCACCTCCAATATGCACAACATGATCTTTAAATATGGTGAGCCATGACGCCAATTTTTGTTTTGAAATTATCCAAATGCATGTTCCAGATCGTGCCCTTTGACAGTTTGAGTTTACTAAGCATATTCTCGATCAAGTCCCGAGATTGTCTCGTGTAAACCGCAATCGAAAGTATCTGCGTGATTGGAGGTAGGAGCATAATGTATATATACTCTAATGCGACGATCGAGCGAATCAAATTCCAAACTGAAGATATATGATTGAGGCGAACCTCTGCACATAAAAGTGAAGTTTAAAAATAGATTAAGAAAGTGCAAGGTTCCTTAATTCTGCCATCATAACAAGTGGCTATGCGGGTCGTTATCCACAAGGAGGGATAACGATGGAAGCGTTTAGCAAGTTTTTTCTAATGTTTTACTAGAACTGGTTAAAACGTTTTCTTCATTGTTTTTAAAGAAAACATGTTAATATTAGAAGAGAAGAAGAAGATGGTGTTGTTGGTGTTTTGATTAAAAAAAAAATGAAGTTCAAAAGAAAAAAAACAGAAACAAGAAAAGTGTTTGTACTAAAAGTTGTGTTTCTAAACTAAGAAATAAAGAAAGAAAGAAAACTAAGAAGACTTACTTACCTCTTCAGCGCTTGCTTATCTTGGACCCGTTGCGATGACTTACCTTGACTTTTAGGCGATCACAGCATGGCATATAGGATCTTCCTCATTCCAAACCGTTTTAACAAAAGAAAATGCAAGCAGAAAATAATATTAAACTATTACATGATTAGGAAAAGATATTCATCACCATAAACTATCAGTGGCACTTGCATAGACAAGGGAGATTGAAGTTATAAGATTCACTTGGATTACAGATCACAGAAGAGGCAAGTAAAGCAAAAAAGAAGAAAAAACATAAAATGTAACTTTGAATAAAATAGAGTAACAATAAAAAAAAAAAAAGAGAGAACTTACACTGATGTCACTTTCAATACAATCTTCTTCTCTTTCTCTCATGAAACTTTTCTCTGAACTTAGTTACATAAAGAAAAATAGAAAGTTACATTAAAAAACAAAAATCTAAGTTAAACTACAAGCCTAAGCCTAATCTCTATTCTCTGCTAGAGTGGTGTCCTTCTGCCTTTGAAAATGCCGGTATTTATAGGAGAAATGGGATAAGGGGGAGCGTACGAAGATAAAGGAGCAAACGCTCCCTATATTCAATGGATTGTCACAAAAATGAGGCTTTGGCCGCGTTTTTGCGGCCTGGACCTAGCTAGGTGGCCAGATCGGGGGGTGTGGCATCCATTGATCTCAATACGCTTTTATCTCCAATTGGATTTCAGTTTGTTCTCTGAATTTGATGGTATCTCCTTTGATCTTCAGCTTAACCAATTGGATCTTCAAAAATCCATTTTAATTGACTTTTAGTTGACATTTTCTTCTCTGATATACTCTGTCTTTAGATAGAATTGCTTCTAAATCTCTGAATTTGAGTAGATCTTCATTGATCTACTTGAGCTAAAATCCTATCTTTAAATTTATGAATTTAATTGGATAAACCGATACATTTCTCATTTTTTGTTAATTATCCTGCACACCATTAGACATTAAAATGAATTAAATAGTAGAGTTTTATTACAAAATAAATGAGAAAATGTGACACTAAATATGTAATGCACGTGTACAATCACCCCACACCTATCTTTTGCTCGTCCTCGAGCAAAACAAATAAAAAGCAAAATACAACTAACCTAATCTAACTCATTTCGTAGAAATTACTGTTGCACTTAGCATGTGCAAAAAACCATTAAACCTCTAGGTTACTCCTAGAAGACAAGTTTTTTCTCGTGAGGGTTTTCAGTGAATTACACCTATAAAATCCACAAAGAAAGAGAAACAAAGTGTTAGTATTTAGAAAATGCATTTTGATAAAAGAACAACATATTTGAAGTACTCTTTGCAAAAATTCAAGTAATCTATAAGTTATGGGAAAATCAAACTTTTCATTCCTAAACTTAGTCTTTATTCAAAAACTTGTTATCAATCAAGATAAGGAGTCAAAAATGTATTTCTCATATATTCTATTATTTTACCCTAAGTCATATGCACCTTCATGGATATGAATATTTGACTCAAGATTTTCAACTCTAACTCTTATGTCTTATTTTTACATATTTTGGATGGTAATATCTCTTAGTTCTATTATGTTTTCTAATCTGCCCATGTAACAAGTCTTAGGTCGGTGACTCCCAAACCAAACGATCTTAGGGCACCGGGTAAGAAAAAATTCTAAAGACTTTAAGGACTCAAGAAAATTAGGCCACAAAACTAAGATTTTTTATTTGTAATATGACCAATTTAGGCGTGAATATTTATGCTTTATGAGTCGAAAATACCTGGCTTAATCAGAGGATTTTTTAATATATGTATATATTTTTTCTTTTTTCTTTTTTAAGGCATAAGAATCTTTGTTTTAACCCTAAGAATTTAAGTGTATAAAGTATGCATATTTAATCAAGGTAAAAATCAAGACTAAATTACTTTTTTAATTTTTCTTCCTAACCCCAGAGAATAACTAAATAATTTTATTTTGACCAAGCATAAGAAATCCTAATAATGATTCTCCTATTCCTTAAAATTAGCTTAATTTTTTACAAAAAAAGGTCAAAATATTGTTTCTCTTTTTAATTTTTCTTAAAACCAAAGAAAATATTTTTTAATATATATATTCAAAGAAAACCTATGTTATGTTATAACTCTCTTCCACACCTATCTTATGCATTATCCTCAATGTATGAATGAATGCATATGTGCATAAAAAAGAAGATAGCGAAGGAAAAATGTTACCTCTAGGTGATGATTCCGGTGGTGGTCAAATTGGGCTAAGCGTTGTTGTCCAATCTAAATAATATGGATTTTCAAAGAACCCACTTTTGATGACCACTTTTCTATTTACATGTTTACAACCCTAGATTGAATAGGATCATGTGAGACCCTAACATTATAATCATCCCGATTATATGACGAATCTTAGAATATCATCTCAAAATCATTTTAATCAATACCTAAGTCCAACAAAAGAATGTGGCTTTGTGGAATGATTGATTTGAGCTCAAGAGTGAAATGTTTGGGAATCAATACTGACTCAGAAATATGATTTAAATTAATTTAGTTTCAAGAGTCAGTTTGGGTTCGAGATTTGGATCCAAAACAAAGAATTAAAATTCATATTCTTTTCTCATCAATGTAATATGGCTATCAAAAATGGTAATTCACTTTTAAACTCTATGGGTATAGGAATTAGTGTTGGCTCGAGAAATGGGTCCAAATCGGGTAAATATGTAAAAAGTGTTCTATACTACATGCTATGCATACGTACCTTGACTCTAGCACTCTTCAACAGTAATATAAAAATGTAAACGAATTAAACAAATGCCTAGAGACAAAGTCTAATCGTTTTTTAAGCAATTACAAATACGGTTTACTGTTAAGTTAGAAACAGTACGTAGAGTGAGTTAAACAGATAAACTAATAACTGCAGAGAGCCAATCAATAAAGATCAAGCAATCTGCAATAAAGAAGATTAGATGTCCTTCCTACTTTGCGGCGCAAACACGGCTCTTGCCGCGTTTCTGCGGCAAAAAAGATAGGATCCCTGAGCTTTGATTTCTAGAGCAGAGACTCAGGTATGCTATATGTCCACTGCAGCTACTGGTTTTCTATAATCTTTTCCTGCACACACAAAGCAAGAAGAAGGTTAAACCGCTAAGTAAACTTAAAAAGAAAACTTACTGTCCCTACTGGCAACGACGCCAAAAATTTGATCGAAGCGAACCTATGCATAGAAAAGTGAAGTTTAAAAACAGATTAAGAAAGTGCAAGGTTCCTCAATTCTTCCATTATAACAAGTGGCTATGCGGGTCATGATCCACAAGGAGGGACATCGATGGAAGCCTTTAGTAAGTTGTTTCTAATGTTTTGCTAGAATCGGTTAAAATACTTTCTTTTATGTAAAAGAAAAGAAAAGAAAAAGTGTTAATATTAGACGATAAGAAGAAGATTGTGTTGTTGATGTTTTGATTTAAAATAACTAAGTTCAAAAGAAAGAAAATAAATAAGAAAAGTGTTGATATTAAAAGTGGTGTTTCTAAACTAAGAAATAAAGAAAGAAAGAAAACTAAGAAAACTTACTTACCTCTTCAGCGCTTGCTTATCTTTGATCCGTTGTGATGACGTACCTTGGCTTGAAGGCCATCACAACATGATATATATGATCTTTCCCATTCCAAATCGGTTTAACAAAGAAAATGCAAGCAGAAAATAATATTAAACAATTACACAATTAGGAAAAGATGTCCATCACCATAAGCATTAGTGACACTTGCAAAGGCAACATAGATTTGAGGCTACAGGATTCACTTGGATTACAGATTACAGAATAGGCAAGTAGAGTAAAAAGAAGAACATAAAATGTAACTTTAATTAAAATAGAGTAACAATAAAATGTTGGCCCGGAGGCCTTCCTCTCTAGTTTTGATGATGATTAACTCATGTAGTTATGTTTACTAATAATCTTGTGATTTTAGTTTTAGATCATGTAACAAGATATTAGTTGGTGATAGCTTCATAAAGAGGAGTTTGGAAGCTTTCACATGGTGATTCCAAGGCTCGAGCATCAAGATCTTACATAGCCTTGCTTGTTGGATCACGGCGTTTTTGGATCGGGTCGACTTGAAGATGAAGATCGTCAAGAAGACTTAGGTATCCATAGTTTAGTGTGTTTTAGATCCATGTGTAAAGATAAGAATAGTTGATATGCTCAAGTGCACAACACACACGTTTTATGTTTGGATATTGGTTTTTCGGTTTTGGTTTAACCAATATTGTTTTCATGAATAGTAGATCAAAACAAGTTTAATTGGTTTATGTATAGTAGTTTCATTCTATACATGCATGCTTAAACTTCTTAGACAAACTTATTTTGACTATCCTATTCATGTATTGAAAAATCCAAGTTTGATAAAATACAAGTTTTGGTTTTTGATAAAAATGATAAGACACAAAAATGGTTTCAAATTGCTTGATATTTGAGTTGAAATTTTTATCACATGTTATATATCAATACAAAATGGTAAAACTATTTTTGGAGATTTTTAGAAGTTTTTAAAGTATTTTTAGAATTATTTTAAACCTGTGTTTCTGACCCAGAACTGGCTGACAGGCCAGGTCGGTCGACCGCACGGTCGACCGCACCAAGTGCCGGTCGACCGTGCGGTCGACCGACATGCACAGAGCTGTGCACGTCTGGCAGCACAGTGGGCCGGTCGACTGGGCGGTCGACCGGACCAGAGAGCTTTGCTCTCTGTATATGGGCGGTCGACCGGGCGGTCGACCGGGATTGCCCAACGGTCATATTTATGACCGTTAACGGTCAACGGCCGGTCGACCGCCAGCCTGTTAGGCTGACAGATCAGCCTAACGGCTAGTTTTCTTTTGGGCATATATATACCCCATTTCTTGGGGGTTTTGGCTAAGATTTTTCAGAGCAAAAATTTTCCCTTTATCTGGTTTTAAAAACAAGTTTTTAAAAGTGTTTAAGTGCCAAAAAGATCAATCTTTATTTGTTTTAGAGTTTTTGGAAAAATCAAAGAAAATAGAAAAATTGGGAGATTTGCTTTGTTCTTCATTTTTATCATTTACAAAGAGTTTCCCAACTGTTTTCTTTGAGTTTTTATTTTCCAAACTCTAGTTTTTTCCACACTTGAGCTATCATCTATCCTATTCTATAGGATCATTTTATTTGTGAGAAAAGAGATTGTTTGTGGTTGAGGAAACCACCAAGTTGTAAACCCTCCTTGTATTTGTGTATCCCTCTTTGGTAGAGGTTGATCGGAGTGGTATTGGTTTGTATCCCTCTTCGGTAGAGGTGATTGAGTTTGTTTGTTGGCTACGGGCCTTATCCCTCTTCGGTAGAGGTGGATTGTGGTTGTATTGCCTCAGTGGTATTGTAAGGTTGAGAGAGGAGTTCGGTACTCCTTTAGTGGATTAGAAATCCTTCTCGGTGAAGGCAGGGACGTAGAGCTAGGGGCTCGAACCTCGGAACATATCTTTGTGTTTGCGTTTGATCCATTGTCTCTCTAACTCTCTCTCTCTCTCTCTCTTTATTTGTGTTGTGCATAGCATCATTTATTCATTCATATCATATATTGCTTGTGTTGTGCCTTACATTATTTCATATTGCTTATCATCCTTATATGCTTGGCTTGCTTGTGTATGTGCCTCACTTGTACTTAACCACAAGAGCTTCATATAGCACCCCAATCCTTATCTAGGGGAATCAAGAGGAGTTAGTCCAGAGCCCTTCACGGGGAATTCGGCTACACTTGTTGGTTGTATTAAGTGTTGCAAAATTTGTTTTAGCTTCCGCATTTAGTTTCTAGATTAGCATTATCACCTATTCGCCCCCCCCTAGGTGATTTACAATTGGTATCAGAGCCTACGCTCCTGATACTTAGGCTTAACAACCTAGGAGTGAGATCCTTGTTTGCTAATCTATCATTTACATTTGCTTGTTTGTACACATATAGTTTGGACCCATGGACTTCATGACCCCACCTATGTTTGACCCTTCCAATATTGTTGTTTGGAAGACTAAGATGTCCATCTATTTACAAACCCTAGGATATAAGGTTCACCTTGCCATTACCAAGGAATCCTACCTTAGTGATAGCAAGCATATAGGGGCCAATGCACAAGCCCTTGAGGCTATTAGAAGCACGCTTTCAAAAGATTATCTTATGCTTATTTCTAATCTTGATTCCGCTTTTGCAGTGTGGAACAAGTTGCCAACCACCACCACCTCCAAGCTTCAATTGCCGATCCAACCGGAGGAATCTAGTGGAGAATCCGAGTCACAATGCTTCATGATCCAAGGGAATGACTCCCTTGAGGTACAATCGGAATCTCAACTAGATAATGATGATGCTAGTTCTTCATGTAATGATTTTGTTGATGCCCATGCTTTGAATGAAGAACTATCTATTGTTTGTGAAAAATTATTAGAAAAATATAACATTTTGAAAAAGAAAAGTTTAGGCCTTAACAATGATAATAAAAATTTTATTTCTAGACTTAACATGGTTTTGCAAGAAAAGGAGGAGATTTCTAATGAGAGGGATTCATTAAAATCTCAACTTAATCTTGTATTAAAAGAAAATAAATTTTTGAAAAATAAAAATGATTGTGAATCAATTTTAAAGAAAAATGAAAATTTGTCTTCAAAAGTTGATTTTGTTTTAAAAGATAATGTTGCTTTGAAAAATAAAATAATTTCTATTTCAAATGATTTAGATGTTTGTTTAAAGAAAAATGAATTTTTGAAAAATAAGATTGATGCATATGTTTGCCATGCTAGGGTAGTATCACATACTTCACCTATTGCATGTGCCACCTCTTCTTTAATTGAAAAAGATATATTCATGCTTAAGAAGAGTGTTGATTGTTTAGGCTCCACTTTGAGTCAATGTGTAGTGGGTCATACACGTTTGGCATCTTTGTTTCGAAAGAAACAAGTTCCATCTTTTCATGCACACCATACACGGCATACACATGCTCCTCACGGACACCATCACACTTTGTATGCTCATGTGTACACTTGTACACATTGTGGACGTAAGGGCCACCTTACTAAATTTTGTTTTGATAGAATACATGATTCAAATTTAGCAAATAATTTTGTTTGGGTTAGAGAAGGGACTAACTCCCATG
Source organism: Agave tequilana (assembly GCA_038442645.1). NCBI lineage: Eukaryota > Viridiplantae > Streptophyta > Magnoliopsida > Asparagales > Asparagaceae > Agave > Agave tequilana. The sequence continues at coordinate 236,967 of JAVJIF010002483.1, read as the reverse complement.
CACCCAAAAAGTTGTGGGTACCAAAAACCACCCCTCTTGTTTATGATGTAGGTGTGGGCTCTCGCATGACGTGAGAATAGCGGTACCTTGGAGTGGATGCGTTCCGAGCTTCATGAAAATCAATTGGATGCATCACTTTCAAGGGATGTTTGGTGGAGAGGTCCACCATGTTTTGGAGACAAGGAGAGTTGCCTTCTAGGTTTGGTAACGAACCCTTACTCTCATTTATTTATGCATGCTTTTCATGTTCATTATTTGTAGCATATTTTGTTGTTTATAGATTATTATGTCAATACTATGTTTATTAAATCCTTGACATGCATATATAGCCTTTGAGACACCCATGTTTAATATGGACCATTATTTTAGTGTTCTCACCATTGTTTAGCTATCATGTTTATCATAGGTTTAATAACATGTGGATATTCTTAATTATCATGTTTAGTTTTGTCATGATGATTTTATCTTGATTTTGATGCTTCATGCTTTGAATATATGTTTGAATGTTAGTTTTCATTAAGACTAGGTATATATTTGTGCATATAGTGGGCCACAAATAAATCTATATATGTTTGTGCTTGAATGCTTATTTGTTCCTATTAGATATGCTAGTATAGTCTAGTTTTGATGATCCATGCATTTTAAACTTGTATTCCCATTTTGGTTTTGTTTTATGATCATGTGTTTTCATTTCATGTATATGTCTATTTTGTCAAACTTTAAGTTATACATGTATACCCTTTGAGTCATTTGCTTTTCATGCAAATCTATACATATGGACTTAATTGTGTTTAGGGATATGTATGTATATTTTTTGTGTTGAAAAATCATACATATACCTTGAAATGAAATTCGTTTTAATGAAAATTTAGTTTTTCATGTTTCCATGTGTTTATATTTAACTTCATGTATATGTCCATTTTATCCAAATTATTGTTATACATATACATCCTTTTGAGCCACGTGCCTTCATGCATATATTTTGTGGACTCATTGTATTTGGATATGTATGTATATTTTAGTTTGTATAAGACATACATATGCCTTGAAGATTAAATAAGTTTTGATGATTTTCTTGTTTCAAGGAATATTGAGCTTAGTGTCCATCTTTCATGATTATGATCTTCACATTTTATTTGTACACTCACATTTATTGTTTACTCATGTCTTGTTTTCATGAGTTATATTTATGCTTCATTGATTATGAGTGTTAGATATTTTGTGAATTTCATATTTTTATGAAAAATAATTGTTTCTATTCCTTACTTGAAGGATTTCGTACTAGTTAACAAGTTTTTCCATTTAACTAGTTCGTATTCTTCATTTTGGTAGAGTTTTTCAAACATACTTCAATTTTTAAACCTAATTTTGAAAACCCCTACCTTCTAAGGGCGGTTGGATGGGCGACCATGCCATGTGTAACGCCCCTATCCCAAGGATACGGAGACGTTATGGCGACGTACATACGCAGGGCGAAAAACCCTCACGTACGTACGCTATAACGTCTCCGTATCCTTGGGATAGGGGCGTTACATAGTGGTATCAGAGACTAGGTTCACACCTGGTGTGGGTAACCACCTGGGTCAATCCTCGGGCTATTACCAACAGTACAATCAGGTTCAGATTAATTGATCTGTATCTGAATTTGGGGTTCCAGCAACGAGTACAAGAATACCATGACCTTGACAATTCATTCCGTGACTCGTTTGTATTCCTTCCTTCCTTTCTGTTGTCCCCCAGAACATCCGATTTCCTTCTCGCTTTCCTTGCATTGTCTTGCTTCCAATCCGTTAGGATGAGTTCACTACCATACTTCTCCATCCCGAGTTCCTTATAGATAGCAGAGTGCGCAGCGAAAGTGTTGTGGACCCGTAACATTTCGGCTTTGGGGTTGAAAATCTTGTTCTCATACCTGATTGAAATTGCGAGGACGCAATTTTTTGTAAGGTGGGGAGAAATGTAACCCCCTGCTTCCCGGTGTACGTATCACTGTCTCGGTACGCGATACGACGTACGAAATTGATTTGATCTCCGTGGTAGTCCAATTGAGCTGATTTCAGTTTTAAAAATCATTTTCTAATATTTTAGATTTTTCAGGATTTTCTGAATTTTTCTGGATTATTTTAGAAAAACTCCGTAGTCGGTGTCGACCGATACCGATAACCGGCCTTTCGATTTTTCTTTCACAAATGGAGTTGTATTTTGAGAATCCTCTTTCACCATGTGTCTTAGAATCGTATTTTCTACATTTGGGTATTTTTGGAGATTTTTTTAATTTATCGAAAATCCGGCCAAACCGGTGTCGCCTGTATCGGCGACAGCTTCCGGGATTTTTAATTTGCAAACCGAATTGAATCTCTTCAAACCTTTTTCATATTACGTCTCAGGATATTATTTTCTATTTTCTGTAATTATTGGGTACCGTTCGGAGATCGTCAAATATTGAGCCAATATTTATAATACTAAAATATTATTTTTTTAAAATTTTTTTTTCCTTCTTTTCTTTTTTTCTTCTTTTCTTCTCCTTTCTTCTCCTTCCTTCCAGCGAGTTCTCCCCCACCGACTTCCTCCTTTTTTAAATCCCCCCTCCTCTCTTTCTCTCTCCTCTCTATTCTCTCACTCTCTCCAAACTCTCTCTCTCTCTCCAAACTCTCTCTCTCTCTACTCTCCCTCTCTCTCTCAATCCCCTCTCCCTTTTTGCTCTGCAGGCTTGGCCGGCGGCGACACAGGAGGCCGGCGGCGCGGGAGACCGGCCTGGCGCCGGCCATGCGCTCCGGCAGTGGTGCCGGAGGCGCGGGGAGCCGGCCTAGCGCCGGCCAGGTGCGGGTGGTGGGGGTACAAGCCCCCCTCTTCCTCTCTCTTTCCCCTTCGTGGTGGGGCTCCGGCCACGGGCAGCCGGAGCAGCGCCGGGGAGGCGCCGGAGCCGGCGGGGCGGGCGCGCCGCCCGGGCGTCCGGGCGGCGGCCACGAGTGGGCGGTTGCTTCCATTTGGGTAAAAACCCAAATGGGTTTGGGTTTAACCTAAACCGACCCATTTGCATTAAACCCGACCCAATAAGGTAATCTTCCTTTTAGCCCCTGTAAATTTCTAAATTACTTTTAGGCCCCTGCAAAATTACAAAGAGCCCCCTGGATAATTTAAGTTATTCCATATTTAACCCCATTTTATTACTTTCAGTATTCGGGCGATAACTGGAGCATCCGGACTCCGATTTGGACGATTCTGGATCCGTTGCGATCGTGGGAACGAGAGCTACAGTCCTGTAGCCAGTTAGTGAGTGTTTTTATTTTATAAATTATCTTTTTTGTCTATTAATTGAACTTGGTTGCTTTAGTAATTACCGGTAAATCCTAATTGGTACACCATATTAAAACATTGTAATAAATACTGTACTTAAATATGTCGGATACCAAATAGACGTAGAGTGTAACACTGGATACCTATTAGGTCATGTTCATGGACCACTGACATCCGACCCACTATGTCACCATATGTTTGGACACTATCATGTATCGTATCACAGTAACGTTACCTGCATACGGTTCCACAGATACGCTATGACACGACACTGTCACTAGACATGCATGCTAGATACTGTTACTAGAATTCACAGGACATGATATTATATGATACACGGACTACCATTATTACATGTACTGTTACATGGATTATGGCCACACCTTTATGTTCAACTAGTATAAGGATAAGTACCGCATGTCATATTATTGTTATCATCCTTATACTAATACGATAGTTCACTGTACATGATATTAGACACTGCCCATAGGTATTACTTGTACATATTGCACAGATACTATGACACATCTCACGTTCGTATTCAGGTACACCACTTCACGGCATACTGTCATATCCTATACCGTTATCATCATTACATGAATTCTTGGCATATCACTGTTACACGTGCATACATGATTTAATTATTCTTGTCATATGGATCACCGTGCATATTACATGTATTATGTTTCATATTACCGTATTCATGTTACATGATTATTTCCTGTTACTGAATGGATTTCCCGTTACTGGACATGAGAGCTGTTGATATGCGATATGTGGAATTCCACATCTATTGTTCCCGTTATATTGTTTCCATGATATTGTTCCCGTTTCCCGTTATATTGTTCTCGTTATATTGTTATATGCTATCAACAGAGCTCTGGTCCAGTTACCATGTTACCCGTATCATGTACTGTACTTGTTATTGTTACATTGTATACTTGACATATTAAATCATACAGATAACTTGGGTATGGGGGAGACTTGACGGTTGATTAGATCATATCGGGTGGATGTCTGGATCCATTGTTCGTCCCACTGCAGGGGACGGGGTAGTGCTGGCTACCATCTGTTACTCATGTTACATGTTACAGCTCTAGCGGGCTGGCCCTGGTCTCAGCAGCCGGGGATCTGATAAGGCCGTTGTCCCGGGTATGTACGGGATACACCCACCCGATAAGAACTCCTCGACCATGAGTTTCCAATTAACATAATAAAATAATATACACAATAGTGGACGTCGGGAACACTTGTTATTTGATCACTCTCTCGTTTGGATAATGGTACCCGTAGGCCATGTCCGGATGGGTTCGACTGGAGTGCGGGCTCCAGTATGAACTGCCAGTGGTATGGGACACTGGTAGAGATTGATTAAAATACCAGGTGGTACTGATCGCTACTATTGTATAAATGACATGACTTTGACATGACCTGCCTGCTACATGTTTAGTTGTACTTGTTACTGTTCCTGATCATTTATCTGCTATCATGTGACATGTATACATTGTTATTGTTCCTATTTCCTGTTACACTTTCTTTAGTGCCCTACTACTCATGCACATGTATACTTTGTTACATTACCTGGTATATGTTACATTGTATGTAGTGGCATACTATGCATGTTCTGCATTGCATATATTTTATTGTTGCAGACATATGCTCATCTGCATGTTCACTTCTATCACGTCACCACTATCATGTTCATGTCTATTACGTCACCACTAGACAACATTAGTTATTATATAACTGGACACGACTATAGATATGACCTGATGATAACCGGCTCGGTAGAGATGGTATTACAATAAAACATGTTTATATATATTTGTACTGTTTCGTATATGCGTATTATATGGTATCACTATTATCACATCTTGTATTATATTATATATTAGTATCATGGTTGTAGTACTATTGTATATATTACTGCCTCCTTCATTTTACCACTCACTAGGTCGCTTTCTGACGACCCTGGGTTTGCGTGCCCAGATTGGAGATCCGAGTTACCATAGTATCGGAGAGTGCCATAGAGTCACATCGAAGCTTCCTCATCGGGACTATGCCTAGGTATCTTGGTGCTTTATTTTCGTTATCTTATTTGTCCCTATTTGTTATATCTGTTATGATCGCTGACCTATTTCTGCAGGTATTCTTGTACTTATTTCATGCTGGGACCCATGTCTATATGGAGGTTATTTATTGTACTGAGGCTTAGCGTACGTACGTGAGGGTTTTCCGCCCTGCGTATGTACGTCGCCATAACGTCTCCGTATCCTTGGGATAGGGGCATTACACCATGTATACCCTTCTTGAATATCCTTTAAACTTGTGCATGATTGGGAGGCTAGGTAATATGAGTTATACTTTGATATTATTGTTGTTTCAATTGGTATCAATTTTGACCTTTCTTGTATACTCATATATGTTTGTATGTATGTATGTTTTTCAACTCCAATAGTATCAATTTCGATTGGTATTAAACTTTTCATACATATATATGTCTTATTTGTGCTTATTATATCACTATATCTTTAAGCACAAAATTTTGTTTATGCTAAAGCTTGAGTTTCACTTTGTTTCAATTGATTCAATTTTCAGTTGGTATCTTATTTCTAGCCTACGCTTGTTTTTGTTGGTATTTCATAAAGGGGGAGAAAATTCGATTTTCATATTTCAATTGGTGTTTGTATCTCCACTCCCTTGCTTTATGATAGAAAATAAAATTTTTTAAATTGATATCATATACTTAAAAAGAAAAATACTCTCTTTTGATATCAAGATGTTTATTTGAATGTTTTAAAATTTGGTATCTCAAAATTTTGTTTAAAATTAAATACAAAAGTTTTGATTTGTATTGCCTATATGCAAGGAGAGCTTAATATCTCTTCTACATATAGATTCATGATGAGTGTATCTTATATTGAAGAGCTTGACAACTTCTTCCTTATGTGGTACACGTGTGTAGGGGGAGCTTCACATCTCCTCTTATGCATTGCATAGTATACGTTATGTGAATTAGGGCTTGTCATCCCTCCTTCATGTAATGTATCTATGAAGGGAAGCTTCACATCTTCCTCTTCATGAATGTATATAGCATATACCATTTATTTATTGATATATGTTTATTTTCAATTGGTATCAAGATGCTACTTTGACATATTTTCAATTGATATCTTAATTGATTGTCACCCCTATATTGATATTTTTGTTTTAGACAAAAAGGGGAGAAAAATTTATTGATTTGGTTTTGATTTTTACCCCTTGATTGACAAAAAGGGGGAGAAAGATTTTGAGTTTGATTGAGTTTTATATATGCATATTTATGTTTTGCATATATTAAGTTTAATTTAGTTTAATTTTAATTGGTATCTAGAGGCATGTTTTATTTTTGAACATTTCATTGGGTATCTAGAGCCTTTTATTGTTTTGCATTGTCATTCATTGCATATTTATGTTTATTTATTTTATGCATGAGTTAAGGGGGAGCTTCTTTGAAGCTTAACTTTAATCCATGCATATATAACTCCATGAGTTTTGTCATCATCAAAAAGGGGGAGATTGTTGGCCCGGAGGCCTTCCTCTCTAGTTTTGATGATGATTAACTCATGTAGTTATGTTTACTAATAATCTTGTGATTTTAGTTTCAGATCATGTAACAAGATATTAGTTGGTGATAGCTTCATAAAGAGGAGTTTGGAAGCTTTCACATGGTGATTCCAGGGCTCGAGCATCAAGATCTTACATAGCCTTGCTCGTTGGATCACGGCGTTTTGGATCGGGTCGACTTGAAGATGAAGATCATCAAGAAGACTTAGGTATCCATAGTTTAGTGTGTTTTAGATCCATGTGTAAAGATAAGAATAGTTGATATGCTCAAGTGCACAACACACACGTTTATGTTTGGATATTGGTTTTTCGGTTTTGGTTTAACCAATATTTGTTTTCATGAATAGTAGATCAAAACAAGTTTAATTGGTTTATGTATAGCAGTTTCATTCTATACATGCATGCTTAAACTTCTTAGACAAACTTATTTTGACTATCCTATTCATGTATTGAAAAATTCAAGTTTGATAAAATACAAGTTTTGGTTTTTGATAAAAATGATAAGACACAAAAATGGTTTCAAATTGCTTGATATTTGAGTTAAAATTTTTATCACATGTTTATATATTAATGCAAAATGGTAAAACTATTTTTGGGGATTTTTAGAAGTTTTTAAAGTATCTTTAGAATTATTTTAAACCTGTGTTTCTGACCCAGAACTGGCTGACAGGCCAGGTCGGTCGACCGCACGGTCGACCGCACCAAGTGCCGGTCGACCGACGTGCACAGAGCTGTGCACGTGGCAGCACAGTGGGCCGGTCGACCGGGCGGTCGACCGGACCAGAGAGCTTTGCTCTCTGTATCTGGGCGGTCGACCGGGCGGTTGACCGAGATTGCCCAACGGTCATATTTATGACCGTTGGCGGTCGACCGGCCGGTCGACCGCCAGCCTGTCAGGCTGACAGATCAGCCTAACGGCTAGTTTTCTTTTGGGCCTATATATACCCCATTTCTTGGGGATTTTGGCTAAGATTTTTCAGAGCAAAAATTTTCCCATTCTCTGGTTTTAAAAACAAGTTTTCAAAAGTGTTTAAGTGCCAAAAAGATCAATCTTTATTTGTTTTAGAGTTTTTAGAAAAATCAAAGAAAATAGAAAAATTGGGAGATTTGCTTTGTTCTTCATTTCTATCATTTACAAAGAGTTTTCCCAAGTTTTTTCTTTGAGTTTTTGTTTTTCAAACTCTAGTTTTTTTCACACTTGAGCTATCATCTATCCTATTCTATAGGATCATTTTATTTGTGGGAAAAGAGATTGTTTGTTGTTGAGGAAACTACCAAGTTGTAAACCCTCCTTGTATTTGTGTATCCCTCTTTGGTAGAGGTTGATCGGAGTGGTATTGGTTTGTATCCCTCTTCGGTAGAGGTGATTTGTTGGTTGTTGTTTGGCTACGGGTCTACCCCTCGGTTGTGAGGCGGTATTTGAGAGAGGAGTTCGGTACTCCCTTGTTGTAAAAATCCTCCTCGGTGGAGGTTCCCTCGGTGGGAGTCCTCGGTGGACAAGATAGTGGATTAGAAATCCTTCTCGGTGAAGGCGGGGACGTAGAGCTAGGGGCTCGAACCTCGGAACATATCTTTGTGTTTGCGTTTAATCCATTGTCTCTCTAACTCTCTCTCTTTATTTGTGTTGTGCATAGCGTCATTTATTCATTCATATCATATATTGCTTGTGTTGTGCCTTGTATTATTTCATATTGCTTATCATCCTTATATGCTTGGCTTGCTTGTGTGTGTGCCTCACTTGTACTTAACCACAAGAGCTTCATATAGCACCTCAACCCTTATCTAGGGGAATCAAGAGGAGTTAGTCCAGAGCCCTTCACGGGGAATTCAGCTACACTTGTTGGTTGTATTAAGTGTGTTGCAAAATTTGTTTTAGCTTCCGCATTTAGTTTCTAGATTAGCATTATTATCACCTATTCACCCCCTCTAGGTGATTTACATAAAATAAAATAGAAAACTTACACTGGTGTCTCTCTCAATACAACATTCTTCTCTTTCTCCCATGAAACTTTTCTCTAATCTTAGTTACATAAAGAAAAATGAAAAATTACATAAAAAACAAAAATATAAGTTAAACTACAAGCCTAAGCATAATCTCTATTCTCTACTGGAGTGGTACCCTTCTGCCTTCAGAAATGCCAGTATTTATAGGAGAAATGGGATAAGAGAGCGTACGAAGATAGAGGAGCAGACGCTCCCTCAGATTTAAATGGATTCCATGAAAACACAACGTTGGTCTCTTTCCACGGCCTGGATCTGGCCAGATGGCTGATCGGAGGGGGAACGTGCACGAAAATGTGTATTTTGTAAGAAGTGAAAGTGTTATAGTACTTTGGTTTCTTCGATACTTCTGACATAGCATATAGGTTATATGGGTTGAATCCACAGAGATGGGAGGCGATAAAAGCATTAGCAGTTTGTGTTCACGTTAGTTATTAACAAGTTCTTCTTTGTTTAAGAAAGAGAAAAGTAAAAAAAAGGAAAACGAGAAGTGGTAGGAGAAGGTGATGAAAATATCGATAAGAAAATAATAAAGAAGTGGTTTTGGAATTAGTTTTAAAACAAAGTAAAAAGAGAAGAAAACTTATGATTACTAACTACTAATTACTCCACTAATCATGCTAACCTTTTAGTGATTGCCTCACATGATCCTTGGCCATCACTAATCCTTGGCTTAAAGAGGCGTTTCAAAGGGTGGTACATAAGATTGTTTTCAACATCAAACTTGCATCATAAGCAAGCTAATACAAACATTAGATCATCAAAATTGGTTATAGGCAAGCATAAAATAAGAGAGTTGATGCAAGTTAGCAAGTTAGATGTTAGAACCCATCATCATGAGCCATCAATAGCTCTTGCAAGAGCAAGGCCTTGTAAAAGCTATTAGATTCATGTGGATTATCAAGTAAGTAGTTAGAAGATTAGTGGCTAGTAGTTAGATTGCAATGAGAGAAAAGTTAGCTAAGCATCCAAGAATACATCAAAGAAGATATAATGAAGAGAAAGGAGGAATATTTACATAGATTGCCACACTCTAGTACAATGAACTCTTTCATTCTCCTATGAATCAATCTCTAGTTTAATCCTAGATCTATAAAGAAAAGAAAAATACAAGAAATAAAAGAGAAAAAAGAGAAAAACTTACACTACACTAATGATGAGAGAAACCCTAGCCTACTGCTCTCTTTCGAGTCTCTGGGTGCACTATGTATAGGCAAAGGTTCTGGAAGAAAAGACGAAGCTACGATTCAAGAATCAAGGCCGTTGGCCCTGATATTGTCGCGAATCTACGGCTTGGGCCGCGGATCCGCGGCCTGATCAGGGCCAACGACCCTAATCTTTTGCCACGGGTCTCACCAAGATGTGAGAAGCTTCTGTATATATATATATATATATTGAAATCACCTAGAGAGGGAGTGAATAGGTGATAATGCTAATCTAAAACTAAATGCGGAAATTAAAACTAATTTGCAACTACACTTAGTACAACCAACGAGTGTAGCCGAATTCCCCGTGAAGGGCTCTGGACTAACTCCTCTTGATTCCTCTGAATAAGAGTTGAGGTGCTATATGAAGCTCTCGTGGTTAAGTACAAGTGAGGCACACAAACACAAGTCAAGCGTATAAAGATGGTAAGCAATATGAAATAATGTAAGGCACAACACAAGCAAATATGTTATGAATGATATGAATGATACACAACACAAATAGAGAGAGAGAGTTAAGAGACAATGGATCAAACGCAAACAATCAAGATGTGTTTCGAGGTTCGAACACCGAGCTCTACGTCCCCGCCTTCACCGAGAAGGATTTCCAATCCACTAGGAGTACCGAACTCCTCTCTCAACCAATACAACCTCCAATGAGGCAATACAAACACCACCTCACACAAGAGGGGTAGGCCCTTAGCCAAACAACCATAAATCACCTCTACCAAAGAGAGATACAAATCCAATCCAACTCCACCTCACCAAGAGGGAGTAAATCACAACCTCAACCTCTACCAAAGAGGGAATACCCCAAAATTCAAATCAACCTCTACTACAGAGGGATATCCAACAAAGAAGGGGTTTACAACAAGGTGATCACAAAAGACCACAAACTCAATTTTTCCACAAATAAAGATCCTAATAGAATAGGATAGGATGATATAGCTCAAGTGTGAAAAATAAGTGTTTTGATCAAAGAAAATCTCTTGTGAAAAATACCAAATGGATATAGAAATTTAGATCAAGAAACTAATTCCCAAAAACCTATTTTCTTTGAAATAAACAAAACACTTTTTAAAAACAAATAAGATGAATCTTTTTGGCACTAAAACTCTTTTGAAAACTTGTTTAAAACACCAAGAAAGGAGAGAAATTTTTGCACTTAAAATCTTAACCAAAAACTCAAAGCAATGGGGTATTTATAGCCCCAATACAAAACTATCCGTTAGGCTGAGTTTTCAGCATGTGACGGCTGGCGGTCGACCGCCAACGGTCATAAATATGACCGTTGGAGGAACCCGGTCGACCGCCCAAAAACAGAGAGCAAAGCTCTTTGGCCAGTCGACCGACCGGTCGACCGAGCCCTGTGCTTGGCCAACGTGCACAGGTTTGTGCACGTCGGTCGACCGTTCGGTCGACCAACTTTGGAATCCGGTCGACCGGGACGGCCGACCGCCAAAGCCTGACAGGCAATAATTTGGGTCAGAAAAACTTATTTAAAAATATTCTAATAAATCCCATAAATCTTCTAAAAATCCATAAAAATAGTTTTATCATTTTTCATTGATATATAAACATGTGATAAAATTTCATAACAAATATCAAACATTTTGAGTCATTTTTGTGTCTTACAAATTTTATCAAAAACCAAAAACTGTATTTTACCAAACTTGAATTTTTCAATAGCAAATCTGATTTTTCCTAAAACACATTCAAATACAAAAACATGATACTTAAACACATTAAAGCATGTTGCATATGGATATAAGTCTAATATACATGGAACATATACATATCATAGTTTTTGACTTTTCATTCAAAAATATGTTTAATTAATAACATAAAACTTAAAACACATGAATAGGTATATCAAATTAAGTTTGTCTAGGAAGTTAAGCATGCATGTATATAGAATACATCTAATATACATAATCCATCTAAACTTGTTTTGATCTACTATTCATGAAAACCAATATCAGTTAAATCAAAAACCGAAAACCAATATCCAAAACATAAAACGTGTGTGTGTTGTGCACTTGAGCATATCAACTATCTAATTTTTACATATGGATCTAAAACACAAACTAAACTAGGATACCTAAGTCTTCTCGACGATCTCCATCTTCAAGTCGACTCGATCCAAAACGTGATCCACCGAGCTTGACTCCAACGAGTGCAATGTATGATCTTGATGCTCGGGCTCTGGAATCACCATGTGAAAGCTTCCAAACCCCTTTGTTGAAGCTAATCACCAACTAATATCTTGATTAATGATCTGAAACTAAACATCACAAGATTATTAGTAAACATAACTACATGAGTTAATCATCATCAAAACTAGAGTGGATTGCCTCTGGGCCAACAATCTTCCCTTTTTGATGATGACAAACTCATGGAGTTATATATGCATGGATTAAAGTTAAGTTTCAAGGAAGCTCCCCCTTAACTCATGCATAACAAAAAACAATAAATATACAATGAAAGCTCACAAACATGTATGCATAGACATGCATAAAATAAGGTACCAAATACAAAAACATGCTCTTGATACCAAACATATGAATGCATTATGCATAAAACATGCTCTTGATACCAATAAAAACATGCTCTTAAATAATGCTCTTGATACCAATTAAACAATTAAACGACAAACTAATAAATAAAACAAAACATGCATATAAACTCAAATACTTCTCCCCCTTTTTGTCAATCATCAACAAAGGGGTTAAAGTAAAAACAAATCAATAAATTCTTCTCCCCCTTTTGTTCGAACCAAAAAATCAACAAGGGGTTAAAAACAATAAATGCAATGTTCTCCCCTTTTTGTTTAAAAACAAAAATGATGTAAATAAGGGGTGACAATCAATTAAGATACCAAAAAAATATGTCAAAATAGTGCATCTTGATACCAATTGAAAGGAAACATAAAAACATTGATACCAATTTAAGCAAAAGCATCTTGATACCAATTAAAAACATTCAAATAAACATCTTGATATCAATAAAGAGTATTATTCTTTTTAAGCGTATGATACCAATTGAAATTATAATATTCTACAATTTTTTAATTCATTTTCTATCATAAAGTAAGGGAGTGGAAATCTAGGTAAACAAAATACCAATTGAAAGATAAAATATGAGTTTTCTCCCCCTTTATGAAATACCAATTGAAATTATGCAAAAACTTGTATTAGCATACCAATTGAAAAACTAATCAATTGAAATATGATATTCATTAAAAATTCAAGCTTTAGCATAAACATATATATGTATGAAAATTATATATCAATCGAAATTGATACTATAGGAAATGAAGGCATACATACATACAAATATATGAGTATACAAAAATGTCAATATTGATACCAATTGAAAGAATCCAATGATACCAATTGAAATACAAATAATATCAAGTGTATATCTCATATAACCTACCACTCAATCATGCTCATGTTTAAATAATTTTCAATATAAAGCATACAAGGCATGGTCTCCCATCTAACCACCCTTGGAAGGTAGGGGTTTTCAAAAATAGGTTTGAAAAGTAGTATGTTTGAAAACTCTACCATAACGAAAAATATCGCAACTAGTTAAATGGAAAAACTTGTAAACTAGTACGAAATTCTTCAACCAAGGAATAAAACAAAAATATTTTTCATGAAACTATGTAAATCACATGATCACTAAACACTCAAAATCAATAAGGCACATATTATACTCATGAAAACAAAATCATCAAAAACCAATAAAGTGAGCGCACAAGTGTAATGTGAAACATGGCATCATGAAAATATGCAATCAAGCTCAATATTCCTCAAAAACATGAAAATCATCAAAACTTGATTTCTTCAAGGCATATGTATGTCAAGTACAAACTAAAGTATACATACATATCCAAAACATAACGAGTCCACTAATGTATATGCATGAAGGCACGTGGCTCAAAGGATGTATATGATAAACAATAGTTTGGACAAAATAGACATATACATGAAGTTAAACAAATAAACATGAAAAACATGGATAAAATAGGAAGACAAGTCAAATACATGAATCATCAAAACTAGACTATACTAGCACATCTAATGGGTACAAATAAGCGTTCAAGCTCAAACATATAAAAATTTATTCGTGGCCCACTATATGTACAAGTATAAATCCTAGTCTTAATGAAAACTAACATTTAAACATATATTCAAAACATGAAGCATAAAACGAGACATAAATCAATATGATAAGCATGAAAAATGATCATTATGTAAATCTACATGCTATTAGAATTATGATATGCATAATAGCTAAACAATGGTGAGAATCACAACATATGGGTCCTTATAAGCAAGGGTGATCTCAAAAGCTATACATGATCTAATAATCATGGCATTTTCATAATAATCTATAAACAACAAAACATGCTATAAACAATGAACATGAAAAGCATGCAAATAATAAACGGGAGTTAGAGATCGATACCAAAACCGATGAAGGCACCTCTCTAGTTCTCCAAACCAAAAGTGGTCCTCCCACCAAACATCCCTTGAAAGTGATGCATCCAAATAGTAATCTTTAAGCTCGGAACGCATCCACCTCAAGGCACCATAACTCTCACGTCATGCGAGAGCCCACACCTACATCAAATACAATAGGGGTGGTCTTTGGTACCCATACTCTTTTGAGTCCATGGGGGTTAGTCCTTTTTCTAACCCAAACAAATTTATTTGCTAAATTACAATCATTTATACGATCATAGCAAAATTTAGCAAGGTGGCCCTTACGTCCACAATGTGTACTAGTGTACACATGAGCATACATGTGATAGGTGAGACCGTGAGGAGCATGTGTATGCCGTGTATGGTGTACATGCATAGACGGAACTTGTTTCTTTCAAAACAAAGATTCCAAACGTGTATGACTCGAAACACAATGGCTCAAAGTGGAGCCCAAATAATCAACACTCTTCTTAAGTATGGATATATCACTGTTAATTAAAGAAGAAGTGGTACATGCAATGGGTGATCTAGATGGAACTACTCTAGCATGGCAAACATGAGAATCAATATAATTTTATAAAAATTTATTTTTCTTTAAACAATCTTCTAAATCTTTTGAAATTGAAGCAATTTTATTTTCAAAGAAACATTCTCTTTTACAACAAAATCAAGTTTTGAAGTTAAAGACTCATTTTTCTTCAAAACTTCATTACAATCATTTTTATTTTTCAAAAATTTATTTTCTTTTATGACAAGATCAAGCTTAGATATCAATGAATCCCTTTCATTAGAAATCTCCTCTTTCTCTTGCAAAATCAAATCAAGCTTTGAACATAAAACCTTATTTTCATCTTTTAATTCAAAACTCTTCTTTTTCAAAAGATTATATTTTTCTAATAATTTTTCACATACAATGGATAGTTCTTCATTCAAGGCATTGGCATCAACATGATCATCACATGAAGAACTAGCATCATCACTATCTAGTTGAGATTCCGAATATACCTCAAGGGAGTCATTCCCTTGGGCCATTAAGCTTTGTGACTCGGATTCTCCACTAGAATCATCCTCCAGTTGAATTGGCAATTGAAGCTTGGAGGTAGTCAACTTGTTCCACACTGCAAAGGCGGAATCAAAGTTAGAAACAAGCATAAGATAATCTTTGTTAAGCGTGCTTCTAATAGCCTCAAGGGCTTGTGTATTGGCCCCTATATGATTGCAGTTACCAAGATAGAATTTCTTGGTAGCGGCAAGGAAAACATGCAAGCCTAGGTTTTCAAATACATGGACATCCTAAATTCCATTTGTCAATGTTGGAAACATCAAACATGGGAGGTGACAAGCAATCCATGAGTGTGTGGAAACAAAAATACGTGCAAATGCAAATGATAGATTAGCAAACCAAGATCTCACTCCTAGGTGGTTAAACCTAAGTATCAGGAGCGGAGGCTCTGATACCAATTGAAATCACCTAGAGGGGGGTGAATAGGTGATAATGCTAATCTAAAACTAAATACAAAATAAAAACTAATTTGCAACTACACTTAGTACAACCAACGAGTGTAGCCAAATTCCCCGTGAAGGGCTCTGGACTAACTCCTCTTGATTCCTCTGAATAAGAGTTGAGGTGCTATATGAAGCTCTCGTGGTTAAGTACAAGTAAGGCACACAAACACAAGTCAAGCATATAAAGATGATAAGCAATATGAAATAATGTAAGGCACAACACAAGCAAATATGTTATGAATGATATGAATGATGCATAACACAAATAAAGAGAGAGGGTTAAGAGACAATGGATCAAACGCAAACAATCAAGATGTGTTTCGAGGTTCGAGCACTGAGCTCTACGTCCCCGTCTTTACCGAGAAGGATTTCCAATCCACTAGGAGTACCGAACTCCTCTATCAACCAATACAACCTCCAATGAGGCAATACAAACACCACCTCACACAAGAGGGGTAGGCCCTTAGCCAAACAACCACAAATCACCTCTACCAAAGAGGGATACAAATCCAATCCAACTCCACCTCACCAAGAGGAAGTAAATCACAACCTCAACCTCTACCAAAGAGGGAGCACCCCACAATCCAAATCAACCTCTACCAAAGAGGGATATCCAACAAAGAAGGGTTTACAACAAGGTGATCACAAAAGACCACAAACTCAATTTTTCCATAAATAAAGATCCTAATAGAATAGGATAGGATGATATAGCTCAAGTGTGAAAAATAAGTGTTTTGATCAAAGAAAATCTCTTGGGAAAAATACCAAATAGATATAGAAATTTAGATCAAGAAACTAATTCCCAAAAACCTATTTTCTTTGAAATAAACAAAACACTTTTTAAAAAAAATAAGATGAATCTTTTTGGCACTAAAACTCTTTTGAAAACTTGTTTAAAACACAAGAAAGGAGAGAAATTTTTGCACTTGAAATCTTAACTAAAAACTCAAAGTAATGGGGTATTTATAGCCCCAATACAAAACTAACCGTTAGGCTGATTTTTCAGCCTGTGACGGCTGGCGATCGACCGCCAACGGTCATATTTATGACCGTTGAAGGAACCCGTTCGACCGTCCGGTCGACCGCCCAAAAACAGAGAGCAAAGCTCTCTGGTCGGTTGACCGAGCACTGTGCCTGGCCAATGTGCACAGGTCTGTGCACGTCGGTTGACCGTTCGGTCGACCGACTCTGGAATCCGGTCGACCGGGACGGTCGACCGCCAGAGCCTGGCAGGCAATAATTTGGGTCAGAAAAATTTGTTTAAAAATATTCTAATAAATCTCATAAATCTTCTAAAAATCGATAAAAATAGTTTTATCATTTTTCATTGATATATAAACATGTGATAAAAATTTCATCACAAATATCAAACATTTTGAGTCATTTTTGTGTCTTACAAATTTTATCAAAAACCAATAACTGTATTTTACCAAACTTGGATTTTTCAATAGGAAATCTGATTTTTCCTAAAACACATTCAAATACAAAAACATGATACTTAAACACATTGAAGCATGTTGCATATGGATATAAGTCCAATATACATGAAACATATACATATCATAGTTTTTTACTTTTCATTCAAAAATATGTTTTATTAATAACACAAAACTTAAAACACATGAATAGGTATATCAAATTATGTTTGTCTAGGAAGTTAAGCATGCATGTATATAGAATACATCTAATATACATAAACCATCTAAACTTGTTTTGATCTACTATTCATGAAAACCAATATCGGTTAAACCAAAAACCGAAAACCAATATCCAAAACATAAAACGTGTGTGTGTTTGTGCACTTGAGCATTTCAACTATCTAATCTTTACATATGGATCTAAAACACAAACTAAAATAGGATACCTAAGTCTTCTTGACGACCTCCATCTTCAAGTCGACTCGATCCAAAACGTGATCCACCGAGCTTGACTCCAACGAGTGCAATGTATGATCTTGATGCTCGGGCTCTGGAATCACCATGTGAAAGCTTCCAAACTCTTTTGTTGAAGCTAATCACCAACTAATATCTTGATTAATGATCTGAAACTAAACATCACAAGATTATTAGTAAACATAACTACACGAGTTAATCATCATCAAAACTAGAGTGGAAGGCCTCTGGGCCAACAATTTTAACTTCAGGTATTTGGATTCTTATTTCCTTCAGATACGTCTTTAATTCAAGAATTCAATGTAGTCTTCTAGATGCTCTTAACTTGGCCTCCAAGAAATATGGAATAATTATCCAAAGTTTGGTTTAATTAGGCTCTTATTACCACTTTGCCCCTAAACTTTTCATTATCTGTAATAGAGACCAAAACACGAGTGAGAAGTAGTATTTTATTCATAAATCGGTAAGAAAATGCGATAGCAAAATGCAGAATTGGATACTAATCAGTGGCCAGATCCGGGGGGCATGGCATCCATTGATTTCGATACGCTTTTATCTCTAATTGGATTTTTCAGTTTGCTTCTGAATTTAACGATATGTCCTTTGATCTTCAGCTTAACCAATTGGTCTTCAAAAATCTATTTTTAACTGATGTTTAACTGGGATTATCTTCTCAATATATTCTGTCTTCACTTAGAATTACTTCTAAACCTCTGAATTTGAGTAGATCTTTTTTGATTTGCTTGAGCTAAAAATTCTATCTTTATATCTCTGGATTTAATTGGATAAATCTGTCTATTTTTATTTTTTCTTTATTAATTACCCTACACACTATTAGACATTAAAATGAATTAAATAGCAGAGTTTTATTACAAAATAAATGAGAAAATATGACATTAAATTTTCAATAGACGTGCACAATCAATATCGCCATACACTTTTGTGGAATATATGTGTTGGTATTGGGGATCACTTGTCGTTGGATTATTCAGCATGTTGATGCACTTATCACTTACATTCTCAGTGCTCCCTATGAGCAATAATTAGTAAAATCTTAGGAAAATTCAGATTAGATATTAAACATGTGATATGTTTTTCAAATTATGTTTAATTTTCATTATAGTTTGAAGGATTGATCCATGTAGACAACATGGTGCATCAGGCATTCATTGATGATTCTTAGAGGATTCCATTATGGTAGGGAATAACTAGATTCATCATGATTTTTCTAGGGGACGCCAATTTGCACATTCTTCAGATGTGCCAAACTCCATTATAGCTTATGCACGATGCCAGGGGCATCCGCCTGATATAGAGCATGAGGATGTAGAGGATGAGGATGGACCTTCTCAACCAGCTCCAACACGACGAACACGATGTCGACATGATGATGAGCCTAGACCATCTCAGACGCTTACTAGGAGGCACCCATGGTGTGGATGATCTACAGATGAGGTCGGACCATCTCAACAAAATACGCAGTCAGATTCTCAGATTCTTCCTCCACGTGATTGAGAAAGAAGCCACAAACGTGGTCGAGAAAGACGTGCATTTTCATGTTTATTAGGATAGGATATTATGATATTATTAATGTCATATTAGTTATATTATGAACATGTGATATTATGATATGACACGAGTAATATGATGAACATTTTGATATTTAGGGATATGTGATATGTATTTGTGATGTTATAATATTTGTGGAGTTGTGATATCATGATACGAGTGACATTGTGATATTTATGAGGTTGTGATGTATATTTATTTCTCCACTCGGTGATTTTTGTGATATTCTTGTTTGTGATATATTTTTAAGTTGTGATATTATTTTGATTTTTTTAGATATTATGATATATTGCAAGGGTTTGGAAATAGAAACCAGGTTGCAATATTCTTGTGAATGTGGGATATTCTCTATCAGATCGAGTCTCTGGTCCGAGTTCTACAAACTCAGACATAAAATAAAGAGAAATTGCCTCTTGGGTTTGAGTTTCACAAACTCGGATAAAAATTAGAGCAAAACTAGCTTCAAGTTTGTCAAATCCAGACCTAAAAATGCAATTTGATATTTGGGTTTGCCAAACTTAGAATTGTTGCAATTTTACGTCAGGGTTTATCAAACTTGGACCAAAAGTTGCCACCCGCGGCGCCCCAACGCCATGCAGGCGAAGCAAAACCACTCCAACGCCTATGTGTCTCCGACATGGCCTGTCATAGGTCGATTTTTCTAATTAAATTTCTTTGGGGACTTTTCTGTAATTAAATTCAAAAAAAATTTTAAAAAATTCCTTCAAGAGCAATAAAGCACAAATGTCGTCATGCAACATGTTGTGGCAGAAAATAACTTTGAAATGTGTCGAGATTTATCATTATTAAACATAAGAACTTTTTTTGTTATGAGTTGAGTTAGGCGACTTTTGGAAATATCAAGAATATGGATACTCTCATTTTTGTTTTGATTAATTAATACACCACTCAAATTTAACATTTACACCGGATGCGATGTATTACCATTAAACTAGTCAGAAACAAATTTTCAAAATAAGATTGTTTTGACTTAGCTACTCATAAAGTGATGAAAAAAATCGACGCTTTTGAGAGACTCAAATGTACTTGATTTTGAGACAGATAATTAGGAGTATTATCTCTTTCTCTGCCTTGCTTCAATGCCATGATTCATATAGGTAATAATAATAATTAGGGTTCCTGTAACTCAGTGATGAATTCCTTCCTGTTTCATCATATCTAGAGCAGGATAATTTTATTACGAGGTTCATACAAGAGGACTTTTTTTTTGTTTGTTTCAGCTTGCAGCTTATGAGATCTTCACTGTGGATGCAATGACGAAGAGCTATCTTGATAGAAATATTTAGCCTGTCTAGTAAAAAAATTGAGCTACCAAACCATTTTCTTACCCTTCGCTGCAAACTTCCCGCCCCATCTCTTTCTTAAAAGACTATTATTCTCGTGTTGAGTAGAACATAGCCGAACAACTGTTGATCAATGAAGACTATTTTGCTCGTGTTGAGTAGAGCATAGTAAACTAGCTATTGATCTATGAGGACTATTATGCTCGTGTTGAGTAGAACATAGTGGTCAATCGAGAATTCCATAGTAGGGGAATGCATTTGATGCAAATGTCATATATACTTGACCTGATGATCAGAGATTTAATATTAACATGTTCAAGGGTAGTATTTCTTCAAGAACTTTTCATTAATCGGCATCATAAGTGTATTGCCTTCTGGATTATCAGGCGATATGCTCCATTTGAGTAGACTAACTCTACTACAAATAGTCCTTCTCATTTGGGTGAAAATTTTCTTTTCGTCTTATGTGTCATCACCATGGGTCCTCTGATAACTAAGACAAGGTCACCTTTCTTGAAAGTCCGCTCTTTAACTTTCTTGTTGAAGGCTCTAAAAATTTGAGCTTGATAAAGCTCGATATGTTGTTGGGTTTAAGCTCGATCTGTTGTTGGGCTTGTAGACACTTATCATCTAAAGCTTCTAACTCCTGGAGTTGCAGTTGATGTTTCTAGTCATCCTCATCTGTACGGTTAAAGCAACTCAGAAGGATGGGATCTGAACTTCTAGAGGAAGTACAGTCTCAAACCCGTACACCAAAGAGAATGGTGTAGCATTCGTTGAGGTTCTCACTGTCATGCGATAAGCCCATAAGCATTCACCTAGCTTATCGTCCCAGTCACGTTGGCTCTTCGAGACGAATTGAGAAGTTTCCCAATGGTCTTATTGAAAATTTCTACAAGGCCATTAACGACTGGATAATATGCCGTTGAAGATACACTGTAGATCTTGAACTTATTGCAGAATCTTTGGAACACTTGGCTGACGAACTGAGGTCCCTTATCATGGATAATCCGTCGTGGCATGCTAAAGTGATAAACAATGTGATGTTTGACAAACCTGATCACGTCAGACGTCTTTACTTCTTTCAGAGGAATAGCCTCTACCCATTTGAAGTAGTCAGTTATGGTTAGAATAAACCGATGTCCTTTGAAAGATGGTGGACTGATAGGACCAATCACATCCATGTCCCACATCTCAAATGGCTATAAAGAAGTTGTAGATGAAGATGTCCTAGAGCTTGGTGGATGAAATCACCATGGATTTGACACCATGGAATCACTTAGCATAGGCAATGGTATTAAGGATCATCTTCGCCAAAATACCCAAGTCTTCAGAGTCGATCTCTGAGCTTTAGATCAGGTTGGTGAGCTCCGCACATACCGTCATGAGTTTCTTTGAGTGCCTCCTGTGCCTCTTCGTGTGATAGATAGTGAAGTAAAATTTCATTATGCGATCGGCCATACAGTGTTCGTGCGATCGCGTCATAGTATGATGGCGTCGTAGTAGAATCTAGGGGCCTTCCTTCTAATAACGGCGGCCTCTTTAGGGTCATCGGACAGTATGCCGTGTAAGACATAATCGATGAATGAGAATCGCTAATCCCTAAGCTCTGATCCTGTTGAAGTCTCTAGAGCTTTTTAAACTTGAAGGTCTCCTATTTGAGTTTGATCATCTTCAAGGGCGAGCTTTGGACAGTACAAGTCATGACTATAGATGAGACTTTCTCTCTTGTTCCGACTGGAAGAGCCAAGGAGGCCGCAAGAGATGCCAGTTCATCTGCATGTGCATTTTGCTGGCGAGATACATGGTCGATATAGAAGTTTTTAAACTTCTCCAACATGTGAATGGTTGTGTTGTGATAGGGCACCAAGTCTTCATGTCGAACTCCGTACTCCCCGCGAACCTGATTGACGATAAGCTTTGAGTCACCTATGCTTCGAGATTTCTGACGCCAATCTCTTCTGCGATTTGCATTCCAATTAAAAGAGTGTTGTATTCTGTCACATTTTTGGAACATGGCTCAGTTAGTGAGAATGCACGAGAAATCTTTGTGGAGACACAAGCAATACCCCTACTCCTACCATGATGTTTCCTCTGGGACTTGTTCTTGATGCACCATCAAAAAATAGTTGCCACACCTGTTCTTTGACAGAAGTCTTAATTATATAAATTTCAGCGATCTTATTCGGGAGATCTTCATAAAGTTTAATCGTCCTTGAATCTGGATACTCAGCCAAAAAAATTGCCACCGCCTATCCTTTCACGGCTTTCTGTGGCAAGAACTGCATTTTATATTGTGAAAGCAATATGGCCCATTTTGTTAATCGACTATTCAGCGATGATGATTTTGTCATAAGCAATCTCAAAGGATTGACTTTTGATATGACATGAATAGTTGGCCTACCAAGTAGTGCCACATCTTCTAGACAGCGAACACCAATGCGAGGCATTTTTTTCGATCGGGTTGCATCGATTCTGAGCTCCGATTATGGTTCTACTCAAGTAATAGATTGCTAGCTTGTGTCCTTGATCATCATTTTGGCCTAGTAATGCTCCCAAAGAATAATCCATAGCTCAACTATATATCAGGAAGGGTTTCCCTGACACTAGAGCTGCGAGGACAGGTGGGTGCATGAGGTACCGTTTGATCTCCTCGGACGCTTCTTGGCAAGCATTATCTTAAATGAATGAGACTCCTTTCTTCATGAATTTGGTAAAAGGTTGGTATCATCCTGAGAGGTTTAAGATAAACCTCTGGGTGTAGGCTAGTCGCCCTTGCCATCCTTTAAGTTTTCTAAGATTCCTTGGAGTTACACATCCTGGATGGCACGGATTTTCTCCGAGTCTAAGTGGATTCCCTTGGATGTCACGACAAGCCGAAGGAATTTACCGCTGGCCACCCCTAGGAAGGATTTGGTGGGATTCATTTTCAATTGATGCGCTTGCATAATGTCGAATATTCTTTTCAAATCTGTTATGTGATCACCTTTGGCAAGCTTTACTGCAATACCGTCGATGTAACATTCCACTGTCTTGCGTATATGTTTATAGAAGATTGTATTCATAGCTCTCTGATATGTCACCCCCATATTCTTCAATCCGAGGGCGCATCATAGTATAGAATACACTCCTAATAGTGTTCTGAAGGATGTATGCTTATTATCATCAGGGCACATCTTTATTTGATTATATCCAAAGAATTCATCCATGAAAGACATCCGTTTAAACCCACATATGTTATTGATCATGACATCCGTGATTGGAAGAGAAAACTCATCTTTAGGACAAACTTCATTTAGATCACGGAAATCAATGCTAACCCAGATCTTCCCATTCTTCTTGATGACGGGGACGATATTAGTTATCCAATTAGGGTGTTATTCTTCCCTGATGAAATCAGAGTTTATGAGCTTCTTGACTTCCAATTGAATTGCTTCCATTATCTTTGGGCGGAACCGTCGTTATTGTTGCTTGACGAGCTTCACATCTGAATTAATGTTTAGGTAGTGCATAGCCACTTGAGGATCAAGTCCAGGCATATCCTCATAATTCCAAGAGAAAACATCTATATACTCTCGTACGAGACATATTACATCTTCTTTCTCGAGAGGTGATAAGCTCTCGCTTTTAAAGATGGGCTTAGGATCAGCCTTACCTCCCAGATTAATCTGGGTTACCTTACCCTTTGTAGGTGGTTCATGTCATTCAAAGCGAATATCCCAGAGAGTATTTAGGTGTTTGATTCAGGGATCTGTATCTGACTGGATCATTTCTTCATTTTCTTCTTCCGGATGGCTTGTTGAGACCATGTTCATCAAAAACTCTTTGAAGATACTGCCGACACTGACATCCGACTCCCACGATGATCTGCCTGAGGAATGGTCATAGTATAATGACTCTTCAGACTCAGAAGTTGATGGGATTGGAGTTGATATATAGCCTAATCCCCTTCAAGTCTTATGATAATAATCAGGGGCTTTCCCTTTTAAAATAAAAGATCGAAGCAGTGTTCGTCTTCCTTTGCCGAAGTTTAAGCAGACTTCTTCATCAAGTTATATCCTATATTCTCCATCATTTGGAGCACATTCGGCCCGTAATGAGAAAATTATAGAGATTCAATCTCACTTTTCAAGTCTTCTCAAATCACTGGTTTGGACTCAATTCTTCCGAAAAGGATTAATTTTTGACCTTTGTGTTTCGCTGGGACCTCAAAGAAAGATCCTTGCACATCGCTGATATTTTCGCACACCATAAGAGATGATTTCACTGATGCTTGCAATGATGTCAAGGCATCTATTGTCGACCAGGGATCATTGATTGAGGAAGAGAAATTGAATTGAAAATAAAGAAAAAGTTAAAGTCAGAAAGTTCTTAATCTCTTCTCAATTTAACCGCGTAGCAAGGGCTAGACGGGTCGATCCACAGGGAAGGATACGATGGAAGCTTTTCAGAACGAATTCTCTACACAAATAGCTTGAAAAAGAATATTGATTGCAAGAAAAGATTTTAATTAAGCAAAATAGATTATAATCTACTAATTGTCTACCACAATCAAGTATTAGTCTAAGAGGGAAGAACATCATATTGAATCTATAAAAATCTACTCTAGGGTTTTGATTTAGAATCAAGTAAGATGAGTAAAAATATTGTAAACCCTAATTAGAGTACACCAATTAAAATTAAACTTTAGTTCATCCTAGTTTCTAAACATAGCATAAGAAAAGTCTTTTAAATGTAATATGATGCTATCAAAGTATCTAAATATGAACTAAGAGTAACCATTAAAAAGTGCAACCCTAAATTAATTCAACTTAACTAATTATTCATCTTCAAGAATGATCAATTTAATCCTAAGGTTTCTAACAAGCATAGATTTCATTCAGTTCATCTTTTAGACTAAATTTAAGTTGATCGAGAGATTAGCAAACTACAAGTTTTAATTAGTTATTCATATTTTTATTATTTTTAAGATTTATAATGAAAAAAGAAAGTTGCATAAAAAAGAAAAGAACAAAAGCAAATAAAAAAACTAAAGCAATAAACAATTAAATTGAAAAACAGGAGAGATGAAAAGAATAATGAACCTTTATTAATGGATGTCACCGGCCAATTACAAGTTCTTCTTCTTTTTCAAAAATCTTCTTCTCCAAACAGAAAGCAAAATAATACAAAGAAATTTGAAAAATAAAATGGCTAACAAAAATCCTATATCAATCTCTGAGATGCCTCTCTTCTATTGCTTGCGGGGTATTTGTAGGCAGATTTGAGAAGTAGAGTCTCAGTACAATACTGTCCCTTAACCGCCACACCAACAGTTTTAAAACAGTCACGGAAATGCAGCTTTTGCCACGTTTTTGTGGAAAAGCATGGCTAATAGCCACGCGCTTTGGTGTGTGGCCTCCTCTGGTCTGTCCGTCTGATGACTATCCTCGAAATCTTCAGTTTATCTCTGAATTTTGAAATATGATGATCTCTAGATAACTTGAAAATCAAGTTATCTCTAAATCTGAGTTAAATTCAGAATCTCCCCTTTATCCTCATCTTGTGGTGCAAGCAACTATATTTAAATAGAAATCCACATCCATCTTTAATTAGGATGTGGATTCATCTTGTTCTATCCTTCGCCTCCTCTAAATTTTAAATTAAATTAATTTAAAACCTAAATTTAAATGAGAGAGAAAAGATGATTCCTTTATCTTCCCAATTAATCTTTATTTTCATAATTCTTGTGGGCTTTTGGGCTTCTTTCGAGCTTTCTCTTGAGTTATGGAGACCTGCACATCACTAAATAATAAATAAATTAAATAGTAATATTTTAACAAAAAATTAAGCATGAAAATGTGAATAATAATATGCATTATTGATGACCATTCACACCCCCACACCTATCTTTTTGCTCGTCCTTGAGTAAAAATAAATAAATAAAAAACTAATCTAACTATTTTAATATCACTTTCATAGGAATCACGATTGCACTTAGCATGTGCAACAAGTTGTTAAAGCTTTAGGTTGCCCTTAGAGGACAAGTGTTATCTCGTGAGGGTTTTCAGTGGATTACATCCACAAAATCCATAAAGAAAGAAAATAAAATGATAGTATTTTTGAAATTTTATTTTAAAAGAGGGAAAATATTTGAAATATTTTTGTAAAAATTAAGCAATTTATAAGTCTTTTAGGATTACCAAATTGATCATTCTTATAAGTATTTATTATCAATTTAGGTTAAGATTCGAACTGAATTTCTCATAGAGTCTATTATCTTTACCCTAAGTCATATGCATCTTTGTGACCGTAAATGTTTTTTACTTGAGATTCTTCAACTTCAATTCTCATGCCTTATATATTTATTACTTTCTTTTTTTTGTAAGAAGTTCGAAGTATTAATATGTATAACTCATCTAATTTTCTTCGTTGTCCTTTAAGCACTTCTTTTTTAACATGTATAACTCATCTAATTTTCTTTTGTGTGAGTATCAAAGATCCTTGAGGCCCTAATACCTAACTAACTGATTATTAAATATGTTAATACATATATTATATGTATTTTTTCAAACTTACCTAATTATCTTTCACATAAATACCAAGGTTTTCTCTGGCTAAAGTACCTAACTAATTAATAATTAGGTTTGTTTATTTTATATATACTTTTTCTAAGACACAAGAATTTTTATTTTGAATCTCAAATGTGTAAGTGTATAAAGCATGCATATTTCATCAAGGTAAAGATATCAAGACTAAATTACTTTTTCAATTTTTCCTCCTAAATCTAAAAATCAAACAAATACTCATATTTTGACCAAGTAGTAAGAAATCATAAGTATGATTTTCCTATTCCTAAGAATTAACTTAATTACTTATAAAAGATAAGTCAAAATATTATTTTCTTTTTAAAAAAGTTTTTTAAATTTTTTTAAAAATCTAACTATGTTAGTATGTTAGTAAATCCTCCCCCACACCTATCTCATGCATTGTTCTCAATGTATGAATGAATGTATGCATGCATGAAAAAGAAAGAAAGGGAAGGCAAATGTGACCTCAAGGTGGTGGTTTCGGTGGTGGCCAGATTGGGTCAAGCGTTGTTACTCAATCTAAATCTTATAGATCATTAAGAAACACACCTTTTATGACCTCTTTCTAATGCACATTGTCATTACCCCTTAATGAATAGGATCATGCACGACCCAACATTGAAACTATCTTGGTTGTATGACCAATCTTGGAATACCATCTCAGGGTCATCATTGTCTACACCTTGGTCCAACAACAAAATTTGACTTAATAAAATGATTGATTTGGGCTCAAAAATGATAGGTTCGGGAATCGATACCGGCTCGAAAAAATCAAATTTAGGTTCAAGAGTCAGGTTTGGTTTAAGACTGGGCTCCAAATCAAAGAACTTAAGTTCATATTTATGATCCATCAAATGAATGTGACTATCCAAACTAGGTGATCCAATTTAATAATATACGGGTACTGGAATTAATGTTTGTTGAAACTTACAGTTTGATAGATTTTGATGATAGATAACACATGTGAAACAGATGCATTGGAGCTCTATCTCAAAAGCTAGTGCTGAGTTCTAATTGCTCAAGATTATTCAAGGATATTCATTATTTTAGTGTATTTTTAGAAATTTGTTAAAACCCTTGATCACACACACAAAATAGTTAGATAGTCGACTAACCCCTTTCTATAGTCGACTAACATATCTTATAGTCAACTTGTTTTGTTATATAGTCGACTAAGTGTCTTCACAAAAAATATATCAGTTCTCTATTTGTTGACTGTAACCAACATTAGTCGACTTACCCTCTCTGCTAGTCGACTAAGTTTAGTTTCCAGAAGCTTATCATTTTGTGTCAGTCTTCATATAATTGACTTGATCTCTTGACTTGTAACGCCCCGATCCCAAGGATACGGAGACGTTATGGCAACATACATACGCGAGGTGAAAACAACCTCACGCGTACGTTAAGCCGCAGTACAGGGAATCACCTCATAGTTATAAGGGTTCCAGCCGGAAATAAGTACAAGTATACCTGCAGAAAAAGGTGAGTGATCATAACAGATAGGAAAAATAGGGACAAATAAGATAACAGTAATAAATCATAAAGATACCTATGAATAGTCTCGATGAGGAATCTCCTATGTGACTCCAAGGCACTATCTGATAATACGGTAACTCGGATCTCCCACCTAGGCACGCAAACCCAGGGTCGTCAGAAAGCGACCTAGTGAGTGATAAAATGAAGGAGGCAGTAATATATATAATAGTAATACAAGCACGATACATAGATATATTACATGATGTTGTACTAGTGATACCATATAATAAGTATATAATAAGCAGTAGAAAAATATAGCCATATCATCTTTTAATACCATCAATACCTAGCCGGTTATCATCGGGTCATATCTATCGTCTTATCCAGTTTATATCATGCATAATGTTGTCTAGTGGAACATGCTAGTGGTGACGTGATAGAAGTGAACATGCAGATGGGCATATGCAATATGAACATGTAGGTGGGCATATGCAATATAACCACAATACTGTGTTGTGCATATACAATAATGATGTCTATAAGGTATACAGAAAGTAGAATAGATGCAATGCAGAACATGTATAGTATGCCACCACAGAAAGAGTAACATGTACCAGGCAAAGTAACAAATATACATGTAACATCATAGCGGCTAAATGCTCAGGAATAGTAACAAGTACAACAATACAGGCAAGTCACGTTATTTATACAATAGTAGCAATCAGTACCGCCTGCTATTTTAATCACTCTCTTCCAGTGTCCCATACCACTGGCAGTTCCTACTAGAGCCCGCACTCTAGTCGAACCCATCCGGACATGGCCTACGGGTACCTTTATCCAAACGAGAGAGTAACCAAATAACAGGTGTTTCCGACGTCACTATTGTGTATATTATTTTATTATATTAATTGGAAACCCATGGTCGAGGAGTTCTTATCGGGTAGGTGTATCCCGTGCATACCCGGGATCACGGCCTTAAACGGACCCCTGGCTGCTGAGACCAGGGCCCTCCGCTAAGAGGGGAGCATGAATCAAGTAACGGGAGCTCATGGAGCTATTGGTAGGCAGCACTACCGTCCCCTGCAGTGAGAGAACAATATGGATCCAGTACATCGCCCGATAAGATCTAATCAACCGTCGAGTCTCCCCCATACCCCAGTTATCTTTATGATCTGATATGTCTAGTATACAATGTAACAAGAACAAATACAGTACATGATACGGGTAACATGGTA
This sequence comes from Agave tequilana, assembly GCA_038442645.1. NCBI lineage: Eukaryota > Viridiplantae > Streptophyta > Magnoliopsida > Asparagales > Asparagaceae > Agave > Agave tequilana. Next base: position 206,814 of record JAVJIF010002483.1, on the reverse strand, counting down.
ACTGAACCTGAGCTCTGTTGATAGCATAGAACAATATAACAGGAACAATATAATAGGAAACGGGAACAATAGATGTGGGATTCCACATATCGCATATCAACAGCTCTCATGTCCAGTAACGGGAATATCCATATCAGTAATAGGAAACAATCATATAACATGAATACGGTAACATGGAACAATAATACATGTAATCTGAGCGGGAATCCGTATGACAAGAAGAAAGAAACCATACATGCATGTATAACAGTGATATGCCAAGAATTCATGTAACGATGATAATTCTATATTTCATAACGATATCCGTGAAGTGGTGCATTTATATATATCGGTGTGACATGAATACGACATAAGAGTGTGACGTGTCATAGTATCTGTGCAACATGTACATGTAATAACAGTGGTCAGTGTCGAATATCTGGTACGGTGAACGACAGTATCCGTGTAATGCTGTACTCATCCGTGTACTAGTGAAACATAGATGTGTAGCCATAATCCGTGTAACATGTCTGCATTGTACTAGTACATGTAATAACAGTGGTCCGTGTATCATGTAATACCATGTCCTGTGAAGTACAGTAACGGTATCTCACATGCATGTCTAGTGACAGTGTCGTGTCATAGTGTATCTGTGAATCAGTATACGTGTAACATAACTGTGCTACAATACATGTCAAGAATACGGTGACATAGTGGCCCGAGTGTCAGTGGCTGTGCAGGTTGTCTATGTCAGTATTTGTTGTTATGATTATTCAATCAGGAATTACCTACCAATCTTCTAGGTTATTCCTATTACAATGTTTGTCCAGTCATTACCAGTTAATACTTCATAGTTACCGTCTTTTAGCCATAATCAAGATATATCACTCAATGTCACTAAATATGATAAAATATAATTTATAAAAGAAAAACACTCACTAACTAGCCATGGGAAGGTAGCTCTCTTTCCCACAATCGCAACGGATCCAGAATCGTCCACATCGGAGTCCGGATGCTCCCAATATCGCCCGAATACTAAATAAGAACAAATAGGGTTAAATATGTAATAATAATATTTAAATGCAATTAATAAATAGAAGCAGGGGGTTTTCTGTAAATGTACCTTTATTGGGTTCGGATGCGGGTTTGGCTCTTAACGGGTCGGGTCCAGATCCACAACCCATACCCACTTAACTTAAGTTAAATGGGTAACGGGTTAACGGGTTAACGAGTTGAATTGGGGGTTAATTGGGTTTAACCATGAACCCAATAGGGTTATTGGGTTTGGGTTTTACCCAAACCCAAAGGAACCACAACAGCAGCTCCTGCGCGGCCGGCCGGCCGGCTCTGCTGGCCGGCGGCGGCCCCGGCCGCCGGCGGCGGTCCAGTACCGGAGAGAGAGGGTGAGGGAGAGAGGAAAAGAAAGAGAAAGAGAGGGAGAGAAAGAAACAGAGGAAAGAAAAGAAAAGAAAAGAAGAAGAAGAAGAAGAAGAGGAAGGAGGAGAGGAGGGTGGCGCGGCCGATTGGGGGCGCGGTGGCGGCCGGCCACCGACCGGCCACCGACCGCGTGGCCGGAGGCGGGGGCGGAGCCCGGTGGCGCGCCGGCCACCTGGGTGCATCGGCAGCAAGGCCGGTGGCCAACAGGGGGAAGAAAGAGAGTGTGGGAGAGAGAGAAGAGAGAGAAAGATAGAGAGAGGAGAGAGAATTAGGAGAAAGAGAGAGATTTTATTGGGAAGAGGGAGAGAGAGTGTGTGGGGATTTTAAGGGAGAGAGAGGAAGGGCGGTTGGATTAAGGCGGTGGAGGGGAAGATTCGTGAAGAAGGAAGAAGAAAAGAAAAGAAAAGGAAAAATTAAAAAAATAATATTTTATTATTATAAAAGTGACACAATATTTGACCAGCTCTGAACAGTGTCCAAAAATTATAAAAAATAGAAAATATTATCCTGAGCTGGAATATGAAAACGGTTTGAAGAAATTCTATCCGGTTTGCAAATTAAAAATCGCAGAAGATATCGCCGGTACCGGGCGGCACCGGTTTGGCCGGATTTTCGATAAATTCAGAAAAATCTCCAAAAATACCCTAACATAGATAATATGATTCGAAGATACATGGTGAAAGCAGATTCTCAAAATACAACTCCGTTTGGGAAATAAAAATCGTAAGTCCGGTTATCGGTATCGGTCGACACCGACAACGGAGAGTTTCCAAAATAATTCAGAAAAATTTCAAAAAATCTGGAAAAATCTACAATATTAGAAAATAATTTTTGAAACTGATATTGGCTCAATATGACTACCAGAAAGGTCAAATCAACTTTATACGTCGTATCGCGTACTGATACAGTGATACGTACTAAGGGATCAGGGGATTACATGACTAGTGGACTAACCCAGGTAAAATTTCTTATACTAATCGATTACTCCCAACCTTAGTCGACTAACTTTAGTTTCTGACTGTTAATCAGTTATTGATTTTTTGGTGTCGTATCCAACGTTCTGATTTTCAAATTTGAGTTGGTAACTTTCCTAACTGACCATTAATTTCACCTATAAATAAGGATGTTGTCCTAGGATGAATTCACCAATTTAAATCATTAGTTTTCTGTCCAGAACTCTGTTGAAAAATTCTATTTTCCAAAAAATTAATTTTCACTTTCATTTCTTCACACTCCAATTCTATTGTGAAGAATTCTGAGAGTCAACCTATAAGAAATCTTGTTCATGATCACATACAAGTTTCAAGGCTTATAGAATACTTTGTAATCATTCAAAGAGAAGAGTTATACAAGAGTATCTTCTTGTGTTAAGAAGAGTTGTACAAGAGATTATCTTCTTGGTGTAGAGAAGAGTTATACAGATTTGACGAAGGTTATTTTGTCAAGTGGTGTACAAGGAGTTGATTTTGGGTGTATCAAAATCAGGATAAGAAAAATCTCAAGCGAGTTGCTTGGGGACTGAACGTAGGTCACGAGGATCGAACCAAGATAAAATCTCTCGTGTTTGCGTTTGTATTTTTTTGAGATTTATTCTGTGAATTTTTCCTTTTCTTGCAAGTATTTTATTTAAACGCTATTCTTCTTTGTTTTAGTGTTAGTGTTGTCATTATTTTTAGATCCTACATTAGGCATCAGAGCCTTGCATACAGTGTTCGAGGATGACAACGGAGTTTCCTTCATCACAATTCAAAGAAGGATAGTCTATACATGGTCCACCATTATTTGATGGATCAAATTACAACTACTGAAAGTATAGAATGAAGATCAACGTGCAATCACTTAACTATGAACTATGGAATATAGTAGAAGCATCATACACTAAGCCGACCGCCAATTATAATGCGTGGAGTGAGAACAAAAGAAGTCTGTAAATCTTGATGCCAAAGTAATGAACGTACTTTTCTGTGCCTTGAATAAAGAAGAATTCAATCGTATGTCAACGGTCAAATCTGCAAATCAAATATAGTAGATTTTACAGGTAGCAAATGAAGGTACTAATAAAGTTAAAGAATCTAAAATTTTTGTTCTTGTTCATAGGTTTGAACTCTTCAAAATGAAGGAGAGTGAAACTATTTTAGAAATGATTACAAGATTCACCGGCATTACAAATTTCTTAGTAGCCTTTGGAAAGGAATACACTCAAATTGAAAAAGTTAAAAAGATTCTTCATGCACTCACATCAGATTGGGAGAAGAAAACCACTGCTAAAGAAGAAGTAAATGATCTTTCAATAGTATCATTAGAAAACCTTATTGATAATTTAATGGCATATAAAGTTCAACTTGAAGATAGGAAGAAGGATGAATAACCAGTTCAAGCCAAGAAGAAAGTACTTTCCTTCCATACATCCTCAGATATGGACAATTCAGATGATGATGAAGAGGAGATGGCAATGCTCTCAAAAAAATTTAGAAAGTTCAATGCTCTCAAAAAAAATTTAGAAAGTTCTTGAAATAAGGTAAGTTTAATCGTACTTATTTTAATTATAATAAAACAGGTCATATAAAGAAGGATTACTCACTGCTAAAATACAAAGGGAACTTAAAGTTCAAAAATTTCAACAAGAAGAAGAAATATTATCAGGCAACTTGGGAGAATAGTGATTCATCTTCCTCTGACGAAGAAGGAGCTACTGAAGCTGCCAATGTCTATTTTTATGGCTCAAGAAGAAGATGAGGTACAACAATATACTGAATTATTAGATGCATTTCATGAATTATATGATGATCTTAAGGAAGAAAAGATTAAAAATAAAGTTTTAATAAAGAAAAATGAAAGACTAAACAAAGAAAATTTAATTATATTTCTCAAATGTCTACTTTAAATTCTCAAAAAGCTGACTTTGAAAAAGTTATATCATCATTGAAAAAGGATAATGAGAATTTTTTAAAAGAGAATGCTTCGCTTCAAAGAGAAACTAGTTTCTTTAAATTCTAGAATTTCAATTTTAGATAAAGAAATGACAAGTTTCAAAATTAAATATGAAGAAATTTTGAAAAATGTGACAAAATTTAATAAGGGAAAAGAAAATTTAAATGATTTATTATCTTATCAAAAGATGTCAAATAATCATTTTGGTCTTGGATTTTCAAAAGTTAAGTTTGAAAAATCTACAAAGTTGGTCTTAGTTTTTCAAAAAATAATGTTGAAAAATCTACACATGTTTATGAAAAGAATCATAATCCATATAATTCTTTTGTGAAAATAAATACTGATATTATTTCAAAAAGAATTAGGAACAAATATATATGAATTTCTAAAAATTTAAGTATTGTGGATAAAAATGCTTATATTGTATCATATATACATCATGTATATAATTCTTGTAATTATATTTATACTAACAAATGGAAACCAAATTCAAATTGGGTTTGGGATCCTAAAGGTTGATTGTTTTTTATCCTATTATGATTGGTACCATACAAAATGTTTATCTTTTAGGTACCTTATAAAAAGTGATTTCTTGATAGAAAATTATTTCAAACACTTGATAATGTGTGTGTGTGTGTATACCATGCTATATTTTTAGCAATGAGAGAACACTTGTTATCTATATATTTGTTATAACCTGTTAGCTGCAGGGGGAGTTTCTCTGCAGGGAGAGTTTTCGTGCACACAGGTTGTCATCATCAAAAGGGGGAGAATGTTGAAACTTACAGTTTGATAGATTTTGATGATGGATAACAAATGTACTACAGATGCATTGGAGCTAAAGGAAGTGCTAAGTTCTAATTGCTCAAGATTATTCAAGGATATTTACTATTTTTGTGTATTTTTTAAAATTTATTAAAAGCCTTGATCACACACACAAAATAGTTAGATAGTCGACTAACCCCTTTCAATAGTCGACTAACATATCCTATAGTCGACTTGCTTTGTTATATGGTCGACTAAGTGTCTTCATAAAAAATATATCAGTTCTCTGTTTGTTGACTTACCCTCTCTGATAGTTGACTAAGTTTAATTTTCAGAGACTTATCATTTTGTGTCAGTCTTCATATAGTCGACTTGATCTCTTGACTAGTCAACTAACCCATATAAAATTTCTTATACTAGTCGACTACTCCCATACCCTAGTCGACTAACTTTAGTTTCTGACTGTTAATCAGTTATTGATTTTCTGGTATTTTATCCAATGTTCTGATTTTCAAAATTGAGTTGATAACTTTCCTAACTGACCATTGATTTTACCTATAAATAAGGATGTTATCCTAGGATGAATTCACCAATTAAAATCATTAATTTTCTGTCCAAAACTCTGTTGAAAAATTTTGTTTTCTAGAAAACTAATTTTCACTTTCAATTCTTCACACAATTTCAATTCTATTGTCAAGAATTCTAAGAGTCAACCTATAAGAAACCTTGTTCACGATCACATACAAGTTTCAAGACTTATAGGATACTTTGTAATCATTCAAAGAGAAGAGTTGTCTTCTTGGTGTTAAGAAGAGTTGTATAAGAGATTGTCTTCTTAGTGTAGATAAGAGTTGTACAGATTGGACAAAAGTTATTTTGTCAAGTAGTGTACTAGGAGTTGATTTTGGGTGTATCAAAATCAGGATAAGAAAAATCTCAAACGGATTGCTTGGGGACTAGATGTAGTTCACGAGGACCAAACCAGGATAAAATCTCCCGTGTTTGCTTTTGCATTTTTCTGAGATTTATTTTGTACATTTTCCCTTTTCTTGCAAGTATTTTATTTAAACGCTATTCATCTTTGTTTTAATGTTTGTGTTGCCATTGTTTTTAGATCCTACAATGTTGGCCCGGGAATTGGATCCAAATTGAGTAAAAACACCAGAGTCAACATAGATTCAAAGTGTGAAATTAAATCATAAAGTGGTTCGCATTCACAATCAAGTTAAATCTCATTGAAGTTAAAACTTACCAATTTGTCCGAGGGTTGGAATTGATCAAGTTCACATTGGTACAATGAAATTGAATTTTGATAAAGGTCTTCAAGACATCATGATTCGTCACTTCGTCAATAGAATGATCAAAAAGGTGTTAAGTAGAGTTTCTTCAATCCTAACATTTTCAATATTTTTCAAATGATCCAGTTGTGCTTCTAACCTATCGAGGTAATGTATATAATCATTTTGGTTTTGAATCATGTATGGATTTAGAGTTTAAGACCTTTGAATGGATTGTGAGTCTTCCAATTTATGAATTCGTCGCTCGAACTCTTCTAAGACTCTTCTCTTCTTTTCCCAATCAAATTGTTTTTCTATAGGTTTGAAAAAAGGGGTATGTGAAGATGAATATTGGAAAGGTGGTTGACAATGTTGCTCGGGGGTATTGAATACCCATTCACTTGGTTAAGAGTGGTGATGATTGTTCCAGTCTTTTTCATAATATGGAGACTGGGGCATATATTGATTTTAATAAGATCAATCAGGCATGCTTGGTTGGTTAACGTTATTATATGCCAGGTTGGTAATATCTCAGTCAAAAGAGGTCGGAGTATAATATGGATTATCATTAAAATTGAAAAACTTATTGTAATAAACCATATCACACAAAATAAAACAAAAAGAAACAAACAAATAAACCAAAAGAAAAAACCTAGCCTAAGTTAAGATAGACCTGAGACCTAAACGACTCCTAACTTTAAGCTGTCTTTGAGAGGTATATTGCCGACTTTAACCAAAAGGTAGTCGGCCAGATAGGTGGCAAGATTGGTGGGAAATATCCGTCAAAAACAGGCCTAATTATGCCAAACCACCAACCTTCAAGGTTTCGCCTCTTAATCCCCAACCTAGTCGCCGATTTGGCAAGAGTTAATTTCAAACAACTTCCTCCTTCAATCTGTCTCTTAATGAGTCTGATTTAACCTAAGGCCAACGTCTAGTCAATTTTTATTTTATGGTTAAAGTTGTGAGTGCAACGAAAGTGGTTTGTTAAGGAACAGTAATGACGTCCCCACTTTATATTGCTTAAGAGTTTTGCCCTTAAGATGTATTAGTGCACGTGTACAAATAAATAGAAAAGAATTTACTCAAAAGTAGTAAATTAGCCAAGGATGCTTCCTAGTCTATATACAATGCAAACGTACCTTGTCGCCAGCACTCTTCAACAATAATTAAGAAATTTAAATAGATATGTGCCTATAATGCAAGAGTCTAAATTTTTTTTAATTAGTCAATTAATAAGTTATTGTTAATTAGTTAGCAATATGCAGGATGATCACAGAGAAAAATTATCAAAGCAGTAAAATGTAATTGCAATTCTTAGCAGACCAGCCAAGATTAAAGCAGTGGGGCACTGCTTTTGCCATGGAAACGCATCTATAGCTGCAGAAACGCTGCTTCTTTGAGGTTCCTCTGGCTCTGCCTTCTAGGACAGAGGCACAGAGTTGCTAGATTTTCTGAGCTGCAATAAATTTTCTTGTTATTAGATCCTGCAAACAGAAGTAAAAAAAGAAAAAAATTAGTTTTAGAGAATATCATATCGTTCTCTCCCTGGCAACGACGCCAAAATTTTGATTGAGGAAGAGAAATTGAATTGAAAATAAAGAAAAAGTTAAAATCAGAAAGTTCTTAGTCTCTTCTCAATTTAACCGCGTAATATAAGTTAGACGAGTCGATCCACCGAGAAAGATGTGATTGAAGCTTTTCGTAACGAACTCTCTACACAAATAGCTTGAAAAAAGAATATTGATTGTAAGAAAAGGTTTTAGTTAAGTAAAAGAAATTATAGTCTGCTAATCATCTACTACATCAAGTATTAGTCTAAGAGAGAAGAACGTCATATTGACTCTATAAAAATCTACCCTAAGGTTTTGATTGAGAATCAAGTAAGATGAGTAAAATATTGTAAACCCTAATTAGAGTACACTAATTAAAATTAAATTTTAGTTCATCCTAATTTCTAAGCATAGCATAAGAAAAGTCTTTTAAACCTAAAATGATGCTATCAAAGTATCTAAATATGAACTAAGAGTAACTATTAAAAATGCAACCCTAAATTAATTCAACTTAACTAATTATTCATCTTCAAGAAGTATCAATTTAAGCCTAAGGTTTCTAATAAGCATAGATTTCAATCAACTTATCTTTTAGACTAAACTTAAGTTGATCAAGAGATTAGCAAACTACAAGTTTTAATTAGTTATTCATATTTTTATTATTTTCAATATTTATAATGAAGAAAGAAAGTTGCATAAAAAAGAAAAGAACAAAAGCAAATAAAGAAACTAAAGCAATAAAATAACTAAATTGAAAAACAGAAAGATGAAAAGAATAATGAACCTTTATTAATGGATGTCACCGGTCAATTACAAGTTCTTCCTCTTCTTCAAAAATCTTCTTCTCCAAATAGAAAGCAAAATAATGCAAAGAAATTCGGAAAATAAAATGGCTACAAAAAATCCTATATCAATCTCTAAGATGTCACTTCTCTGTTACTATGCAGGGGTATTTATAGAAAGATTTGAGAAGTAGAGTCCCAGTACAACTTGTTCCTTAACCGCCACACCAACGGCTTCAAAACGGCCACAGAAACGCGGCTTTTTGCTGCGTTTTTGCAGCAAAAGTATGGCTAATGGCCACGCACTTTGGTACGTGGCCTCCTCTAGTCCATCCTTCTAGTGATCTATCCTCAGAATCTTTAGTTTATCTCTGAATTTTGAAATATGATGATTTCTAGATAACTTGAAGATCAAGTTATCTCTAAATCCGAGTTAAATTTAGATTTTCTTCCCTTTATCTTCATCTTATAGTGCAAATAACCAGATTTAAATAAAAATTCACCTCCATTTTAATTAGGATGAGGATTCATCTTGTTTTATCCTTCTCCTCCTCTAAATTTTAAATTAAATTAATTTAAAACCTAAATTTAAATGAGAGAGAAAATATGCTTCCTTTATCTTCCCAATTAATCTTTATTTTCATAATTCTTATGGGCTTTTGGGCTTCTTTTGGGCTTTTTCTTGGATTATGGAGGCCTGCACATCACTAAATAATAAATGAATTAAATATTAATATTTTAATAAAAATTAAGCATGAAAATATGAATAATAATAATATACATTATTGATGACCAATCAATCATCATCTATGTCAATACTAGTATCTGATGGTATAAAATCAGAAGCAAATACAGAAAAATAAGCCAAATCTAAATCCTCATAAATATACCACTCGCCTACATCCTTGGCGGTGTTATTGACATCGAGCTTATCAATGCTCATTACAAAAGGATTTATCTCACACAAACATTCTTCTTCTGCCTCTGGTTCAACATCAGCTTCATTGTCAAATTTTGGTTCTTCTGGCTGGGGATTCTCTTCTGCTTCTAGAAAGTCCTGGTAAAGGACGGAGTTAGTGAAGTAGTTCTCTACTCCCTTGAACGGATATCTTTCGGCGATTAACGTTCGGACCTTGCCGTCTTCATCAACATATTTCATGACTTGGTGAAGAGTGGAGGGTACGATGGAATTGCAATGTATCCACAGTCATCCCAGCAGCAGGTTGTATGAAGTGTCGGCATCAATAACATAGCCCGTCACCTCAGATCTCAGGTCCCCAATCTGGCATTTGAGTTTAATATTTCCTATCGGGTCCGTACATCGAAGTCATAAATGGTAGTTTTAGTGGCCCTCAATTGATGATTAGGGATTCCCAAGTGTTGCATGACCCTGTGGGGAATAATGCTCAACGTAGATCCTGGATCAACTTGAATACGGCTTGGATCAACTTGAATACGGCTCATTTCAGATAATCCAATGTACTCTGTGAAGTACACGGGTCTGTCATGTTTTCCTTTGACCTGCATGTCGTCTGGGGTGAATATTATACAGGGGAAACGGTGAGAAGTATGGAGATAGTTCTCTTCATCCTTCTCTGGTTTAGCCGGAATCTGGGTCATAAAGGCTTCTGCATTGGTTAAGACTTCCCTGAGAGTTTCCTTTGTTGACTTGGATAGTCTCAGAAGCTCATAAAGAGTGATTCTGGCCGGGATATTATCCAGTTGAGTCAAGGCGTCAAAGCAATAAGGTTGTGATGGTCCTTCTGCCTTATCTTTCAGAAGAGATTTAGCATAGCGAAGCTTTTTATGCTTTTCAACGGGTTACTTCGTGGATTGCTTAACTGGTTCCTGGATCAGCTTGGATGAACTCGCCACAGCTTCATCATACTTCTTTAAGTATTGCTGACCTGACCGGGTCCCTGCCACAAGTAGAGTATTTTGCTCTACAGCGAGAATAATTGTTTCCTCTTCAAAATCAGTAAGAGAGGCGACATCGGTTTCTTCTTCACTGGAGGAAGCACACACCAATTTACAAGGTGAATCTCCTACTTTGCCTTTAGACTTTCTGCTGGAAGCAGTAGTCCATTACTGATTTTCTATGAGATCGAGGTGAACCCACGTGATCTCTCCTTAAGGAGTAGGGATAGGTACAAGTCCTTTCTCCTATTGGTGGTGTGGATCTATATTGATCACCCTTAGTTCTCCTTTCAGGATGGGAACTACATCGGCTGGTTTTGGTGGCTGTTTCCCAAACTGAAGGAATCATGTCATGTTAGCTATCACTTTCTTTTACTCGGGGCGGAGCTTAAGGACTTCCGCATCAAACAAAGCCTGGAGGATATCTTTGAAAATGTAGAAATTATTAGTAGGGTGCCCCAGCATCCTGTGGTACAAGCAGTAATTGAGATTGTCTGTCTCGCCCACTTCTTCAGGACGTCTGGCTTCTGTAAGCTTCAGTCTATTGCTCTTGTACAGTAACTTAAACAGAGAGTCAACGTGCTCATCTTTGAAGGAGTATTGTTTGTTGGTGCGCATTTGACTTTAAGAACCACCCCTCTTGTCAATTGTGGTTTAGGAAGAGATTTTGTCTCTGTTGCCAGCGTATCTTTCTTTTTGGCTTGGGAAGATACTTCTTGCGTGCGCGTTGTCAACTTCTAGGGCTCGACTTACTTTTTCTGCTTTGACCCTGGCAACAATCTCCTCAGCTTGCTCGCCTTGTTGCACCAATTGCTTCCAAGTGCGGCTCTCGGCCACTCCTATTTGAGCTAGGAGTGCAGTTTGTAGATTGTGGCGACATGTTTCCACCAATGTGACTTAGGTCATGCCACTAGGACATCGGAGTGCCTGTTCTAAAATCTTTCCACAAACACCTTGACCGATTTTCCTTTTCTTTGCTTCATTGCAAGGAGAGTCGGCATGGTTATCTCCGAGTCATCTTCGAAGAAACGGGTGAGAAATAGCTTCTCCAGGTCACCCTAGTTTTTGATGGATCCTTCAGGAAGCTTCATGAACCATTCAAAGGCAATCCTTTTAAGGGTGCCAATGAATAAACGTGCCAAGATAGCATCGTGTGATACTACATTTTCAGTCTAAGACTTGAAGCAGTATATATGTTGGTTCATGGACCCTTTGCCGTCAAAAATTTGTAGGTCAGAGCTTTGAATTTGGGAGAGTACGGGAGAAGATCCCACTTAGCCGGGTATGGCCGGATCACTCCTGCTTCTTGAATGCTGTCTCGATTGGCGAGAGCTTCAAGGCGCTTCTCTAGTGCACCCATTCTCTTCGAGTGATCACTTCTAGCTTTCGAGCCCTCTTTTTCTTCAGGTGGGGTCTTTAGATTCTCAAAGTTAGCAGCTTGGTCAACATCTGCTTAAGAACGTCAATAGATTCTTATTAAGTATGAATCATATCGAGTTGCTCCATCTGAACCTGGGCTTGTTGTTCAAAGCACCTAGCCATTTCTTCAGGAGTGCATGCCATATATGCGAAAGCTTTTCTCTCCAAAAGAGTTTGAGGCTTGTGATTTCACAATGGCAGATTTGCTTCATCTCAGTTCAATGCCTTGAAATAATGTACTGTAATTTATTATGGCAATTGTACCAGTCCGAGTGCAGATATATTGGTATACCCTTCTAATTCAGCATCAGACTGGTCGGAGTTGACTAGTGGCTGCTTCCCTTTAGCCCTGCTTGGTGTGGTGCTTGGGCCCACCATATTTGCAGTGACTTCAAGGTACTCAGTATCGAAAAAGGTTCTCTTCTTGTGAGAGCTACGCCTCTTAGCCGAGAAGGAGACCGGAGCTACTGATAACCTTTTAAATATCAACTGTTTGCTCGTATACGAGCTGTAGTGGCATTCAGAGAGTACTGCTGTGATGAGCCGTTCACTACAACACTGGGGAGTGATTTGATGCACACTCCTCTTCTTTATCAGGTAATCTCTTAGATCCGTTATAGGGGTCTCTAAAAGATTAGCTTTAGGCTCCTGAGAATGAGAACTTCCAGGTTCAGCTCTAACTTTAGTCACTGGAGAGTGAACGAAACTTCGTTTGTGACTCTAAGACGTTAGTCTCATGCACGCGAGTCTTACTTTTGCATTTGAAATGCGGGACTCACGTGGTTGCTCTGTGATCGAGGGAAAACCGCGCACAAAAAATATTTATTTTGAAATCAATATTTAAAATGTGTGTGCTTTGGCTTCCTCAATACTTCCGTTATAGCATAGAGGCTAAACGGGTCGAATCCACAAGGACGAGATGAGATAGAGCTTTACCAGAATGTTCACATGTGTGTTAAAAGTTCTTCAATGTTTAAAAGAATGAAAAAAAAGGAAAATAAAGAATGAAAAGAGAAGTACGGTGAAATACAAAGAAGTGAGAAACATAGAAAAGAATATATTTGTGGTTTTTGTTTGTATTTCTAAAACAAAGTAAAAAAGAAAGAAAACTCATGGCTACTAACTACTAATGGCTCTACTAACCATGTTAACCTCTTAGTGATAGTTGCCTCACATGTATCCTTGGCCATCACTAGTCCTTGGTTCAAGAGCGCTTCAAATCATAACCCATATGATAACTTTCACATCAAAACTCAACATAACAAGTGCAAGCTATACTTAAACCATCAAAACTAAACAAGAGTAAGCATGGAGTAAAGTAATGTTAGCCTGTTAGAGAGTTAGAATGTTAGAGTGTTAGATCCATCATCATGAGCCATCAATGGCTCTTGCAAGACCAAGGCCAAGTAGAGGCTATTAGATTCATGTGAATTATCAAGTAAGAAGTTAGCAAGTTAGTGGTTAATGGTTAGTAGTTAGTTGCCATGAGAAAAAAATTAGCTAAATATATAAAAGGAGTTAGAGAGAAGAAAACAAAGAGAGGTAAAGAGAGAATCTTTCAAAGCTTGTCACCTTCTATTACAAGCACTCTTACGTTCCAACCATGAACCACTCTCTCTCTCCTATTACAAGATCTAAAAGAAATGAAAAATATTAAGAGGAAGAAGAAGAACTAATCTAAACTACCCTAAACTACAACATGGAAAGAAAACTACACTACTCTCTGTATATGTCCCTGAAGAACCCCTTAAGGGAGTATTTATAGGCACCAGAAGAAAGGGGGCTGGGGGACAAACCCTGGCCCAAAGCGTTGGCGCGGCGCGCGCCTGCTGCACATTGTCGCGTTGGTCCCCTGTCGGTTGCATGTCCTGGTTTCTGACTTTGGCCCCTGATTTTGACAGAATCACCCTCCTAGGTCAATGGCTATCTTTATAGGCCTTTAATCACCCATTAAATGGTGATTTCGGGTCTTCTTCTTTATTTCACACCATAGACCTAGAATCACAAAAGAAGACAATTATTAGCAGTATCTATTATAAAATGAATGTGAAGATGTGATATGAAATATGCAATTTTAGGGACTAATCACACCTCCACACTTATCTTTTGTTCGTCTCGAGCAAAATAAAAAACTAACTAAGAAGATTATTACAGCACTTTCGCAGGAGACGCGATTGCACTGAGCATGTGCAACAAGCCGTTAAACCTCTAGGCTTCCCCTAGAGGAGGAATTTTGTCTCCTGAGGGTTTTCAGCGGATTACACCCATAAAATCCATAAAAATAATAAATCAAAGTATTTACGCAATTTGAAATAGAGAAAAGTATTAAAATATTTTTGTGAAAATTTAAGTGATTCAAGGTCATAGGTTAACCAGAAATAATTTTCCTTAAACTAAGTCAAAATGTAAAATCTTGTTATAAATTAAATATAAGAATTTAGAATTGAATTGATTCTTTAATCTTTCATAAAGCTCTTAAAAAAATATGCACTTTGTGAACAGTGAAGATTTTTGGGATATCGACTCTAACTTTCATGCCTATTTATTTAATTTTTTTTCTTTTTTTCATTTTTTTTCTTCCCTTAGTTTTCTTAGGCTTTCTACCTTACCCGAGTAATGAGCCTTTAGCCGTGACTCCTAAACCAGATAGTTTTAAGGTACCAGATGAGAAAACATCCCTCGGACTTAAGGACTCGAGTAAGTAAGGTCACAAAACTAAAGGGGATTATTTTGGTTTTGTCCACCATTTTAGGTATGAATAATCATGCTTCCTGAAGTATAATTACCCAACTTTAATAAGTTATTTTTATTATCATCATTTCATTTTTTTATATATATTTTTATGGCATTTTCAGTCTTTGTTTCAATCTCAAAAAATTGTGTAAGTGTAAAGTGCATAAATCTAAGGTAAAAAATTCAAGATCAAATTATCTTTTCAATCTTACTTTCTTGTCCGAAAATTTAAACAAGATCTATTATTTTGACTCGGTTTAAAATTTCATAATTTTAGGTCTTCCAATTTCTTAAGATAATCTTAATTTTCTTAAAAATAAATCAAAATTATTTCCCTTATGTCAAAAAGTTTTGTAAAAAGAAAAGAAAAGAATTTTTATACAAAGAAAATTTTAAAAAGTTCCTAAAAAGAAGTGTAAAAGAAAGAAAATTTAAAACTAACCTACGTTAGTAAACCTCCCCCACACTTATCTCATGTATTGTCCTCAATGTATCGTGAATGTGTATATACATGAAACAAATAGGAAGGGAAAGAAAATTACCTCATGGTGGTGGCTCCGGTGGTGGTCTGATTGGACTAAGCGTTACTACCTAATCAAGATAATGTGGATCTTGCAGAAGCCCACCAGTGACCTCTCTAATACGACCTAGTAAAATGATAGAGAACTGTATGATCTTATTGAAAAAATTACCCCCATCTAATTTTTAATTTTTAAAATCATCACTGAGTCATTTTCTTCAACATTCTTGTCTAACAATGAAGTGTGATTTTGGGAGATGATTGATTTGGACTCAAATGGAACAGGAACAAAAACCGATACCGACTTGAGAATTTAATTCAGATCAAATCGAGATTCAACAATGAGAGTCAAAATTGATTAAAAAATAGGGTTCAAACTATAAAATTGATGTTCACACACTTTCCCTATCAATGAAGTGTGATTCTAAGATATTGGTGATTCAATTTTACAGTGTACTGGTATAGGATTCAATATTGACTCCGGAATAGAGAAAAAATCTGGTAAAGATATCAGAATCATTATTGAACTAAAAAGTGAAATGAAATCACTAACTTGAGGTTCAGGATCACTTTCAAGCTCAAGTTCAATTTCGAGAAAAGGATAACTTGCCAAAATGTCAATGTGATTTTCAAACCTTGGAGTTTGGTCAAGTTTCAATGGGTTTGCTAAAATTGAATCCTTGTTTCCAAAATAGTATGATTCTTGGGTCCAATCGGTAGAGTTAGGGATATAAGGATTGGTGAAAGGTTGACAAGAAAGGCTTTTCTCGCTCTCATTGATCAAATCGCTCATTATCGAGTCTAACCTACTATTAGACCGGGTAACAGAATTTTGAATCTGAATCATGTCTTCCATACTCATAGCAATTGGTTCTTCTTGAAAAGATGAATATGGAAGTTGATTTTGAAAATTGTGATGAAATTGTGAGTCCATTGGATTTTGTAATTGCTGAGGGTTCCATACTCAAGTCCAGGATTGATGGTTGTTCATTTTGAATCGATGAGACTGGAAAAAATGAGTAGGACTCTTGAAAATTCGGTTGAGATGACGAGTCCAACATATTTTGAAATCGTTACACTTTTTCACAAAAGACTTCCAAACGTTTTTCTAGCACAAATTATTCTTCAATTGGATGTTCTAGAAAAGGAGTATATGGAGTTTAATTTGGGAAAGATTGTGAATTGAGCAAATTTTGACTTTGTTGTTGGGACTCATGCATGGCTTCCATACTCCTTTCCAAATTAGATTTTTCTTTAGTTGGTGGGACAGGAAAAGGAGGGTATGAATCCAAATCGAAGAATGAAAATTGTGGACAAGGTGGCTGAAAATTTAACTCGAAGGAGGTGAATCCCCATGAACTCTGTGAAGAGTGAAAATTATTTTGAAAATTATAGACATAGGATTGGGGATATGGGTCATATTGAGTCAGATAATCCCAATCTGGCATATATAGTTGATTTATGTTATACATAGCCGGGTCGGAGTTATCCGAGTCAAATGAGATCGGGATGAAATATGGAGTCATATTATGATTGAAAGAATTATTGTTGTAAAAATCCATTTCACAATATAAAAAACAAACAAATAAATAAAAAAACAAACAAAGATAAAGAAAAATAAAACAAGCCTACGGTAGGGTTGACTTAGACCTAGACGACTCATAACTGGTTAGACTATCCACGAGGGGTACATTGTCAGAATCTGACCACAAGCTAATCGGCCAGGTAGGGGCAAGATCAGTGGGAGGTATCCGTGCCGGAGTAACGGGCCTAATTATGTCAAACCACTATTCTTTGAGGTTTCACCTCTCAACCCCCAACCTTAAACACCAATTTGACAAGAGTCAACTTCTAACAACTTCCCTCTTAGGTCAATCTCTTAAATGAGTCTGAGATGTCCCTAGGAGCCAACGTCTAGCAAATTTTATTTAGGCTTGGGTTATGCAAGTGGGAAGGTAATTTTTGAGCTAAGGGAGGGTAATGACTTCCCCACCTTATGTTGTATTGAGTTTGCCCTTAAGTTCAATTTGTGCAAGTGTGCAATATAGATAAGAATGAACATACAAAGAGAGTAAATCACCCACGTGTTTGTTCTAACTATATGCTATGCAATAGGTACACCTCCGTCAAGATCACAACAATACAAGAACAAAATACAGTATATTAAAATTAAAATTCACACGTGCCTAGATGTAAATGTCTAAATCGTTTTAAAGTATCCAATTTCTATATTTTAGTTCTTAAATTATTATAGTATATAGGTAACAAATATTAGCAACAGAATATAAAAATATATAAGAATTTAGCTAACCACACAAGAGAAAGTGTGGACTTCTGCAATGCTAAAGAATTTGACCTGCACACTAAAAATAAAGAAGAAAAGTTAACAAAAACGTGAAATCAAACCATTCTCATCCCTGGCAATGGCGCCAAAATTTGATCGGGAGAAAACCGCGCATGAAAAATGTATGTTTTGAAATTAATATTTAAAATGTGTGTGCTTTGGCTTCCTCGATACTTTTGTTATAGCATACAGGCTAAACGGGTCATATCCACAAGGACGGGAGGCAATAGAAGCTTTACCGAAATATTCAGGTGTGTGCTAAAAGTTCTTCAATGTTTGAAAGAATGAAAAGAAAATAAAATAAAGAATAAAAAGAGAAGTATGGTGAAACACAAAGAAGTGAGAAACATAGAAAAGAATATATTTGTGATTTTTGTTTGTATTTTTAAAACAGAGTAAAAAAGAAAGAAAACTCATGGCTACTAACTACTAATGGCTCTACTAACTATGTTAACCTCTTAATGATAGTTACCTCACATGTATCCTTAGCCATCACTAGTCCTTGGTTCAAGAGTGTTTCAAAGTATAACCCATATGATAACTTTCACATCAAAACTCAACATAATAAGTGCAAGCTACACTTAAACCATCAAAACTAAATAAAAGTAAGTATGGAGTAAATTAATGTTAGCTTGTTAGAGAGTTAGGATGTTAGAGTGTTAGATCTATCATCATGAGCCATCAATGGCTCTTGCAAGAGTAAGGCCAAGTAGAGGCTATTAGATTCAAGTGGATTATCAAGTAAGAAGTTAGCAAGCTAGTGGTTAGTAGTTAGCTGCCATGAGAGAAAAATTAGCTAAACATATAAAAGGAGTTAGAGAGAAGAAAACAAGGAGGTAAAGAGAGAACCTTTCCTAACTTTTCACCTTCTATTACAAGCACTCTTATTTCCCAACCATGTATCACTCTCTCTCCTATTACAAGATCTAAAAGAAATGAAAAATATAAAGAGAAAGAAGAAGAACTAACCTAAACTATCCTAAACTACAACATGAAAAGAAAACTACAGTACTCTCTGTATATGTCCCTGAAGAGCCCATCAAGGGAGTATTTATAGTCACCAGGAGAAAAGGGGCTAAGGGGACAAACTTTCGCCCAAAGCGCGCGCGCTAGCGCGGCGCGCGTAGCGCCGCCTGCTGCGCGCTGTCGCGTCGGTCCTCTATCAGCTGCATGTCCTGATTTCTAGCTTTGGGCCCCTAATTTTGATAGAATCACCCTTCTAGGTCAATGACTATCTTTATAGGCCTTTAATCACTCATTAAGTTGTGATTTTGGGTCTTCTTCTTCATTTCCACACCATGGATCTAGAATCACAAAAGAAGACAATTATTAGTAGTATTTATTATAAAATGAATGTGAAGATATGATATAAAATATGCAATTTTAGAGACTAATCACTCTGGCCTGCAAGCGTCGCGTATCGAAGTCGAAACGTGAGCTTCACGTTCTGTATTTGAAACACGGGGCTCGCGTGGTTTCTCTGGCTTGCGAGCATCGCGTCTTGAAGTCAAAATGCAAGCTTCGCATTCTGCATTCGAAACGTGAGCCTCGCGTCCTTTGGTTGGAACACGGGCCTCGCGTTCTTTAATTGACACGCGGGCCTTATGTTTTGCATTTGAAATGCAGGCCTCATGTTTAGAAACGTGAGCCTCACGTTCTTGTCTTAAAATGCGAGTCTCAGGTTTTGAGACAAAAATGCAGACCTCGCGTTTAGGAACAGAGACGTATGTCTCTTGTTGCTCGACGCGGGGCTGAGCTCCGTGTTCTGCACCTGCTGAACAGATTGCATCACAGCTCTTTCGATCTGTTTTCAGTGAGCTCGACGCCTCTATTAACATTCTGCATTGCGATTACGCTTCATGTGTTGCTGGGAACCCCCGGTAACTTGCGGTCGACGAATCGGGAGAGGAGCTCAATGGCTAGATTGATCTTCACCACGTTTAGCTACGTGGGTCTCGTGGGAGACATTGACGCAGGCCACGCGAACAGATACGTCATTGCTCGCGTAGGGCATTTTTGGAGAAGTCTCCGAAGAGACCTTGCGGTATTGCCGCGTTGCCTTCAGGCTTTTGGAGCTTGAAGAGAGATACTCTTCATACTTTACTTGGTCGAACTCAACAACGAGTGATTTGATCGTTATTCTGATGAAGTTGACATCTGCTTGAGCCACCATGTTCTCATCAGTTGAGAAAATAGTCCCCAGCGGAGTCGCCATCTTTTGTATGGGTCAGAAAATCATAATTGCAAAATTCTTTTAATTGAATAGAAGATTACAATAGATACAATCATTTCCAAAATAGAGGAAATCTTTTTACTGATTCTCCTCTTTGTTTAAAAACTGAGTGCTTCACGTGGTGGTGGAGAGTGAGTCTTATTCTCCGTTGACCGGCTACATGTCAGACTTCTTTGAGAGAAAAATCTTCTTTTTGAATCACTGACAAAGTAGCACAACTCTTATAAATGATAAAATCTCAAAAAGAGATTAAAACTAAACTTGAACTTAGAAAATTTAAAGAGATGATCTCCTTTGATTCTCTTTCTTCCACTTTGATCAGCCAACCCCTTTTCAATAGTTTTCTTGACTATTTATAGAGTTTCAGGGGTATAATTATCCCCTAGAAGCCATAATGGGGTTATCTCATCTCATTACGTGGGTATTAATTGACCTAATAATGAGGCAGTTACAGTAGAAACGCAACACTATTCTGTTGCTTAAAACGTGAGCTTGAGCCTCGCGTTTTCATAAAAACGCGGATATGGTCGAGTTCTATGTTTGAACTGAAACGTGGGCTTGACAAGCCCTGCTTAGATTGTAGACGCGGGGTTAGATTGAGCCTCGCGTCTAAACTGAAACCCGGGCTTGGCTAAGCCCTACATTTTGAATTGAACGCTGGCTTGGACTGAGCCTCGCATTTTGAGTTGAACCTGGCTTGGACTGAATCTCGCGATTTGAATTGAACGCTGGCTTGAATAAGCCTCGCGTTTCTTGCTGATCTGAGCTTTGTGTTTAATAATTTTGTCTTTAATTTTTTGACTATCCACAGTGTATCATACACCAAGAGAAGCGACAAAACTCCTCTTACTGCGGGACTTCTCAAGGTAAAAGTTGAATATTTAATTCTGATAGTACAGTTCATGTATGTTCCCACATAAGAATATATTCAACTCCTTGATTGCAAAGAAGGAAAGGATTGTTAAAATGATGGATGGCTCGACTTGCCAGATCATCGATATTAGGACAGTCAATGTTACAGGAATAGATGGGAAGGTGCGTGCTCTGAAGGCGATCAGGTATGTCTCAGAGGCACGTTACAGTCTAATATCCATAGAGGCGCTAGATAAGATGCCAGATCCAAGTACATCAAGGCATCGTTATAATTAGCTAAGGAGACAGGGTAATCAAGGAAGGAGAAAAGTGTGGAGGGATATAGAAGTTGAAGGAAGGAAACTCAGTTCGAGGTGGAGTTTCAATGACAAGCTTGGAAGGGAGCTCATTGCGAGGTGGAGCTTCAACGAAGACTTTGATGGGACGTTAACTGGGTCAAAGTGTTGTAGGAAAGAGAAAGAATGCATTCAAAAAAAAATCCCGAGATGGCCCAAGGCATAGCGATGAATCAGCCAAATGCCCCAAAAAGATAGGGCAAGAATAAAGGCTTTACGGTACAATTACAATAAAGAAAAGAATCAAGGTACAATTTCAAACTTTCCAACGTATTTTGTTAAAAGCTTAAAAAGCAAGTCAAGTTGGAGATTGTTGGGATATTATCTTATTCTTAAGAAGAGATGATGATATAAGAAAATCTAATCGAATTAGAGAAGAAAGAAGTCTTGGAAAAGAAGCAGATCAAGAAGTTTTGTGTGTCAGTCGACAGGCTTGTCGACTACACACAAAGCGCTACCGACAGGCCTGTCGACAACACTCAACAGAAAAGAGGTGACTAGCTAATCTAATGATGAATAATGATGAATTAAAAACTATTTGTGCAAATTAAAAACTATTAAGCTAAACACACAAAGTATAACACAAGAGTGTAACCGAATTCCCGGTGAAGGGCTCTGGATTATATCCTTAAGATTTCTCTAGATAAGAGTTGAGGTGCCATTATGACTCTCTTAGTTGAATACAAGTGTGAGCAAACAAACCCAAGCATATATCAATTAAGCACAAGTATATCAAGCAAATAATAAATATAAATAATAAGAGCATGCAAGATATAAACACAAGTGAGAGATAGAGAGAGCAATCGCAAACAGGAAGATTTGTTTCGAGGTTCGAGCACCCTTGCTCTACGTCCCCGCCTTCAACACTATGAAGGACTTCCACTAAAAACGATCCCAACGGATCACTCGGTGCCACAACACCTACATCGAGTTCACACTAGAACTCCTTGGACTCACTATCCCCCCTCTTGTTCCCGCAAAAACAACACATACAAGCACACTACCTTGCCGAGGCTGCACCTCTACACCGAGCTCCCACAAGACCTCGAAACAACAAGAGCCCGCAAGTTTGCCTCCTCAAATTCAAAGTAGAATACTTGGTAATCTAAACACTTTGATCACCTAAAAACACTCTCACAATAACTCTCCTATAGGATTGATATAGTAATGGAAAGCTCAAGTATGTGTGAGAAAAACTAGGATGGATTTGTGGTGTAAAACTCAAGAAATCACTTTTGCAAAACACTCTTGAAAACTCTCATTTTGATACGAAAGTATTAGCTCTAAAACAAGTGAAGATAACATTTAGAGTGGTAGGAAAAACTAGCTTGAAAACTCTCTAAAAATCTTATGAAAAACAGTCCAAGGGACCCCCAATTTATAGACCTCCAAAATCTAGCCATTGGGGTCCAAATCAGTAGCTGACACATCTGTCGGTCGACCGGCTGATCGACCGCCGACGGTCGTATTTCCGACCGTAGGGAAAAGTGGTCGACCGGACGGTCGACCGTTACAGGGCATTGACCGCCCAATCGACCGGGGCCATTTACAGAGAGCAGAGCTCTCTGGCAATCGACCGCGCGGTCGACCGGCCCTTAGCTGTGCACGTTTGTGCACATCGGCCGACCGCCCGGTCGACCGACTTCTGGATCGGTCGACCGGCCCGATCAAGCGCCAGAAGACCTGGTCAGCCATATAAAGTGATTAAAATTTGGTCTTTTTATCTTTAATAAAATCCCATAAATTTCACAAAAATAAGTTTATTAATATACTTTGATATAAAAACATGTTTGATAAAAAAATCAAAATATATTACAAATATTTTTAACTATTTTTGTGATATGAAAATTTTGACTTTAAATAAAAATCGTATTTTTCAAAAACAATCTCCAAATTGAAAACGATTTTTCCAAAACTTCACCAGATAAAAAAACAAGATATTTTAAACACTTTTGAAGCTTAATGTGTATGGATATGATCCAATACACATATATGATGAAATATCTATGTTTTTGACAATAAACTCTAAAATACGTTTTGATAAAACACATGTATACTTTGAAGCTTAAAAATCAAAACGGTATTTTCTAAAAATACATATAAATTTTGTGTGTGTATATATGAACTTGAGCAATGCACCAACTAATCTATCCTTTACATTTTATCTAAAACAAAATCTTAACACTTACAAATCTGACACAAGTCTTCTCGAAAATCTTCTCTTGAAAATCTTCTTCTCCTTCTTGACTCAGTCCAAACCTTGATCCAATGAGCTAGATCCTCTTGAGTACTTGATGCGATCTTGATGCGCGAGCTCTTGAATCAACACGTGCTAGATCCAAAACTTGACTTCAAATCTTTTGTTGAAGCTAAACACCTACTAAGATCGTGATCAAATATCTGACACTAATTAAGCACAAGATCATTAGTACTATAGTTACATGAGTTAATCAACATCAAAACTAGAATGATGTGCCTTTGGGCCTACAATCCCCCCCTTTTTGATGATGATAAAACTCATGGAGTTATATATGCTTGTATTAAAGTTAAGCTTCATAGAAGCTCCCCCTTAACTCATGCATAGCAATAAACATAAATATATTCAATGAAGTGCATAAAAATAAACAATCATATATGCATAAATAAGGAGATAAACATGAAATATATTCAATGAAGTGCATAAAACTAAACAATCATATATGCATAAATAAGGAGATAAACATGCATATATTTACCAAATTCTTTCTCCCCTTTTTTCCATAAATAAAACATATATGCATAAACAATAATAAACTCTCAAAATAAACACATGCATATATAAACTCTCAAAATTCTTCTCCCCCTTTTTATCAATTCATCAACAAAGGGTGAAAACATTTCAAACAATAAATATATATATGTGATATACATTCATGAAGAAGAGAGACGTAAAAAGTTAGCTCCCCCTTCATACATGCATTATATGAAGAAAGAATGACAAAACCCTAACTCACATAAAGCATAATATACAATGCATAAGCGGAGATATTAAGCTCCCCCTGCACACGTGTACCACATAAGGAAGAGATGTCAAGCTCCTCAATATAAGATACACTCAACATGAATCTATATATAGAAGAGATGTTAAGCTCCCATTGTATATAGGCAATACATATCAAGAAATCTTGAAATCACTTTAAAACAAATTTTTAAATTTTCTCAAGTCAACAAAAATAAATTTTGATACCAATGAACTCAAATTATAGTTGACAAAACATAAGTTGGTACCACTTGTAAATAAACAAAATTTTAAGATATCACATATAGGTTATTGATACGACTAGAAATATCTTATAAATTTTTTATACCAATTAAAAAGTAAAATATGAAGTATATTTTGATATCAATAGAAATACCAATTAACATTTAAAATTAGTCAACCTTAGCATCAACATAATTTGTGCTTTAAACATGTAAAAATATTGGAAATCAAGCACAATCAAAACAAATATATGTATGAAAATGAAAATACCAATTGAAATTGATATTATTAAAATTTGAAACATACATATATATAAACAAATATCAGTATACAAAAATAGAATTTCATGAAGTTCATGTGTATAACTCATAACTATCCACCCTATTTATGCACATGTTTTAAAAGATTTTTAATTTTGAGCATACAAGGCATGGTCGCCCATCCAACCGCCCTTTGAAAGTAGGGTTTTCAAAAATAAGATTTAAAAATAGTTGTAAATTAAAAACACTATCAAATAAAGAATAGATAACTAGTTAAAGATCCTTCAAATATGAAAACAGATCATATGTCCCATGAATCATTGCTAAGAACACAAAAATAGTCACTCAAGATCTATAAGGCTCAAAAATATGCTCATGAAGCAAAGTCATGAGTAAACAAAGAAATAATGTGAGTGCACAAGAGTCATGTGATTAGTATATTTATGAAAATAATCAATAAAGCTTAAAATATCAAATCATCATAAAATTTATTTTTCATTAAAACTAAACAAACTTCAAGGTATATGTATGTTCTATCAAAACTAACAATATACATATATATCCCAAATACAAATGAGTCCATAATAGAATTTGTATGAAGGCAAGTGACTCAAGGGTATACATGTATATTTATTAGTTTTACATAAGAATAACATATACATGAAGCAAAACATATACAAAAATAGAGAAAATAAGTGTAAATGAGAAAATCATCAAAACTAAGTTATACATGTACATGTAATGAGTACAAATGAGCAATGAGGCACAAACATATAAGAATCAAATGTTGCTCACTACTTGTACAAGTATATACACAAGCTTTAATAAAAAATTCATCTAAATAAGTATTCTCTTTATGAAGTGCAGACCACAACATGATCATAAAAACATGCTAAAAATTATTAATGTAAAAGTATGTAAACAAAAAGGAGTTTAGAGATAGTTATCAAACCATAAGAACTATACTCTAAGTCTCCAAAACGTGGTGGTCCTCCCACCAAACTTCCTTTATAGCGATGCATTAATAGGGTATGTCCATCTAACTCCATATGCATCCACCACCAAGGCACAATACCTCTCACGTTATGTGAGAGCCCACACCTATATCAAATACAAGTGGTGGAGATTTTGGTATCCATTTTCTTTTGGGTCTACGGGGGTTAACATTATTCGAAATCCAAACATTATTATTTGCAAAATATAAAGAATTTACTCTATCATAGCAAAATCTTGCAAGATGGCCTTTGCGGCCGCAATGTGTACATTTGTACACTTTAGCATGCACATGAGAATGAGTGTGGTCATGATGTGCATAATGTGCATATATATGCCGTGGGTTATGTGTATGAACATGTGGAGCTTGTTTCTTTTGAAACAAGGTTTCCAATCTTGAATGGTTGAATACACAATTGCTGAAAGTTGAGCTCAAACAATTTATTCTATTTTTCAAGACTTGAATCTCATTTTTATTTATAGTATCATGAAGAGCATGACAAGAATGAGAATCAACGATCTTTTTCTTTTTAGAAATATTTTTTCTTTTGAAACAATTTTTCTTTTTAAAGAGTTGTTTTCTTTCAAAGCAATTTCTTTTTCTTTTTCTTTTTCCACCAAAATAATTTTATTTTTCAAAGAATTATTTCCTTCACAAATATCATTTAATTTTGAAGCTAAGAAAATATTCTCCTTTTTCAAACATTCATTTTCTTTTGAAATGCATTCAAATTTATTTTGAAAAGAATCTTTTTCTTTTAAAATGAAATCATATTTATTTTTCAATTTCTTATTATCATTTTTGAGCAAATCATATTTTTCAAGAAGTTGTTGACAAAATAAAGCAAGCTCATCATAAGACAAGTCAACATCCTTATCAAGTTCGGATTCGGAATTTACCTTAAGGGGTTTCCCCTTAGACCATGTAGCATATGTTGGAAGCTTCACTTCCATCATCCGAGTCACTCCCAGCGTAATATTGCTTTTGTTCGCTAAGGGAGACTACAGTATTCCATACTACAAAAGTCGAATCAAAATTAGAAACCCTAGATAAATATTCATCATTTAGGGTTGACTTTAAAGCATGGATGGCTTTTGAGTTAGCCTCAAGATACTTGCTATTACTAAGGTATGAATTCTTAATGGTAACAAGATAAACATGAATTCCTAGGGCTTTGAGGTACATTGACATCTTAACTTTCTAATTTTAGATGTTAAGAATATCAAACATGAGAGGTGCCATGAAATCTATGTGTGTGTGTAAACAAATATTGTGATTAGCTAAAAAGGAAGATCTTAACTCAAGATTGTTAGACCCAAATTAAGAGCACCAAGTTCTGATACCAATTTAAGTTCACCTTGAGGAGGGTGAATAGGTGACTAGCTAATCTAATGATGAATAATACGGAATTAAAAACTATTTATGTAAATTAAAAACTATTAAGCTAAACACACAAAGTATAACACAAGAGTGTAGCCGAATTCTTGGTGAAGGGCTCTGAACTATCTCCTCAAGATTCCTCTAGATAAGAGTTGAGGTGTCACTATGGCTCTCTTGGTTGAATACAAGTGTGAGCAAACAAACCCAAGCATATATCAATTAAGCATAAGTATATCAAGCAAGTAATGAATATGAACAATATGAGCATGCAAGATGTAAACACAAGTGAGAAATAGAGAGAGCAATCGCAAATACGGGAGATTTGTTTCGAGGTTCGAGCACCCTAGCTCTACGTCCCCGCCTTCAACACTATGAAGGATTTCCATTAAAAACAATCCCACCGGATAACAAGGTGCCGCAACACCTACAACGAGTTCACATTAGAACTCCTTGGACTCACTAGTCCCTCTCTTGTTCCCGCAAGAACAACACACGCAAGCACACTAGCTTGTCGAGGTCGCACCTCTACACCGAGCTCCCACAAGAGCTCGAAACAACACAAACCCGCAAGTTCGCCTCCCCAAATACAAAGTAGAACACTTAGTGATCTAAACACTTTGATCACCTAAAAGCACTCTCACAACAACTCTCCTATAGGATTGATATAGCAATAGAAAGCTCAAGTATGTGTGAGAAAAACTAGGATGAATTTGTGGTGAAAAACTCAAGAAATCCCTTTTACAAAACACTCTTGAAAACTCTCCTTTTGATATGAAAGTATTAGCTCTAAAACAAGTGAAGATAAACATTTAGAGAGATAAAAAAAACTAGCTTGAAAACTCTCCAAAAATCTTATGGAAAACAGTCCAAGGGAACCCCAATTTATAGGCCTCCAAAATCTAGCCGTTGGGGTCCAAATCAGCAGCTGACGCTGCTATCGGTCGACCACCAACGGTCGGATTTTCGACCGTTGGAAAAAGCGATCGATCGGACGGTCAACCGTTATAGGGCATTGACCTATCGGTCGACCGCCCAGTCGACCGGGGCCATTTACAGATAGCAGAGCTCTCTGGCGGTCGACCGCGCGGTCGACCGGCTCTTGGCTGTGCATGTTTGTGCACATCGGTCGACTGCCCGGTTGACTGACTTCTGGATCGGTCGACCGGCCCGGTCGACCGCCAGAAGACCTGGTCAGCCATGTAAAGGGACTAAAACTTTGTCTTTTTATCTTTAATAAAATCCCATAAATTCTCATAAATTCCACAAAAATAAGTTCATTAATATACTTTGATATACAAACATGTTTGATAAAAAATCAAAATATATTACAAATATTTTGAACTATTTTTGTGATATGAAAATTTTGACTTTAAATAAAAATCGTATTTTTCAAAAACAATCTCCAAATTGAAAACGATTTTTCTAAAACTTCACCAGATACAAAAACAAGATATTTAAACACTTTTGAAGCTTAATGTGTATGGATATGATCCAATACACATATATGATGAAATATCTATATTTTTGACAATAAACTCTAAAATACGTTTTGATAAAACACATGTATACTTTGAAGCTTAAAAACCAAAATGGTAATTTCTAAAAATACATATAAATTTTTTGTGTGTGTATATGAACTTGAGCAATGCACCAACTAATCTATCCTTTACATTTTATCTAAAACAAAATCTTAACACTTACAAAACCCGACACAAGTCTTCTCTAAAATCTTCTCTTGAAAATCTTCTTCTCCTTCTTGACTTAGTCCAAACCTTGATCCAATGAGCTAGACTCCTCTTGAGTACTTGATGCTATCTTGATGCGCGAGCTCTTGAAGCAACACGTGCTAGCTCTAAAACTTGGCTTCAAATCCTTTGTTGAAGCTAAACACCTACTAAGATCTTGACAAATATCTGAGACTAATTAAGCACAAGATCATTAGTACTATAACTACATGAGTTAATCAACACCAAAACTAGAGTGATGGGCTTTTGGGCCAATAGTCGACTACACACAAAGCGCTACCGACAGGCCTATCGACAACACTCAACAGAAAAGAACCCAGTTACAAATTTTCAGCAGGCCTTCAGGCATGTTGTTGATAGGCCAAAGGCCAGAATTGGATTCAGATTTTCTTTTCTGGAGCGTTCAGGTTCCTTTTCTGACGAAGTTCGAATAGGAATCAGTTCCTATTCAATAAAAATTTGTTTCTAAAGTTTAAAGGGTTTAGAATGTTAGTCTCACATTAAGGTGGCCCACTAACCTTGGTTAATTAATTGGATTCCTAATTAAAGTTAACTGATATTAAAGATGCCCATATTAAAGTTACATTTATATATATGTTAATAATCACATGAGGTATAAAGGAACCATGATGGGTGATTTTATCTCAAGGGTTATTTTAGTAAATGTTGGACCCTCTTCTATCCTCCTGAAAAGAATATAACCTAGGCTCATTATTTGTGAGCAATAAGAGAATCCATCATATTTGCAAGGTTGTGAAAAGAAAAGGAGACAGAGAGAAGAAGGGTCTGCATTAGGGTTTTCTTGCAGGATTAAAGAGAAGGATCAAAGTCTTCATCCATCTACTTCCTTTCAGTTCATCAATGGCTTCAGGTATGATGATTTAGTATTGATTTAATTATGTATTTGATTTCTTGAGATGATTGATTCTAGATCCATGGCAATTTATCCGCATAAAGTTTATACAAATTTCTTACATTTGGTATCAGAGCCGTGTTTTTAGAATCAATACATCTTGGATTATGGATTATGGGAAATTAGGGTTTTTGATTAACAATTCATAAAAATAAAATTTTTGATCTTTTAATTGTGAAATTAATAGAGGATTACATAACCCTAATATCCTGTTCATACTCCTCTAATTGTACAATTAATTGGGATCAAAATTCAGGAATTAGAAACCCTAATTTTCCCTAATTTTGGATTAAATCGATTAAGTAGAAACTGCCTTAGATAACTGCTTCGTCGACTAGCCCGAAACACTAGTCGACTAAGTATTTTTCCAGAAACTTAAAAACTCTCTGTTTCGGTACAGGGGTCGACTAATCATTTTGAGTAGTCGACTAATAAAATGTATAGTCGACTTGATATTTTGAGTAGTCGACTAATTAGGGTATAGTCGACTTATAATTTTGCCCAAGTCGACTAACAGAGTGACTCGAAAGTTGGGAGCTCTCTGTTGACTTCAGGAGTCGACTTAATTTATGATCAGTCGACTAATAACAAGTATAGTCGACTTATTACCTTGACCTAGTCGACTAGACTTGATAATAGTTAGTCGACTTGACTTGACCCCAAGTCGACTTGATTTGACTCTAGTCGACTGGAACTCCCACTATAGTCGACTTATATTGTTCCAAGTCGACTAGTAGTTCCTTGACCAGTCGACTAGTGTTGGTATAATTTCAATCATAAATGTATATTACACATTTAAGTTATTGTGTTAATATTGATTGATGTTGGTCAAGTAATAGAATTGGAGTATTATAGTATTACTCAAATAAAAGATTAGAGAATATTATTGGTTAGTTTTGTATTCATAAGGCTTATTGATTTAGTAGTTGCCAAAGTGACCTATGTTAGTAAACCTTATGAATATACAACTACATAAAAGACTTGTCAATGTAGGTGACATTAAAGACAATAATACTCTCGATGGCGGTTCTAGTTAGGAGATTGAGACTGGCCCAAAGGAAAGTCTCTTTCAAATAATTAGGAACCGGGGTAGGGTAGTGTAATTTATGCAACTTAGTGGTGTAGAATTGGATACCCAAAGGTAACATGACTTACTGTCTAAGTAGCATAAATTATATTAGACCTACATAGGTGATAAAAGAGTCTCACCTAAAGAGTGAACACTAGATATGCTTAGGTTTCGCCCAAAGGAGAAATCAAAGTGATATCAATAGTTCATCTTAATTAAATTTAAAATTTTGTATTGATTTGAGGCATTAATGTGAGCTTGTCCTATTATGTTTCAGTGAACGTCCATACTTCCCTTCACACTCATGCCACTAGCATTCCAGCCCTGGATGGTACAAACTTCTCTGAGTGGTTTGAGCATGTACAGTTTACACTGGGTGTTCTGGACCTAGACATGGCTCTTTTAGTAGAGAAACCTGATGAAGTGACTGCTGAAAGTACTGCAGACCAGGTTAGCCATGCCAAAGCTTGGGAAAGGTCGAATAAACTCAGTCTCATGTTCATCAAGATGACCATAGCCAATAACATCAAGACTTCACTCCCACATACTACTAGTGCATCTGAACTTTTAACTGCTGTTAAAGACCGATTTAAGTCTGCAGATAAGTCATTAGCTGGCACCCTTATGGCTGAACTGACTACCATGAAATATGATGGTAATAGAGGAGTTCAACAACACATTCTAAATATGACTGATAAGGCTGCGAAGTTAGGATCACTGGGAATAAAAGTGGATGAATCCTTCTTGGTACAGTTCATCCTCAACTCACTTCCCTCTCAGTTTGGGCCATTCAAGATCCACTATAATACTCATAAGGATAAGTGGAATCTGAATGAGCTGACTGGTATGTGTGTACAAGAGGAAGTGAGACTGAGACAAGAGGGGCATCACTCAGTGTTGGCAGTAACTCAATGAGCTATCCATAAGAAAGGTAAATATGGAAGAGGTAAGAGGTTTCCATCAAAGAAAGGGAATGACCATGGGGAAGTAGCCAAGGTCATGGAAAGTCTTTCACTATCAAATGCTACTTTTGTGGCAGAAAAGGACATGTGAAGAAGGACTGCAACAAGAGGAAGGCTTGGTTCGAAAAGAAAGGTATAAATCTTTCTTTTGTATGTTATGAATCAAATCTTGCTGAAGTTCCTTCTAATACTTGGTGGATTGACTCTGGAGCCACAACTCACATAACTAATTCAATGCAGGGATTCCTTACAACCCGAAAACCGAAGGAAAGTGAGAGATTTGTCTTTATGGGGAACCGTCTCAAAGTGGAGGTCGAGGCTGTTGGTACTTACCGACTACTCTTAGAGACGGGTCATCAGATGAATCTTGAAGATACTTTTTATGTACCTTCGATTTCTAGGAACTTAATGTCATTATCTAAATTAGATGTTGTTGGATATTCTGTTTTATTCAGTTGTGGAAAACTCAGTTTAATGTTTAATTCAATGTCGGTTGGACATGGAATTTTATGTGATGGTTTATATAAAATTTCATTGAATGATGAGTTTGCACAATCTCTATTATCTCTGCATTTGAATGTTGGTATTAAACGTGGCTTAATTAATGAAAATTCCTCTATCTTGTGGCATAGACGACTGGGGCATATCTCCAGGGATAGAATAGTAAGATTAGTGAAGAATGGGATTTTGAATAACCTAGACTTCACTGATTTTGATGTGTGTGTAAATTGCATAAAAGGAAAGCAAACCAAACACACTAAGAAAGGTGCCACGAAAAGTAAAGAGCTTCTTGAATTAATTCATACAGATATTTGCGGACCACTCTCCATTCCATGTTTTACGGGAGAGAGATATTTCATTACCTTTATAGATGATCTGTCACGTTATGGTTATGTGTATCTAATTCATGAAAAGTCTCAGGCTGTTGACATCCTTGAGGTGTTCATTACAGAAGTCGAGAGACAATTAGATAGAAAAGTTAAAATCATAAGATCAGATCGAGGTGGTGAATTTTATGGTAGATATGATGAATCAGGACAACATCCTGGCCCATTTGCCAAATTTCTAAAAAAGCATGGTATTTGTGCTCAATACACAATGCCAGGTACGCCTCAGCAGAATGGTGTTGCTGAAAGGCAAAACCGAACACTTATGGATATGGTTAGGAGCATGATGAGCTTCTCTAATGTACCTAATTCATTGTGGAATGAAGCCTTAAAGACTGCTATGTATATCTTGAACAGAGTTCCTAGTAAGGCAGTCCCAACAACTCCTTTCGAGTTGTGGACTGGTAGGAAACCTAGTTTAAGACATTTACATGTTTGGGGTTGTCCAGCAGAGGCTAGAATATATAATCCACAAGAAAAGAAATTAGACTCAAGAACAATATCTGGGTATTTCATTGGTTATCCAGAAAAGTCTAAGGGGTACAAATTTTATTGTCCTAACCATAGTACAAGAATTGTTGAAACTGGTAATGCCAGATTCCTTGAGAATGGCGAAATTAGTGGGAGTGATGAACCAAGAAAGGTAGATCTTGAGGAGGTAAGGGTAAATATCCTAATACCCTTTCCTTCAAGAGAAATTGTTGTCCCTCAACTTGATCATCAAGCTGAGATACCAGAACAACATAATGGTGTTGGTCCACCACTCCATGAGGATATCGCCATTGAAAATGTTGTAGAACCACCACAACCGGCAGCTTTGAGGAGATCTTAAAGGGAAAGAAGATCTGCCATTTCAGATGATTATGTGGTGTATCTACAGGAATCTGATTATGATATTGGGATTAATAAAGATCCAGTTTCATTTTCACAAGCCATAGAATGCAATGATTCTAGTAAATGGGTTGATGCTATGAATGAAGAGTTGAAATCTATGGACCAAAATAAAGTCTGGGATCTCGTCGAATTGCCTAATAACTGTAAGAAAGTCGGGTGTAAATGGGTCTTTAAGACCAAGCGCGACTCCAAAGGCAATATCGAACGATATAAGGCCAGACTTGTGGCTAAAGGTTTCACTCAGAAAGAAGGCATTGACTATAGAGAAACCTTCTCTCCAGTATCAAAGAAGGACTCTCTTAGAATCATTATGGCCCTTGTAGCTCATTATGATTTGGAGTTACATCAAATGGATGTGAAAACAGCTTTTCTGAATGGAGATTTGGATGAGGAAATTTACATGGAGCAACCTGAAGGGTTCGCAAAGGAAGGAAAAGAACACTTGGCTTGCAAATTAAAGAAATCCATATACGGACTTAAACAAGCTTCCAGGCAATGGTATATAAAGTTTAATGATACCATTACCTCTTTCGGATTTACAGAAAACACTGTTGATCAGTGTATATATCTAAAGATTAGTGGGAGCAAGTTTATTTTTCTGGTTCTGTATGTGGATGATATCTTGTTAGCCAGTAGTGATATTGGATTACTGTATGAAACTAAAAGCTATCTTACCAAGAACTTTCAGATGGTTGATATGGGTGAGGCAACTTATGTTATTGGCATAGAGATCTTCAGGGATAGATCTCGAGGATTGCTAGGATTGTCTCAGAAAGGGTATATCAATCGAGTCTTGGAAAGATTTCATATGAAATTGTGTTCAACCAGTTGTGCACCCATAATGAAGGGTGACAAATTAAGTGGGAGTCAGTGTCCTAGAAATGACTTAGAAAAGGGTCAAATGCAGAAAGTTTCGTATGCGTCAGCTGTTGGGAGCTTGATGTATGCACACACTTGTACCAAGCCAGATATCAGTTTTGCTGTTGGGATGTTGGGAAGATACCAGAGCAATCCAGGAATGGAGCACTGGAAAATTAGCTAAGAAGGTAATGCGGTATCTTCAAGGGACGAAGGACCATATGCTCACATATAGGAGATCAGATCAGTTGGAAGTGATAGGCTATTCGGACTCAGATTTTGCTGGTTGCCCAGATAGCAGGAAGTCTACTTCAGGCTTCATATTCTTGCTAGCAGGTGGGGCAATCTCGTGGAAGAGTGTAAAGCAGTCTATCACTGCTTCATCCACGATGGAGGCTGAGTTCATAGCTTGTTTTGAAGCCTCGAATCATGCATTATGGTTAAGGAATTTTATCTCAGCACTTGGTGTAGTTGACTCTATTGCCAGGCCACTGAAGATATATTATGATAATGCAGCAGCCGTTTTCTTCTCTAAGAATGGTAAGTACTCTAATGGTTCCAGACACATGGAACTTAAGTACATGATGGTTAGAGAAAGAGTTCAGAAACAGAAAGTGTCAATTGTAAGTATAAGTACCACTTTAATGGTTGCTGATCCAATGACAAAGGGATTGCCTCCAAAGACATTCAAGGAACATGTTGTTAGAATGGGTCCTTTGAGCAATCTGTAAATGTATGTTTTGGTACTTATGTAATTGACAATATTGCGCAATAAAAGTTGTTTCTGTGTTTCCTGTTATCCAATTATGTGTGCACATATTATGTATGGATGTTTGTTAAACAGGAAATGTCTTTACAAGACAATTACAGGGGTCATTTTGGTTATGGACTCAATTAGTAAGGGTTATCAATGTTGTGGTACATAGAAGGGAGTATGACGTGGATGTTGTATAACCGCTATGACTCGCATTGGTGGTCCAAGCTAATTGCAGTATTACAGTATTTCATATTTGGGCTTATCAGTTGTTGTTTTTAAAATTCGTGATCACGTGTCAAAGTTTTTCAGTATGGAATCCAATGGAGTCAAAATGTTTTGAAAAATGAGTCTTTTCTTTTATTTGTTTTCTAAAGTTTTAACCTAATTGGTTTAGTGGTCCAAGTGGGAGAATGTTAGTCTCACATTAAGGTGGCCCACTAACCTTGGTTAATTAATTGGATTCCTAATTAAAGTTAACTGATATTAAAGATGCCCATATTAAAGTTACATTTATATATATGTTAATAATCACATGAGGTATAAAGGAACCATGATGGGTGGTTTTATCTCAAGGGTTATTTTAGTAAATGTTGGACCCTCTTCTCTCCTCCTGAAAAGAATATAACCTAGACTCATTATTTGTGAGCAATAAGAGAATCCATCATATTTGCAAGGTTGTGAAAAGAAAAGGAGACAGAGAGAAGAAGGGTCTGCATTAGGGTTTTCTTGCAGGATTAAAGAGAAGGATCAAAGTCTTCATCCATCTACTTTCTTTCAGTTCATCAATGGCTTCAGGTATGATGATTTAGTATTGATTTAATTATGTATTTGATTTCTTGAGATGATTGATTCTAGATCCATGGCAATTTATCCGCATAAAGTTTATACAAATTTCTTACATAGAATTCTTTTAGATCAAGGAAATTAACTCTTACAATGATTGATCAAGTTCTTCAAGCATCCGACGGTTAAGATCATCTCATAGTTTGAATATGGTTTGTATTGCAAAACTCTATAAATAAAGATTGTAACTTAGTATATTATAACACGAAAGGCGAAAGATGAAGAGGAACTAAGAAAGAGAGAGGAAGATAACGATAATAGAGAGAAGGTACACTATTGTAATCTTGTGAGATTGAAGGAGAATGTGAATACTCCTGTGAAAATCAAGAAAAAAGTTAGATCTCTTGAACCAACTTTATTAATAAAACTCTCTCAAGTTTGTCCCCGTGGTTATAGGCCAAGTTTGGATCGAACCACGTTAAATCCTCGTGTTCTTTTCTACTTTTTTGTCTTAGTATTATTAGTTTGCTCTACAATAGTTTTTTTTTGCAAGTACTACATATTGTCATGGTTCTGCAATGTCGATCATGATCTTGGACGTGCATAATAGTTGGTGTTGTAACCCGAGTGTTGGTCTCAACAATTGATATCCATAGTTATTGTGTCACAACATTTTAGACATAATCCATATGCAAAGGCTTACCCTTTATGAGCATAGCTGATTTCCCTCCAAAAAGCTTCATATCCATCCATCTCATCCATCTATCACCAAAACCTCTAGCTTGTAACACTTCCAAAATAAAAGATCAGTCAAGCATATTAAATGCTTTTGCAAATCTAATTTCAACATGACACCACCTTTCACTGTAAGCTTAAAGCAATAAGAAATTGGTTTCTTGAGCAGTAACCACACCATCCATTGTATATCTACCTTGAATAAACTCAGCTTGAACAGGATCCACTAGGCAAGACAATTTAGCATTCAATCTAGTGGTAAGCGCCTTGGCCAAATTCTTGTAAATCACATTCAATAAACTGATGGGTATACATTTGCTAATTTTTTTAACAGCAATTCTTTTTGGAAGTAAAACAACATAAGCATAGTTCAATCAGTGTGCCAGCATGAAATTCTTCAAATAATCTAAATATATCCTCTTTAATATCCTCCCAGAATTGTTGAAAGAACAAAGGAGAAAACCCATCAGGCCTCGGAGATTTATCACCTTTCATACTGAAAGCTGCACCTCTAAATTCATCAGTCCCCCATTCCATTCTTGTGATGTAGGAAAAAGCACAAAGGCAAGCCCCTTCTCATTGTGATACACAATAAAGCTTCCACTGTTGTTATTTGAATAACAAACTAATATTTGAAAAATCAAAATAGTGGGTATGAATCGTGAAGAGAAAAATGAGACGGTTTTCTAATTAAGTCTCTGATTTTGCCTACCACTTCGCTTGTGGATCTAAATTTTCCCAAAAATTTGATGCACGACTGGGTAGAAACAATGCTTTGTAGCATATATATTCTGGGATATATGGTTTCCTAATCCTGAGCACATATTGTTTTCTTTAACTGTTGTGACGATGTGTTATACATTGATGGTTTCATCTTGCACTATTTCGAGCTAATTTAACTCCAAGCTCAATATTTTGCACATTATATAAGAGCCTACAACTCACTGCAGGACAATATTAACCTCATAAGAAAATCTGTTATTCTTCTAAAAACTCACACAGAGCTATTAAGACGCGCACAGGACAATATTAACCTCATAGGCTGGAAAACAAATAAAGTCTAGGGTAGCAATGGTACAATTTTCAGTTGCGAATTAGAAGTTGTATATTTTTTGAGCTTGTTGTGGTTCTTGAGGAAGTTTCCAGCCCATTGAAAAGTGATAAACTTGTGGAACATGTTGGAGAGTCAATGGCAAATCAATTCCGATGGAGTTTCGATGGTCTTTTGAGGCTTGCCCCACCTTGGCATTATAGCGTATCTATTCTTCATGGTTTCAAAGATCTTTTCATACTGAAGGAGTTTGCTAAAAGTGACATTGTTCATCGTTCGATTGATTGAAACTCGAGGATGAGTTTTTTTGAAGAGGGAGGGACTGATATAGGAAGCCAAGGCAGTCGTAGTAGGAGATCAAGGTTCAACAACATACCAGACACAGTTCTCAGTTGACTACCCGGTCGACTGACAGAATATCAAGCTTTGGCTACAGTCGACCGCTCGGTCGACCGGTCAAATACAGAGGACTACAGAATTGTTAACAGTCGACCGAAAGGTTGACCGGCCAAACAATAGAGTTAAATTTTATAGTTAGTCGACTGCCTGGTAGACCGACATAAGTGAAGAGCGGTCGACCGGCCTTCGACCGACGCTCGTGTTTCAGGATATCAGCATAATTGGATTTTCAAATTGACTTCAAATTGAACTCACAAAGACACAAAGATTTCTGAAGATTACTTTAATTAGAAAACCTAAAGAAATTCTTCTAGTTAATTTTTATTTTATCCTCTTAAGATTAGAATTAGTTTTCCTAAATGGATTATGACGCTTTAATTTTTTTTACTTTCTTTTAGGAATAGGTTATAATTTTCTAGTAGGAGTAGTATTCTTCTTGTAAACCTATAAAAGGCCGTTGTATATGTTTGTAATGTTGATACATTTTTTATTCAACTTTTGATCAATTAAAAAATGAGTTTCTCTCTCCAATTGCTCGTGGATTCGAGTTGCAACATTTTCTCGTGGATTTGAGTACATTGCTCGTTGATTCGAGTGTTGTACTTGTGGATTCAAGTACGTTCCCTATCTGAAAGATCCTTTCAGGATTCGTTGGCGATAGAACGAAATCTAGCTGGCGTCGTTCGCTTCCGCTCCCGCGTCACTCTACTTCACTAATTTTTCTGATAAAATCTTCATTTTTTTTGTTATTTAAAATTAGCCAAACTTGTGTTGGTTATTGAGCTGTTGGGACTTGAAATTTGATTTTAATTTTGCTTGCTAGTGGCTAAGATTTGTTGTTTTGTCCTGATCTACTTTAAAGAACTCTTGAAGTGTATAATAAATCCGTAAAGAAAAAAATTATATTAGTAAATGTAGATCATAAAATTACAATATCTTTGCTTTTCTTACATAATTTATTTCATAAAATCACTCAATAAAGGTATTAAATAATAGAAAATATTAGACTTATTAAATATCCCTAAACCTAATCTTTTACTTATCCTCAAGCAAATTTTTATTTAAAACTAACTCTATCCTTGATTTTTTTTAATAAAATTGTCACTTTTGTAGGGAACACAATTACATTAAGCGAATCCAATAAATCTTTAAACCTCCAGTTACCGGGCAGGACGAGTTATAGTCTCATGAGAATTTGTAGTGATGCTACCCACAAACAGATTGTCAAACTAAAATTTTTCTAAGGCATTTCTTAATGGTTGTGTAGTGTGTTCTTGGTGCGAGATCTAGGGATCTGCAGATCTCTCTATTTGTGGAATTCATGGATGAGATGTAGGGTTTCTTTAGATCTCGCTTTTCGTGGTCTTCGTGGATGAGATCTGAATTATC
This sequence comes from Agave tequilana, assembly GCA_038442645.1. Taxonomy (NCBI): domain Eukaryota; kingdom Viridiplantae; phylum Streptophyta; class Magnoliopsida; order Asparagales; family Asparagaceae; genus Agave; species Agave tequilana. The sequence goes on along the minus strand of JAVJIF010002483.1, from coordinate 167,399 downwards.
ATTTTTCTGGTTGTTGGTGCTTTCCTGTGTTGATTACCAGCTAAAGTTTCCAGGGCTAAGCTTGGTAACAATCAAATGGGTGATGGTTTTATTGGGAATGAAAAATGATTAAGGTTGATAAAAAAAATAAAAGAGCAAGAAGTCCACCAAATTTGATTTAGCATAACCTAACACTGGCTATTTGTCCTCCCTTTTCAAATTACAGGTATCGATGATCACACGCATGAAGGAACGTTAGCTCCTCCTCCATTATGTTTCTCAAGTTTGCAATGGAATTTCATCTGTATCAGATACTTTGTATAAATATGGCTCGAGGACCCACAGTGTTCATGCGGTATCCCCACAAATACGTTGGCAGTTGGTCCTCACCTTTAGTCACATGGTAAAATTGTATGATTATTTTCAGTAATCTTTGTGGGGGCTAATAAACTGGAATTTTGCTTTACTGTTGTTTTTCCTTTCACTCTCTTGTTTCCTAGTTTGTTTGGACAATTTAATTAAAGATTGCATCATTGCCTACGTATCTGTCATTGTCCCCTTGTTCTAGGTTTTCCTGCAATCAGATGTGCTGGAAGTGGCAGTCGACATGAGAACACAGTTTGATTCACTCTCAGATGAGTTCAAGCTTATTGATGCTGTCAACCGCAATTTTGTGTGCGATGCAGATGGTTGGTTATTACAGAATCCAATGGGAATACGACTCGAAAGAGAGATACATGTAGAACTTGAAGGTTCAAAAAATTTACAGGCTGACGTATGTGAAAGGAAATTGACTATATTTCTTGTTAGGTTGCTCACATAATACTCTGTGATCGAATCATATTAATCGACTAAGATCTGCAAGTTGTAGAGGTGCTCTAGAGAATTGTTACAGTCACTGACGAGATATACGTGGAGATGCATCGGTAGTTTTTTATGTCATTTTTTTGTTGCAATATCTTCAATTCTAAGTTTCCTGAGTAGGCTGGTGAGCTGGAGAATCTCATGGGTTCTCTATTTTAATTTTCTTAGGGTTATTTTGGTTACTTCTTATTGTAAATTCAATGAAACTGAGAACTATCACTGGGTCCCTCTTTTTTAATAGAGCAAGTTTATGATGGATTAAAAATATTACCCTGGCTAGTTTACATTAATCCTGGAATCCAACTGAGTTCAGATTCTCATTCACACTTCCTGATCCAGAGAAAAGGCTCACCTGCAGGTGCTTGTCTTGGTTCTTTCTGTGAATTCTCTCTCTAACATTCGCTTTTCTTTTGATTTTTCTTTTTTCTTTGAAGTGGTTTCACTGGAAGAGGCCTGTCAAGATGAAAATGTTGGATATATGTTAGTGAATGATAAAATGAAATCATGTAACGAAGAAACATTGATGTCAGTTGAAAGGTAAACAGTTAGCATGAGAAAGAAAAAAACTGCATGGAGATCAAGGACATGCTGCCGCGCACCACAGGAAAAAGTTTTAAAAAGTAAACTGGCTGTAGATAACAGTGAAGTCAGCCAACTCTAAATTAAGAACTCGAAGCAGCACTAAGCACCATTAGCTAGAGTAATTTCAAAAGAAAATGAACTCAAGCAAAAAAGGAAGCTAGCTTGAGCTTCAACAAAATGAGAATATTTGCTACTAGCCTAACCAACACATAATTATTACATGTGCATGGGAACAGTTTTCACATCTGCGCCTGTCTGGTCAAGGTTGGAAGGGAGGAAGTAAAGAAGTGAGGGAGCGGTAATAATTCTCTTTGAAACTTGAAAATTAGTTAGTAAGTTTTCTGGTGTTTAGATGCTGTTGGGAAGTGTGGTTTGAAAAATATTATGTTTTTTCCAGTGTTTGGATGATAATGTGGAAGTGAAAAAGTTGACCACAAAGTTGACCGCAAAATAATATTAAAATAAAAATTAATTAAGAAAAATAAAAAATGGACTATAATTAGAATGTAAGTGAGATTTATATGATCAAAAATTAACTGTTTTGTACTACAATTTATTACAAATGAGATTTTCATGACCAGAAAATTAACTGTAGCACTCAGTAAGGAAATGATTGTGTAAAGAGAAAAGAGAAAAGAAAAGAGGATTTTCTTATTTTTCTTTTTCCGGTGTTTGAATAGATAGAGAAGTGAGTAATTATACTTCCGCCCACTTTCTTGCAACCAAATACGCCCAGAAAGCACATATGAAGAGCAACTCCTTCCATGGCATTATAGTTTCATAAACTACATTGTTACAATCGAAACACAATACAATCGCTAAACAATATGATTTATTTCCTCTCACAAACATATGGAGACCACAATAGTTACCGTCAATCTAAAGACACCAAACTCGTATTCTTGCTGCTTTAGGGTTCCATCTCTCGTTCTTGTTTCTGGTTCTTTACAGCAAAATATCAAACGTCTTTGTGCAAACTCAACTAACTGTAAAACACCTTCAATCTGCACCTTTGTGATTTTGGTTCTCTTAAATCATACATCAAAAACCTTCGCTGCAACTTCACATTCTATAATACACCGACTATTAAAAATCCAGTTTGTTCTACATTTCCACCTCTTTTTGCTTGAAGAAAAAAGAGTTGAACAAAAACCCAAAAGGCAGAATTGGATTAAATTAGAGAGAGAGAGAGAGAGAGAGAGAGAGAGAGAGAGAGAGAGAGAGAGAGTAGTCTTCGGCAACATTGGCTCCTCCTCTGTTCACTCTACTTGAGGCTGAAGGTGAGTCGGTGAGATCATGAAATAGAAGACAAAGGATTCAAAACTCCTGATTTGAACTCCCCCAAAATTATTGAACTTCCCCTTACTTTTGTAACTGAGGGGTGAGCGCAGTGCGGTGCGGTTTTTGTCAAAAAAACAAAACTGTACCGCATCGAAGAAGGGAAGACAATTGAACCGAAACCGAATCAGTTTTTTCGGTTCAATTTCGGTTTCAACCAAAATCTTAAACTGGATAAAATAGTATGGGAGTTGGGTCGAGTTGGGCTAAGAATAAAAAAAAATAAAAAATAAGAAAGAAAAAGAAGTACCAGTGAGTCTGGACTTGTGAGCTCAATTTTAATGAATGAAAGAGAAGGAAAATGAAAAATTAGGAAGCGGGCTGGGCTTTACATAATTTCATTGGGCTAAGTGAAGAAAATAAAAAAAATTTTGAAGTTCTGTTTGATTTACTGAAACCCAAAAAATGGGAAACCGACCCGAACTCCTCAAATCGCGCCGAACCGATCGGTTCGACGAAGCTGGCAATTATTCCTGATGAACTTTGATGGAAACAACCCTGACACATGTCCTCAAACTACATGAAAAAATAATAATAATAAATAAATTACTTTGTTCACAACTAATTAGGGATGAAAATAGACATGTCCATGAGCTCCTCATTAGACATGTCCAATAGAAATTTTTCTATAAGAATGTGAATTTTCTCATTTTCTTATAGAAAATTTATATTGGACATGTCCAATGAGGTCACAATGGACATGTCCATTCTCATCCCTACAGCCAATAATACGCAATTGGTTCTAGCCGCAGGAGTTGTTCAATCATTTGTGAGTCTGTGGTGTCAAAATTTCTTATCATTTTACATATAATAACATAAGAAGACTTGCTCTTCTCCGTTTCCTTGAGAATTCTTGGCAATGGTACATCTCAGATACATGACAGTGAAAAACTAGAGGTTAGCAATTTAAAAGGTATTGAATAACGCAGACTTCGATCTGTTCACCAAGGTGGATGATCATCTTCCCGGGTTTTTGGAGGCTCCGGCTTCCAACCAGGTTTTTCATCCCAATACATATCATAATATATGTGGCCGGGGTCACGAGACTGCACACAGCACCATAATCCCACATATCGCTTCATGCGATTTCGGAACTTGATCTCTCTTTCCTGGCCATAAGAAATACAGTGGAGTGTTCCACATCATATAGCAAAAGTGAGAAGATTGAATGAATCTGCAGAAAGCAAATGACAAGAAGCATCTTGCCTTGTCTGTAAATCCTTGGAAGGCATCTTGCATGGATGAGAATTCTATGACCTTGACATCCTTGTATGAAGAGAATACTTCGATGAACTGGCAAATAAAAACAATCCGGTCAGCTAGAGTTTCACCACCCGCTGACATGGGGAGAGAGTAAGCTAGATCTTTAACTAATGCAAGAAGCTATTTGACACTATGTACCATATAATTTAAGATGGAAATTATAATTTTCAGATGGAAACAAACTATACTGCTTAAACTTTAAAGTTCCCAGGACAACTGAGAAACTCAATTTTAAACACACTTGAATGAACACTTCCAAAATAAGGGCATGATTGAGAATGGGGTTTAGGTTTAGATAATTGGAGGCATACCAAGAAGTAAATTGGATGATGATGGCAAGTGAAATGGAGGAATGCTACAATAACCGAATGAAATTACTTTTAAATTTTGATAAACCACATACTAAGACCTATAAGTTATAATGTTGTGCAGCAATGAGAATCCAAGCAAAGAATGAACAAGAGAAGTATTTGACTGTTCGTTTGCGGCAAAGTTACACAAGATTACAACAGAACAGAAAGCAGTTGAAACTTTGAGGATAAACATTAGAGGAGCGGTAATGCTGTTGTCATAAAAAATCAAGACACGGGGCTTATAAATCAAGGCAATTACAGATTTGCATCAAACTGTCAAAAGGAGAGATCTGAGATGCAAAGACAGAGCGATAGAAATGTACAGCCAAAAACTGATGTCAGAGGTAGCTGCTGTCAGGCAAAAAACAATTTACACAGTGATTGAAATAGCTAACAAGACTTTGATGGTTATGGTACAAATATGAAGTGGATAACTATCGAGCAGATTTTACGAGTTAAATGTACAGCAGCATCAATCAACATAAGTTGTCAGATTCACTAGCTAGTTCATATGAATATGTCCATGCCTAAGAATGCCAGGTTTCTTAATTAATGATATCAGGAAGTTAGTAAATATTTAGCAGTACTGTCAAAAACAGAGGGACACAGAAATAGGATGCCAATTTAGCCATGTATAATAATGCATATTCAAACTTTTACAGAAAAACATGGTAAATAGATAAATACCGTTTCTTGACTGCTATGATTAGGGAACCTTAGAGCTCCCCTTCTAATTGTATCATTGGCTGCATGGCACTTTGTAGACTGCTCGTCACAAAGCTGGACTTCAAGAAATGAATCCTTGACCTGAACCAAATGGAAGAACCATTTTTTAAAAAAAAAAGAATAAAATGCAAAATCTGGGGTCACTGTAGCTATAAGCTTACCTGTTTGGACAGTCTTGGGTTCTGAAGGAAGGAATACTCTCTAAAATCAATTTGGGCTCCAAATTCCGCCCCAGGGAGTTCCTTCAGCATTACATTCACCTGCATATTTGATGATTTGTTAAATGGAAGTATCAAATAAAAAATTATTTGAACCAAAAAAAACAGAAAATAAAGGATCAAGCAAATGCATGCAATGTTCTAAGTTTCCTTTTCAAAAGTAGAATTTATTTTTTAAAAGCAATTAGAAGAACAGTCTTATTTTGAAACTTGTTAAAATATAAATACCTCAACCCTCACATAAATTTTGGAGTTTTGATGTAGTGGTCGGGACTTTAATATGGTATCAAAGCAATCCAGATTCAATTCCCTCAGGGTGCGCATTAGAATCCAAATTTAAAAAAAAAATACCGCTACCGCGAAAAGCCCCAATTTCGGCCCATAAAAAGCAGGGTTCAAAAACTCTTATCCGAAACGGTGCTTGCCATTCCGAGAACAATCCGTAGGTCGCCGTTTATGAAAGGGGTTGACCGACTCGGCTGACTCACGACAAGAACCAGCAAGAACCGACCGATTCGAGTGAGTCAACTCCGAGTAGGGGTGAATCGGTGTCAGAGCGGGTGTAGACAGCCTGAGTCGGTGTCGAAAAAGAGAAAGAAAAAAAAAACCTTACTGATCGTCGTTTGCTCGTCGCCATTAGCCCTCCTCCAGTCCGCTGCCTCCAGCCAGCTCCCCCCCCCCTCCAATCTCTCTCTCCCCCCACCTCCATGCCGCTAGGTCGCGCCGCCGTCGCCAGACCGCGCCGCCTACAGCCAGAGAGGGGAGAGAGAACAGCGGAGGAGAGGGGGAGGGGGGAGAGAGATCGGAGGAGACTGGAGGGGGGGGAGATAGAGATCGGAGGGGGAGAGATATTGGAGGGGGAGAGGAGGGAGAGAGAGAGAGAGAGATCGGAGGGGTGGGGGAGAGATCGGAGGGCGGGGAGAGGGGGAGAGAGATGTGACCCGATCTCTCTCCCTGTCTCTTATTTTTTTTAATTTTTTTTAATTTTTAGGTTTTCTCATATTTATCCTATTTCTTAAATTTACCCCCAAATCATCATATTTTTTCAATTACCCCTCAAAATAAACTTATTTCGGACATGAGATACATAAAATTAATGTCTACATTTTTTTTACGATTTATCGTGATTTTTTAGAATTTTGTGAGCCCTTTATGTAGCATTTTTCGCGTCTCGCCCAAGTCCGTTCTGCGACGTCGCGACCGATATGGAACGATACCCACCGAGTCTGCGACCGAGGCCGCGACTTTGAACCATGATAAAAAGGGCGCTCGACAAGCAGGGGTGTGTTAAAATATAAATATCTCAACCTTCACCTAACCTTTGGAGTTTTAGTGCAGTGGCAGGGACTTTAATAAAAATATTTAAATATGGAACTTAGTGGTGCCATGTGAAAGATCAAAGTCAAGGGCAATTACTGCCTAGAATAAGATAAGAAACATGATAATCTCGGCCTTGTTTACTAGTTTGTGTTGCGTTTATAACCCGGGATACTATACTTACTATGATATCAATTGTTGAGAGATATGGAGATGCCCACCGACGACCTCAAGCACGCCATGAGATCGATTATCTCGAGCACACAAGATAAATATTAAAAGATACAAGAAGAACACACAATTTAACGTGGTTAGGTCCAAACTTAGCCTACGTCCACAGGGAGAGAACTTGAGAGAGCTTTATTAAGAAACTTGATACAAAAAGATCTAACATTCCTCTTGATCCCACAAGAGTATTCACATTCTCCTTGAATTTATACCTAAATTACAAGAGTATACCTTCTCTCTATGCACTTTCACATTGCCCATGTCTTTAACTTGGCTTCGTTATGGCCTTACATTGTTGTTCACCACAACTTTCTCCTCCTCTGCTCCACTTAAATCCTAAATTACAACCTTTTATTTATAGAGTTTACAATTCAAACCTTATTCTAACTCTGAGATGATCTTAGTCGTTGGATACTTCAAGAATCTTGATCAATCCTATTAAGAGTTGATCTCCTTGATCTAAAAGAATTTTAGACCCTTCATTATTTAGAAACAAATATTCATTGAATAGAATCTTAATCCTATTCGCACTCATCCAGAAAAGAAAATCCGCATGCGCCTAAAAAGGGAACTGCTCACGCTTCAGAACGTCTTGATAGTCGACTTGTCATGCAAACTAGTCGACTAATCCTTTCCATTAGTCAACTAATAGAACTTATTAGTCGACTACTGTATAATGCTTTCTCTTTGTATCTTGTCTAGTCGACCGTAGTCAACTAGCCTGAGCATTAGTCGACTATCAACGAATCTTCTCCAATCAGGTTGGATCTTCTTGGACCCATCATCCCCTCTTGAAAACAAGGCAAAATCCTAACAATTTAATCATATAGAATCTTGGGAATGCTTTCATAGGTTAAAATAGTTGGGAGAGAGAAGAACAGAAAAACTCCTAATATAATGTTTGATCAATATTCACTTGCTCTTCTCTGGGTCTCTCCTGCTCTCTCCGTTTCTCCCATCCTCTACCTGGCATTACTTTTCATACGCCAGAAAACTCAACACATTCTTCCTCCAATCTTCTTGTTAAAATTTTCTTTTGTCTAGGTGCATAGTAAGGTTCAGTCTCACAGCATAACTTTTGGAAGTATGATGTGCTTCCTTCACACCCTAATGAATAATTGCATGCATTATCGTTATTTACTCAAATACTATTATCATTGCCATTTTTGGTAAATTGGTGTGAGTTTATATCAGTACTTCAGGCAGCAACAAAGAGACTTTTTTTGTGAAGGAATGAAGCCAGCGGCAGATTGCACCCTATTCAGAGAATTAGCAAACTTCTCAGAAAGTTCGTGAATTTACTCGCACACCAGATGAGAAATGGACAGATTCGTGTTCAAATTTGCTGCTTCGCAAATTTTTTTTTTTGAAAAGTTCATGTTTTATTCTCCATATTTGCGAATTATTTAGCTTGACGTTTTGAGTTTTCAACCAAAAAATAATTGCAAGGTTCTAACATAGATGCTGATCTCTACCAGGAGCCAATTTCATCAATAATCATGTTGCATATTAGAAATAAAAGGTAAATAACTAAATATAACATGCATCACTCCCTTATGCCAAACTATAAGGGGTGTTAGTCAGCTAGAACTTGTTTTTAAAACTGAAATATTTTGTGAAACAATTTTAAAGTGTTAGTTAATTGGAACTTTTAACTGAAACTAAAACTAGAACTTTTTCTAGGTGTTAGTCAGCCGAAACTTTTAATTGGAATTGGAACTGAAATTTTTTTAAGTGGTAGTCATAATTAGAACTTGAACTAGAATAAAAATGTTTCATTTTTTGTTTCACTATATGGGAAAAAAAATGTTCCACCCTCCAAAACTGTTCTAGCCTTTTCACGAGAACCATAATTCGAAACTGGAACCTCTCTCTCTACATGAATTATTTAAAAATTAATAATTGTTAACTATCAGTAACAAATTCTCATTGATGACTAATATTAATAATTATATTCCAAAGGTATTAATATTAATGGATGATTATTTTTAAGATTAATATCTAGAATTTAAATCTTGCTAATTACTATTTTAAATTTTATTCATAATTTTTATGATATTATGTAATAATAGACTTACTAAGGAACAACTAATTGATTTTTCATGAATTAGAAATTTCTAAATAATAAAACAAGCTCAAAGAAGCTAAAATACTAATAAAATAATAGTTCAAATTAGTTAATAACTTTTACTGATAATGATCAATTTTATTTATAGGATATTATTTTTATTTCGACTCAACACGTACAACGGGGACACCAGGGAGGGATCCCAAACACAGGACATGTGGAATGATGAGACACATGTTAGTAAGGAAAGTTACCTTTCTATTGTAAGACATTATTTGTAATAGTCAAGTTATGTAGTTTAAATTATTAATTATTACTAATATTGTTTATTAATAATATTACTTACTAATGTCTTTAAAACAATCAAGAATACATTAAAAATAATTGCTAATCGTTTAATAATTCTTTATTAACATCAATATTTATTATTATTAAGTAATTATTAATGAATAATAATTAAAAATAAATTAGTAAGATGAGAAATCATTAAAGATTCTAGGAAATATTCCCATGTTTTAATTATAGATGTTCCAGGAAATGGTCCAATTGTTCCAATTGTTCCAATTATTCACTAAATTTCTTCTAAAAAAGTTCCAGTTCCATTAAATATAGTCTACCAGAAAAAAAAATTCTAGTTCTAAAAAAAGTTTCGATTGACTAACAGGGCCTAATGGAATATTTTCTGGATCCTCCCCCAAGTTCAAACTTTTAACCCTCACTAAATTTATTTCAGAATTGAAACTTGTGACTATGGTTCATACCATGGACCCAACTTATGGATATAGGTGACAAATGTAGAAATCAAATGCCCCCGGTCCTCTACACGAGACTCGTGATAAATTAGTTTACCAAAAGTCAAGCTAGACACTTATGTAGAAGGGAACTAACCAGTGACAATGCATTAACAAGGAGAAGAATAAGACCATGCCGAGAGATTTTGAAAACAAGCCTATGCAACTGACTGTTCAAGACATGAAAACCAGCAAATGCATAAGCAACGGGTGGAACTTGGAACCGTGGCAAAAAGATGCCAATTTATTGCCAAAGATGCTTCAAGTTAGCCCCATACTGGCAAGGCTGACCATTACGCAAATAAGTCAGAGGTCTGGTACAAACTCAAGATGTAGAAATCATGGCCATTTTTTAAATTATTTGCAAAACAAGGTTATTAGTTAAAAAAAAATTGATGTTCAGATAAAAACAAGCCCTTGAAAATCATTAGAGTAGCTGCCCTATTCAAATTGTGACACCATGCATTACTCACTTAAAACCTTTTTGGCTTTTCAGCTAAGTTGCTCGACAAAGAAAGGATACTTTCATATAACCAACAGTATATACTGAAATTTCATAATTTCATATGGAATGACTGACAAAAACCATAAGTAGGCTCAGTACAAGGAAGATGTGGAGAATGAAGTAAAAATATTAAAAAGAAATAAAATAGTAAAGCACAGGAAGGTCCCGAGAAAAGGGGGAAGGGGGGCGTTGGAAATTTTATACTATTTTCTAAAACATGCAATATCTTTACAAATTAAATTAAGATAAAACAACAATTAATCTAGCATGCAACAATAATTATGATTAAAAATAAAACAAAGAATCTGGCCTGGAGAATGCAGTCACGATGTCGCTGCCCTAAAAGATCAAAAGCCTGTCTCCTTATCAGTGTTCTAAATGGCGGCCACAGCGGCTATATCGGCCGGGAAAATTTATCGGGGATGGGGATATATCGGGGACATATCGGGGATATTTTCAAAAATCGTATGTCAAAATCGGACTGTAAATATACATATCTTCTTGTCTTAAATTGCATCTCAATAAGACAATATATGCATAAATTATATAAAACTACATAAAACATCATACTTATATGTTTAAGATATACTTAACTCGATAACTTGCATTAAGCTTATAAATGCATAATCACTATCCAAGTGTAGAATCTTCACAAATGCCACATTGTCACATCGCTCGAATATCTAACCTAGAAAATGAGTGTAAAACGCTATATCGGGTCCAAAATCGCCGAAATTGCGGCCGATATATCGGCTCCATGCCGATTTATCGGCGATTTTGGGTGAAAATCGCTATATCGGTTTGGATATGTCAAATCATTGCGGCTAGGTGCCGTAAACGCAATATCGGCGCAATATCGAGGTTATATCGGGGATATTTAGAACACTGCTCCTTATCCAGATGTTGAATCGACCTTATCCCCAAGCGATAAAGGATCCCCCGGATTCACCAGCACTCAGCCCAGAACGGTGGCTCTACTACAATGAAGAAGTTGCCCAGAAAAATGAAGATAAAAAATTCTTTTTAACACTGAAGTCATTCTCACGAAGAGTAGTCTTTAGGTTTTTCTTTTAAGACGAGAAAAGAGAAATGAGTTGTGTTTCTTACTATTGGAGTAAGTGGTCTATTTATAGATTTAGAACCCAAGTTGTTGTAACAACTCCAACAGAAAATTCAAGCAGTTGAGATATTTTCTCAACTGATTTAGATCCTGAGACTTGATCAAAGTTGACTTGGTAAAATAAAATTTGAAATGAAAGCTTTTCCTTTTATTTTAACTCAAAAATCCAACAGTCCCCCCCCCCAAGCTTGAGTTTCATGAAAGACAGAATAAAACAAATCAGCAATGAATAACAATCAAATCATCAGATCATAAAACACGAGTGAAATCGGGCAACATCATACTCTGAATTCGGGACAGGTGGATTACGCCTGAAACCTTCCTTAGTGAATTCATCGCCATCTGAGAGACATAGTGGACTACGCCTGGAACTAACCTCTTTTACCAAATATTGATAGAATACACACACAGTGAGTCTCCATCTATTGAGCGAGCGGGGTGAGCGTTAAAGGACATACTCACAATAACCGACTCATGAGAGTTTCTAGGGTCAGCCTTGCCCCCCTAATCGCGGCCATCACGGTTCCTCTCACGTAGGTAAATCCACCAAGGGTACTACAGCTGGATAGTATACCCTCTACACTACATGCGTTAAACTTATTAAGAGTTAACTTATCCTTATCTAGCTGTATCATAAGATGATCTCACCATAGAGAAGGGGTAGTAGCTACAACGCTACATATAGAACATAAATGTATTCGGGTTGATGCTCCACACGAGTATCATCAGTCCAGCTTGTTACTACCACATTGAATCTCTTTCATGGAACCAGCTCCCAATCAAGTAGGTTGGGTTCCCGCTGTCGGTGAACTCTACTATGCGCTTAACCCCATCTTCCTCGATGAAACTAGAACTATACTCTTAGAAAGACCCTCAGTTAGAATGACTTTATGTTTTCAGACAAATGGCTTAACAGCCTTTTATTTTCAAGTGGTGACAGATTCTTCATGACCACCACATTATCACTCTTGACACCTTTATTAGACATATAAAGTCTTTGGGCAATTGTCAGAGTCCCCCCCCAATTTGGAATCATAAGATAGTTATAAAGTTTTCCTTGTAGCCTTAGTTTCAAAACTAACAAATTATACCATAATGATTTATGATAAAGCATATATACATTATATTTGACTATTCAAATATTTAAGGCATATATGTATATATTTATATGCTAAAGAATAGTCAAGAAATTTATGTTTGTCAAATGTCATAGGATGCACAATTAGAATCAAAGTTTAAGTATTCACATGTAATTCAGATATATCTGAAAAAATAGTTTAAGCATATACTTGATCAAAACATTAAGAACTATACATGTACTAGAGAAAAATATTTATTATCCATTCTATTCACTTTATTAAGACATTGATGATGTCACAGATGAGATTTTGATATCTTATAAGATGGCTGCAAATTGGTTCCTTACCAGATAGAAAAGCATCCTAATTTGCCTTACCATTTATATTATTAATAGTATCCGAATTTTCATCTTAAGAAAATCACCATTGTCTTAACTTAGTGATTAGGATATAGAATATAATTGTTCTTTTGTACATGCAACATGTTAATGCTTTCACAAATAATACATGCATATAATGTATGCATTATAGATCTTTAGTTTTGAAAAATGTCACATTTAAAATCTTCAAAATAATTTAAAATGATTTTGAAAATTATTCATAATTTAATTAACAAAGAAAATTATAATATTCTTTCTAAAAAAAGTAAACTCTTTTAAAGAAACGTTTGAAGTGCATGATTATGTAAAATATAGCAATCATTCAATATATTTTATTATAAAATGATGCACTTATAATTTCAATATATATACACACATAATTTCATGAATAAAAAATTTGAAGTTTAATATTTTCCGCAACTATAAGAATATTCTCATAGTTAAATCATTAAAACACTTAAGCAAGAGGTGTATAATTTTTTTAATTTATAAATATATTTTTAAGAAGTATAATAAGTTACATCAACATATGACATTTTTAACTTAATATAGTTCCAAAAATAAATATCTCATTGAATAAAAGCTAGTTGTGAAATGAGAAAATATTTTTACTTTTAAGGTATAATTTCGAAGAAATTTATTTCATTATTCTAGATATTAAAATATATAACTTTTCAAATTTTAAGAAATGTAATAAGAATCTGATTTAAAATTTCTAACCAAGAATCTCAACCAATTCTGTACAATTAAAACTATATTTGAAAATATCAAAATAGATATTTAATTTATCTCTAAACTTGTTAGAGAGAAATTATAGTTTATAAAGTCAAATTTGAAATCTTATTTCTAAAAAGTCTAAATAAGGCCAAATCCAAACTTGATAATTATAAGTTAAGGGTAATGTCTAAAATAATAATGAGATTAGGAGGTAGTCTCTTCATCTCAATTATAATACTAAATTATAGAAAAATTATTCATTTAGACAATCTAGCTTTATTAGATCACAATTAAAGTTAGATGGGGGGCAAAACCGCACATGACTATTCATCATCCTGTACATGACTAGGATTCCAATTCTAGCTAATTTAGCATGGTCCGATCATTATTTACATCAGATTCAAATATGAAAGATAGTTAAAGCTCGAACCAACCATAATTTGCAATCGGAGCTAATCCTAGATAGATTCAGGTATGTCATGATAGTAAACTTAAGGTTATAATATAAACATCACTTCTAAGTTATGGTGAAGAAAGGTTGATGATATATTTAATAAAAGATTTTAGAATCATTGAGTTAGTCAAAACCTCAATTTTATCAGTCTAATTGGCCAAATCGGCGTAACTCAGGTGGAAGGTTTTTCACTCTTGGCGTTCCTTAATTACAGAACCACGTTAAGTACCCTTCCCTTTTTAACCACCAATTGTACCAAATTTTGAGAAAATAATTTACCCTTTAATTTCCTTATCTTATTGATCTAAAGATACTCAAAAGTTTGAGCCTATTTCAGCTACATTAAGAGTGTACCAATAATATTGTTGTACTCTAGGTTTGTCAAAATGATAGGAAGATTTCTGTCATGTTTTCTGTATTCATAATATTAAAATGTCAGTATATAGGTTTATGTTGGTAACTTTTAAATTAGGGTATGCAAAATAAAAAGATGTAGGGGATCTTACTTAGTTTCAATTTGTAAAAATAATATAATCTAGTTGGATATATAGCAGAGCAAGTTAGAATTCAATACAAGAGTAGCAAGATATTTTAAAGGAACTCGAACTAATTACAGCATATAATTTAAGCACAAAATTAACATGTATATATATAAAAAGTTGACAACTCCTTAGATAAAGTGTTCAATGTGTCTTTATCCAATTCATGAAGTAACAAATAAATGAATAAAGTATCAAAATTTATTCATTAAGTAAATTGAAAATAAAGCATGCAAGTCTAGGTGTAGTGCACATATGTATAAATTTTAAAACAAGGAAGGGTGTTTGTTGCAAAGGCATATGGATTTGTTCATTTTGTTTACAAACTGAGATAGCAAGAGGAATTCAATAGCATTTAAAATAGTAATCTATATCATTTAATTCTAATGTTAATAGGATCCAATAAATCTATAAACTGACAAATTGATTAAATTATAGTAAATTAATGAAGCTATATAACAAGGCAAGGTTATATAATCAGGTAACTAGCGATGAAGTAAATGAGATTAACTAGGAACAATACAAAGAACAAGTCTGAGCATTAGGCCAAGTAACCAAACAAATAATTTCTCATAATTAGTAACAGAGTTTTTAAATAGCGCAAATCTAATTAGTAGTCAGTTAATGTTTGTCTGGGGTCATATAAAAATTTCTATAAAGAACTATTCACACAAAATTCAGTTTACTATGTAATAAAGAGTAATAAACTATGATTATCTTGTCATAATAAAAAAAACTATGATTCACATGTTAATCAGTAGAACAAAGATTAAACCAAGTCACTTCTCTTCCTTTGATGAATATTAAAAGATATTAATGTGCAGTTATCAGATCTTCTCCTCTTGATAGTTTTTATTGCAGTTGGGTTGTGTGAACTTTCCAGTTGTTAACATTAACCAAACTTCAAACTTTCACAAATTTGAGATACATAAATCTATTCGCTGAAGTTTAAGCAATAAAATTAAAGGAAAAAGATCATGGATATATAAGATACTACTCGGATTGCTATTTTATTATACAGAACCCCTAATAGTCGCAGACCCG
The DNA here is from genome assembly GCA_038442645.1 of Agave tequilana. Classification (NCBI taxonomy): domain Eukaryota; kingdom Viridiplantae; phylum Streptophyta; class Magnoliopsida; order Asparagales; family Asparagaceae; genus Agave; species Agave tequilana. The sequence continues at coordinate 151,834 of JAVJIF010002483.1, read as the reverse complement.
TAAGTTCTCAGACCATTGGTTAATTTGAAACCAATAGCGATACCCAAAAGGAAACAATATGATGATACATTAATGAAGCAAAATTATTAATCAAAAGACTCATCAACAAGAAAGGTGGATTTCAAGATATGCATGAAATTTAGAACATTAGCAAACTTAATAGCAAGTCATGAGGACAAATGCTTGCATAGTAAAATTAATAGTAAGATTAGAATTGACAGTAGAAAACTTAATACAACATAACATAAGTAAATAATTGCCAATTGACTTTGAATAATAATGTTACAGAAGTGTGTTTGTATAAACATAAATTAAAGGAAGCACAATATATGATGGCATAGAATTCAATAAAAAATTAAACACATTAATTTAATTAAAAATCCCTCAAACTAGTATCTTTTATAAGCATGCCCTTCTGAAAACACTTAAAGAATTAGAACTGCCATCACAGTGAACAACTTAAGAATTAGGCAAACAAATTGAGGTGTGAACATAACACATATTTGATTAGATGTCCATTAACATTCATCAAAACTGTTATTATATACAAAAACTATCATGTACTATTTAGTGCATATTTAAATCATAAATATCATACATATATAGAGTTGAAAAGGCTGCCATCAGAAGTATCCATAATGCAAATACAATCATTCGGATCTGAATTTATTAACTGTTGTCTTCTAGATTCAATTAATTTGCATGAAATAGGAAATAAATTGAATGAAATAGGAGAATATATATATATATATATATATATATTTAATTTTTGATCCTTTAGATTGTTGAAAATTTTATACTATTTTCTAAAACATGCAATATCTTTACAAATTAAATTAAGATAAAACAACAATTATTCTAGCATGCAACAACAATTATAATTAAAAATAAAACAAAGGAATCTGGCCTGGGGAATGCAGTCACGATGTCGCTGCCCTAAAGGATCAAAAGCCCGTCTCCTTATCCAGACGTTGAATCGACCTTGTCCCCCTAGCGGTAAAGAATCCGCCGGATTCACTAGCTCTCAGCCCAGGATGGTGGGTCATCTACTCAAATGAAGAAGTTGCCCAGAAAAATAAAGATAAAAAATTCTTTTTAACACTGACAAGGTTCTAAATATCGGATATCGGGATCGTATCGGATGGGGTTTTTTTCATATCGGATATCGGGGGAGATATCGGGGATACGCACGCATATCGGGCGTTCATATCAGACACTATATATAATGAAATATTGATAACTAAAAGTTGGTTTAGTGTCATAAATATCTACCTAATAAAAATGATGCAATATGAAAACAAAGACAGTAAGAAATAATGTACATTTGCACGCAATCGTACAATAAATAAGTTATTTCATATCGGGCGATATATCGGGCGATTTATCGACAGATATCGGGCGACTTATTCAAATATCGGTCGTTTTTTGCTGCAAACGATATGGCGAACGATTTCCCCATATCGTATCGGCAACAAACTAAAAAGGAGATATCGGACAATATGTCGGCCGACTCGGCCGATATTTAAAACAGGGAACACTGAAGCCATTCTCACGAAGAGTAGTCTTCAGGTTTTCTTTTAAGTTGAAAAAAGAGAAATGAGTTGTGTCTCTTACAATTGGAGTGAGGGGTTTATTTATATACTCAAAACCCAAATTGTTGTAACAACTTCAACAGAAAATCCAAGCAATTGAGATATTTTCTCAACTGATTTAGATTCTGAGACTTGGTCAAAGTTGACTTGGTAAAATAAAATTTGAAATGAAAGCTTGTCCTTTTATTTTAACTCAAAAAATCCAACGGGGCAGTTCCTATAATCCGAGCTAAACTAAAAGCTGTTGAAGGAACAAACAACCCTTCCAACTAAAGCTTGTAAACAAACATGTCATGATATTTATCTAACCTAGCAGCAATGTCATAAACATTGCTGAATCAACAGAACCTAGATGATCGGGTGCCCCAGAAGCATAAAAGAAGTTTCATTTTTTCCATTTATATGGAAATGGACAGGATGGTCCCAATGTAAGTAAACACATGATACAGCACCATGCAAGGGCAGGGAGACGGTTACTGAGAGGGGGCACCTAGAAATGGATGTTGTATTTGTGTGTTTCAGTAGGTATCTGGCACTGAATATATAGTTTATGTGTGTGAGTGAGGCTCATGGGCACAACTGTCTGTATCCTGAGGCTACTAACTTTTAATGCTTCCCAACAATGAAATCTTATCCATGAAATATTACCAGTTGATTCTCAAAATAAAATACCTCAAATACATGGTCCATAGGACAGACAAAAGGTTGCCTGGTTATTGTTCCTTCCATTATGCCTGGGTGTCCAAACCACATTCTATCAAATCTGCACCATAATGGAGGCATTACCTGAACAGACAAAGAAAGTAAGGTTACTGATTTAAATACGCGTAAAATCAATGGATGTTTAACAAAGAATAGACTAGGCAATGCATTACATATTATTAGCTTTGTATTTGATTCCAATGTCAAGGTGTTGTATTCCTTATTCTTTAAAATGACTCCACCTTTTATCTGAATTTAGTCTAGTTTGTGTCGTTAATGCAGATACCACCGAGTTTTCTTACTCATTTCTCCATATGGCACAACAGCTCTCAAGAGCAATGGGAAAAAAAGGCAATAATTTAAATATGAACCTGCACTTAATTTATTGGCAATACTTTTCATTGACTATGACAACAACCTTTGTGTTATATGAATGAAAAATAATGGATGCCTCTTAGACACATGTAACCTCCCCAAGTTGAAATCCCATTTAGTTACACAGTTGTCCATGTTGTCATGTTTTACAAAGGAACCTGAGAATCACTAGAAAGCAGTAGATCATCAGTTTGATTAAGACAAAACCGTGGGCATGTAAAATAAGAAGACATCTTAAAATCCACATATCATGGATAAGGAGGAATAGAAGTTTTTCACTGCAAATTTGAGATGCTGAAAGCTACACTTTGCCATAGAAAAGAAAATTATGAGGATATAATTTTGATTGATACTGAAAAGGCAAATCTGATATAAAAATTATCGTTTCGATAGGATAACCAAAGGTGGGTCCAGAAAAAAACATCAAGGCTCACAGTGAAATGTAAATCTATATATTTTTTATTTAAAATTCACAAATGACTAACAAAATAACATAACTCATGATAGGGGCAATGGGACTTACCAGTGTCCGGTTCAACAATGAAGCTATAGCAAGTGCAGTCCTTATTTGCTTCAACTGAAAATTTGACAAGAAATTGTAGGGTATCACTATTGAGGCCTGTACTATTCTTAATATTTTAAATGATAACTGATACTTACTTGGTAATTTACTAATAAGAAGTGAGTTTCAACAGTGTGTGGACCATCTAGCAATAAGCTCTTGGGAATGCTTGGTTTAAATGACAAGAAACCCCTACAAGAAGACTTAACAACTCAGAATTATGAAGGCTTCAATACTAGCAAGAAAATATAGTCCATAACAAGAAGTTTAAGCTGGATGTAACTTTCAGGTACCTCATATACAAGTAAATAGAATTTCTTACTGATTTGGATGGACTACGAATTTGACAATAACACTATCTTATTGTCAAGGAGAAATCTATGTATCATTGATGTAGGGCATGTGCCCAACCTGACCTCATGGAAGCTCTACAGTAATCACCTCATTTTTGTGCCTCCTTGGAGCCAAAATGTGTCCATTCTAAAGTCAGAACATAATGAGAGAATAGACTGGGTTTTCCTCACCCAAAGATACTTGTGGATCCATTTGGAAGAAAGTGAACAATATAGGTCAAAAACAAACCTTTATATCACAACCATAAGCCCACTCCTTACTATAGTAAGGCACTGGCATTTCTACAAATCACATTACACTTGAGATTGTGCAACTCCAACCTTTAATATCCTTAATTTCACACTTTTTTATCTATCTTAATTGAAATTAAATATAATTTTACATCAAAACCCATCAAAACTACAAAAACCCTCTTAAATTACCTAGATGCTTATGCGTATATATACATTAAGTGGAAATTTCATGCATTTCTTTCTAAGTTCTTTACATTTTAAAGTTATATAGTATTTTTTATAATTTAATACATAACTATTTACAGCTTGTTTTCTTTTTGTATTGCCATTTTAAGCTTTACGCTAAGTTTATAAATAATGTAACATTGTAGTGATCAATATTTCTATTACGTAAAAAGTATGATTGTGATTTCTTTTACTTGTATACCGGGCACTTGTTGTGCACGTGAAAAAGGAAAAAAATGAATTATTAATGAAATATAATTATACATTTACGATAATTATAATCAAATAATCATACATTTTAACTATATAAATTGTATATTTTTTTTTAAAAATTGTGATTTATCTATACCATAAGGGAGTAAGAAAGTTGATGTTAACTTAATGCTTATCTAAATTTAAGCATGATATAGTATATATAAAAGAGATTAAAATTGTTATAAATTGATATACCATGTGCTTATCCCCAAAAAAAGACAAAGGAAAGATAATTGATAAATTATAATCTTGATATGATTTTTCCAAAATATAAATGTTCTATTATGAGCGTCAACATATTTTTGTATGATTTTTTGGGTAATTAACATTTCCTATGCTAATTTTTATATCCTAGTTAGCAATAGAACTTACAGTTTCATATATGCCTATCTTCAATAATAGATACATAATATGCTAATATTTTCAATGACTTTAAAAAAATGATAACATTGATAGATTGAGTCCTTGGATTTTTCTCGAAACCTAATTAAGCATAAAAAATTTGAGATTAATTTTCTTCATTTAGCTATAGGATATTCTTAACCAAAAAAAAAAAAACTTTATTTTTTTCTAATGAGAAATTTGGGTCTTTCTATTGTTTTTTATTTTGTAGATATTATTTTGAATGATCTAAATTTATCTATCTATTATCTAATAGCTTGAACTTTGGTGAGTAAGTGGTTCAAATAAGACAAAGATAGAGATAGGTATTTAGATAAAGTATGAGAGAAATCAAATAGAGCAATGAAAGCCAGAGACGGTTGGGGGGACATCAAATGAATGTTGCTGGATAGAGATAGGGAAGAAACCATAGAGAAAAAGGAAATCGAAACTACAGAGACTATTGAGATGCGGAGAAAATAAATTCAAAAATTGTGAGTCGTGGAGATAATAAATTTGAAAACTATATTTTCTAGTTAAGAAAATAAAAAAATTACTAAAATAGCATGTCTAATTACATTACAACTGAAGTGTTCAAATAGTTTATTTTCCACTTTAAGTCAAAATTGGCAGATGGATATTTTTAAAAATATTCTAATAGGTGCTTTTGTAGTAGTATAGATACAATTTGTGCTCACCTAGAGTAAAATTCTAGATTTGCCTCTGCTTACTACAACAACTAAAGACCATAAAGCAACAAAGATATATAAAAGGATTGCTAGAACTTGTGGTAGTGCATTTGCCAGCTTGAACATTAGCCTAATGGTATTTTTTCCTAGGCCATTTTATTTAAGCATGATAAAGGGTTCTTCTATGTGTTAATACTGAAGAGCATCTGCCTATCGGTTTTCCCTTAAAATAGCTGTTGCACAATTTAGGTCACATATTGAATCCTTTTTTCAATAAAAAAAAGAGAGAACAGGTAGTTAAGCGGCCAACTTAATCAGCATGTTAATGGATATACTGCTTTATGTACCCTAAGATCCTCATAGTTTCAGGCACCATCCCTTTACATAGAGTTGTCTCTTGCTCGTTAGCCTTCTTTCAGACCACTACTGTTACATTTTATTCCATTCAATGGAAGTATTTATGTGCATGTTCCTTGTGGCTACTAAAGCAAGAACAAAAGCAGAAGTGGAGAAAGCCACAAATGAGAAACCAATAGGTAAAAGAAGACCCTACAATTTCCATACATTTATGCTTTATGTCTCAGTAGAAAAACCCTACGCTCTACTCAAGAATCCTCGTACTTTTCTTTTTCCTGATTTCCTAGAAACCCCTCGAAGTGCCTCTAAATTAAGTCAAAAAATCTCTTATCTTTATCTGAGAATAATTCCCTAAATTCCTTCCTACTGGGATTCCCAGTCAGAATCAAATTACTAGCTTATGAAACTAGAAAGAGTCAAATTTCAAGCTGAATGGCCCAACTAACTTTAGTGGGCAGTCAACTGGTTGTAAAATGTGCATCTTTTGCTGCTGCTCTCTGATCCCGCAGTCAACTGCCCCGTGCCTAGAAGTCCACCAGTTTCCACGCCCGGCCAATGCAAGACACCCTCAAGGGCCTCAACTACTTTCAGTTATTTGTTCCCATCAAAATTGTCAGCCTTATTTTTTCTAGCATGATTTGTTTTCAGCACTAACCTCCATGCTCCATTGGATATCCTTCTGTGTAACAAGATGCCCTCTCAATGTAATATACACAATCTAAGATTAAGCCTAGCCAATATTCTAATTGTAACTTACAAATGGTAACTTCAAAAGTTCACTAGTCATCTGCAATGTCATCTAACTGTTTCAAGGGCACTTTAATTGTCAAGTGCTGCTTCTACATTGGTTAATCCAGCCCAATGAAGGTCCTTCAAGTATCATGCAGCTAACATCTGTTTGTCCTGTTCCTAGATCTCAATGCCCTCCCTTAGCTGAGCAAGCTGATTCTCGAGTGTAAGTCATTATCCAAATTATGATGGATAATGAGTGCTAACACCAGAATATTTCTTTTATCATGCTCGTTCTTGTCAGTAAAGTCCAAATTGTAGTATTCCTGCAACCCAACTCCTCTCTTCATTATAGGCAATACGATGAAGGAGAGCCAGTAGAACTTGGAAATACAGAAAGGAGAAGGGGTAAGTGACCAAATTAAGTGAGTTCCCTGCTAACTGGCTCAAAAACCAAACTTGATTCTTATCCGCTCTGGTCCAAAGCCCAATCCTAGTAACTTTTGCAGCCGGGAATAACAGCGGCCATGTACATTTAAATATCTCTGATGTTGCACTTCAAAATGTCTACTTCAACTGTTGTTTCACCTCCCAAAAAGCTAAGATGGCTTGTCGAGCACACTTGAGGAAGCCTTCAGGGTGTCAAGTCATTCTAATAGCATATGTTTGGATTTATGACAAGACAGTTTGTTCATCACAAAGTTTTCCCTCTAACATTGATAAATACTCCTCTTTGCTTGCCTACAAGGATTTAAGTCCCCTTAATGCACATAAGGAGTTTGATGTCCATTTTTACTATACAACTAGATAATATAGACAATTTTTTTAATATTTAACCAACCTATAAACGTTTCAACTAAAATGCACAGGTTTTGTGTGGCAATGCATATAATAAATTTCAATTCTAGGTTTATGGAGCAGTTCGTGCAATTAATGAATACCTGGTGAATTATAGTATGCTGGTGGGTCATGGAAAAACATGGCTTCACGTAGCCTGTGGCGTTTTCCTTCAGTTCCAGCATACTGGAAAGTGGTATGAACTGCATATGGCTCTAGCCTGAACTGCTGGTGCATGGCCTGTCAATTTTTTCATTTACATGCACATGGAAATATTTTCATGAGTAATTAATCCAATAATATGGAGTACAGAAACAGTGTTATCTTTTAGGATTATATCTTGGAGATAAAAAAGGAGTGATTCGATATAAAAATAAAAAAAACAAATGACATAATTTACATTGAAATACTGATAAAAAGTCAACATATTGTGTACAATAGAAAGATGAGCATTACCCAAGGAGGTTATATGTTGGAAATAGAATAAAGCAACAGCAAATTAGCTGCAAAATCACCATTAGAGGTCACTACCTGGACAAAGTAAGTGTGGCCACTGCAGAAAATGCTTGCTGGCAAGATTCCCAGTTTGAGGCTTCCATCAAAAGCATAAACAAGTCCATTTTCTCCCTCCACAGGTGGTCCTAAAACTTTGTGCACAAGATCATTAAACCCTGTCTGGTCCCATAATGTTTCATCAGCTAAAAGCAGATCTTTCCACTCTTTCGCCAGCTTTTTTGAAGGCTCAGTAGGACGCCAATGGAAAATTCCAATATTGTAGGCACCACTTACTGCCAATGGTAAAGGGAAAGTATGCTTAATTAGATTCGTCAACAGTTTTGGGCTTAGAAATACACAGCATAATCTTGCAAATATTTCTTTGACAACAAGAGAAAATGCTGGAAGGTATGTCATATCTAGCTTCATTTAGATGAAGTCGGCAATATAATAAAAGCTAATATTGACATGCTTGTTTAATTTCATATGGAAAAAGGTCAAGTAAATAACTGGATCAGGATCAGTGTTGCCAGATTCATGATTTACTTTGGTTCATTGTATAATTGTTGGTCAGCAAGTGGCATGGAACATAGGTGTAGGTGGGTCACTGTTTGAGCTGAGATATGCTTGGGAGGTTTCCCCATGTCACTTCAATAATTATGTTTTTATTATATATGTACATTGAAAGACATGTACAATAAGGAGTATGATAACAAAAGGATCTTAATTCTTTAATATTTATAGAGTTCTAACCCAATACCCACTCGTTAAGTAGAAAAACAACTACTTTAATAAATTAAGTGATGGCAAATCTAATTACATTAAACTATCAAGAAGATCAAGCTCCAGACTTTAAATTCAGTAGGTCATGTTTCATTGGACTGCAGGCGGAGCTCAAGGAGAGTAAGGGGGTCAGTCAATACTCTAGCAATGGAAAGGTATTGTCATTAACCTTCATCAGCCATCAGTAATGTATATGAGAAAATTAAGCCTGCAATAAAATAAAGGCCATAAGATTTCCGCACTACAGGTAAAGCAGGAGGCAAAGGCGATATTTATGAATACATTCTGTTCCCGAGACAGTACGACTATATAGGTCTTGTAATATCCAACTTTGGAAATATACTCTTGTAATCCATCATTTATAGGGCAAAACACTAGATAGGCGATGGCGCAAGGTCAATTCACGCTCGGATTGGCGGCAAGATGATGACGACGAAGTTGACATGGTCTGGCGGCACTGCAGTCAAGGTCGGAGGAGGGTGTTGGCGGCACGAGGTTAGGGTTATGATGAGGACATCATGCCGCTCAGGGGCAGATTCGATCGAGTATACTTCAGGAAGCGACGCACTGGTGTTCTTTGGCTTTAGATTGGATTTGTTTCAGCTTTATTTGTAGTAGATGTTTTAGCTTTATTTGTGTTCTTTTGTGGACGTTTAGTACCACATCGGTTATTTCCCAGTAGTCCTCTTTTGTAAAGCCTATATAAGGCCCTCTAGACTATTGTATTGGATTATTGAATGATTAAAATTTCCTCAAATTATCTCTCGAGTTTATTTGCTCTCGAGTTTTGGGGTGAGAAGCCCGTGTAAGGGGTGGAAACCCAAAATCTTATCTTGTCCTCAATTTCAAATTTTGGTTACGATTTGAAGGTGATTGCGATCCAGGTTGGTATTACATCATTTTGGTATCAGAGCCCTGATTTTCAATTCCCTTCAAAATTTTCCCTTTCTAAATTTTTTTCTTCCAAGTCTCCAAACCTTAGATCAACATCAGCTCCAGATTTAGAACCAAAAAAAAAAAAAATACACTGTTGAAATTCCCAAAATTCCCTGAAAATTCCTAATCCATACTGTTCATCATCTACTCCAAACCGCCGCCTTCGACACCCATCGCCCCACAGCAACACCCACCGCCCCAAATAGCACCAAACACCAACTTCATCATCGTTGAACCCTTGCCGTCGAAGATTGGAGTAGATCGGAGCGAGTAGGGGAAGAACGAGCAGACGGTTCAGTACCGGGTGTTTTCCGTGTTACCGACCACTTCTCGACGCAACGGAGGCACGTCGCCGATCAGATCGTCCTCTCCTTCCATCGTCTTCGTCCAGAAATCCGCCGAAGCCTTCCCTTTTGAACCGACCTCGTCACCGGAACAGGTAGGAGCACATCAGGGCAGATCCGAGCCTCGTCGGAGTTTCCTGAACCTAGATCGAAGTTTCTGAAGCCTCTCCAGCCGTTCAACCTCTTCATCTGACGTCATCGCCGCCGCCTCTGGTCTACACCGACACTTCCACCGCTCAGACCCAACCAGCTCGTCGATCAAAACCCACGAAGTAGTGCATCGCACCTTCCCCGACCACCTCCGACGTCGTCCAGATCACGTTGGAATACGGCTGGCATCCGATCACCATCGCCCGCCGTCGCCTCCTTGAGCCCTAGTCAGCATCAGGACGAAGACACCCAGCTGCGGGTGAGTTGGGTCGAACCCAACAACCTGACCCTTTTGGATTTAAATAGGCGACTGAGTCGGGTCGAGTCCAGACCGCCCGACCATCACCCGACCCGGACCCGTAAGGGTTGATTCTGCGCCCGAGTCACTCCGTGAGTCGACTCGGCTGACTCAACCCACTCTGATTCAGTCCAAAAACACAACAGCACTTCCGACGGCCATTCAGAGCTCGTTTCAAGTCCAAATCGAGCCGTTTTCGAAGCAATGGGTTCGTGACGACCAGTACTACGCTCCTACACCAGTCACATTCAGGTTTGAACGACGATCACCTCCCAGGTAACTTTGAATATTCTATTCAGTTATTCCTGCTACTTAATTAAAATAGCTAGCCTTTCCAATTTGTCGCAAGGTAGACTTTATTGACTGTTGCCCACTAAATGAGTTGTGTGATTCTGACCTTGAGTGGTAACCCGACTTAATATTAATTGTGCAACTTAACTAATTTGAATTTGTGATCACTTGATTTATCTTGGAGTTAACTGTGTCAGCACGTGTCTTTATCACTGTCTCCACATTACGTTTTTTTAATCACGTGTTAATCTACGTAGCTTAAAATTGGTATTATCTTTCATCACTCTAATCTCTGACTCCTCCTGCATAACATACATATCAGTTTTAGGACAGCTTGCATTTAGAGTCAGGTAGGATCTTGCATGCCTACTAGAAGTGATAGAACTTTTTCTGTAGGAGAAACTTCGGCACCAATGAACCCTAGCATTCATGATACTCTTAACACAATCCTAAACAAGATAGAAAATATGGACAGACAACTACAAGAAGTTAGGGATCAGGTTGATGTCAATTGTAGGGATCTAGCAACCCGAATTTGTAGGCTAGAAACTAATAGGAGAAGAATCAGGGAGGAGGAAAGTTCTCAAAATGACAGTAGGTCTCCCAGGAGTGAGCAAGGCCCACCTTACCATACAACCGACGCCAATGCCCAGTATATCAAGAGCGTTAAAGTCGATGCTCCTTCCTTCGACGGGTGCTTAGACCCTCAGGTTTATATAGATTGGCAGTTGGCTATGGACCGATATTTTCGTTGGCATGACATGTCTGAGTCAAGGAAGATTCGATTGGCCGTAATGAAACTAACGGGACAAGCTGGGCAATATTGGGAAAACCTAGAGAGGATGAGGTACAGAAGGGAAGACCCAGTGGACACTTGGGAAAGCATGAAAGAGAAGCTTATGTTGAAGTATGTTCCACCATCATTCAGTCAACAATTATTAGACAAATGGAATCGATGGACCCAGGGGAACAAATCAGCCACTGATTACATTGCTAAATTTGATGAATATTTGAATCGGTGTGGAGCTATCGAGTTAGAATCTCCCGAACAGACCCTATCTAGGTTCAGGTCCGGTCTTAGCGATGATTATCGTCGAGAGCTCATTGCTCGAGGCATCACGACTCTAGAACAGGCATATCAGCTAGTCACCGAGATGAGTCTAGAAGATCCTATTTTAACCGAAATAACTTTAGGGATAACTCTAAAACCGCCACTACTAGCCAGCCAAGCTTCAACCGAACTCTTCCTACCCCAAGTAAACCTACCTCCAGTTTCTCTAGCGTCAAACCAGCAGGTCCTTATGGTGCAAAGCCCTTCACATCCGAAAAGAGAACGGTTAGTGAGCCAAGAAAAGTCAACCCTAGAACCCAATGCTACAGGTGTCAAGGGTATATCACCTTGCCAGCCAGTGCCCGAGTCAAACTAAAACCCTCTTTGTAGAAATTTCCATTGAAGATATAGAAGGAGAGGATAATGGAGAAGAGGTTGTGCACCAACAAGATGATGACTCAGATGCCTCTGTCGAAGAGTATGAATTCAATGGGTGCATCAGAACTGTGAAAATGACGAGCCTACCTCCTAGTGTAGCTCGCACCCAATTAGGAGTGGTTAGATGTACTTTAACCCAGCCTGAACCACTGAACGACTGGAGAAGGACTGCCATATTTCAAATTTGCACAAAAAATTGACAATAAGAACTGCAAGGTAATAGTGGATAGTGGCAGCTGCATCAACGCTGTTGCGTCAAAGTTAATCACCACCTTGGGGATGAGACCGGTGAAGCATCCAAACCCCTACAAGGTTACATGGATCGACGCTACATCCATAGATGTTCAGGAGAGATGTCAAATTCCCATCCAGTTTGCCACATACACAGATAATGTGTGGTGTGACATACTCCCCATGAATGTAGGTCATATCATTTTGGGTCGACCATGGTTATTTGACTTAGACGTGACCATATATGGACGTACCAACCAGTGTTCGTTCGTCCATAACGGAAAAAAGGTGAAGATTATGCCAAATCAACCGAAACCGCCAACCCGAGAAAAAGAGGCTGACAAAGGGAAAGACAAAGTGGACGTTATAAATCCTAAAAAAAGGGTGATAAGGGCAAAGGTAAGTTGGAAATGAATTTGATAGCCACGATCAAATTGAAAAGAGCTTGCAGGATAGTTCTACTTGTTATGCGCTCGTGGCTCGAGAGGCTAACCGGAATATCGAGGAGCAGATTCATGAGCATATTAAACCAATTCTGAAGGAGTTTTCCGAAACTCTCCCACAAGATCTACCAGGAGAGTTGCCCCCTATGCGTGACATTCAACATGCTATTGACTTAATCCCAGGAGCAACTTTACCGAACCTGCCCCACTATAGAATGAACCCAACTGAGCATGCGGAATTACAACAAGTAGAAGAGTTACTCGACAAGGGGTTCATCAAAGAGAGCTTGAGCCCATGTGCGGTTCCCGCACTTTTGGCGCCAAAGAAGGATGGTACATGGCGTATGTGTGTGGATAGTCGTGCAATCAATAGGATTACCGTCAAGTACCGTTTCCCCATCCCCCGTCTTGATAATATGCTAGATCTGATGTCAGGTGCCACAGTCTTCTCCAAAATTGATCTTAAGAGCGGGTACCATCAAATTAGAATCCAACCAGGGGATGAATGAAAAACCGCATTTAAAACTAAAGACGGGTTATATGAATGGTTGGTTATGCCCTTTGGACTGTCCAATGCTCCTATCACCTTCATGAGAGTAATGACCCAATTGTTTCGACCGTTTATCGGTAAATTCGTGGTGGTCTATTTTGATGACATACTGATTTACAGCCAAACTCAGGAGCAACATGTGGGACATCTGAAGCAAGTCCTATGCACACTCCAGATTGAGAAGTTTTATGCCAATCCAAAAAAGTGTGTTTTCTGTATAGATAGGGTTATCTTTTTAGGGTTTGTGGTGTCATCCGAGGGGGTTTCTGCGGACCCTGAAAAGGTAAAGGCAATAACTGAATGGCCACAGCCCCGAACGATTAGGGAAGTCCGAAGCTTTCATGGGTTAGCCACTTTCTACCGTCGGTTCATAAAGAATTTTAGTGCTATTATGGCACCTATAACCGATTGTTTAAAGAGCGAGGGGTTCTAGTGGACTCCTTCTGCCTCCAAGGCTTCCGCTGAAATTAAGAGGATGAGGACAGAAGCCCCCGTAATGCGTCTCCCTGACTTTTCGAAAGCTTTTGAAGTAACTTGTGACGCATCGGGACTAGCAATAGGTGGTGTATTAAGTCAGGAAAGCCACCCTGTTCCTTATTTCAGCGAAAAACTAAATGATGCCCGACAACGATACTCCACATATGACAAGGAATTTTATGCGATAATACAGGCTTTGCGCTACTGGAGACATTATCTGTTACCACAGGAATTTGTGTTGTATTCAGATCATGAAGCGCTAAGGTATCTCAACTCCCAGAAGAGACTAAATGCGAGACATAGTAAATGGGTGAAGTTCCTGCAGGATTACACTTTTGTTCTCAAGCACAAAGCAGGCATCGAGAATAAGGTCGCTGATGCGTTGAGCCGACGTATCACGACTTTAGTGACTATGAGCACAGAAGTGGTTGGATTCGAGAGGTTAAGAGAGGAGTATGATTCATGTCCCGATTTTGGGAAAATTTATGTCACGTAATGAGACGGCCCTGTTCGTGAGATGTACGGTTTTCTCCTTCAAGACGGTTATCTATTCAGATTCCGTAAGTTGTGTATTCCCCGTACGTCCCTCAGGGATTTTCTCTCTTGGGAAATACATGTTGGAGGTCTGGCGGGACATTTCAGTCAGAACAAGACAATTGAGGCCGTTGAACACCGATTCTACTGGCCGAGTCTAAAAAGAGATGTCTCTAAAATAGTTAGTCAATGTCGCACGTGCCAACTGGCCAAGCAACAAAAGCAGATTGCCGGACCTTAAACTCCTCTTCCTGTACCTAATTGCCCCTGGCAAGACGTGAGCCTAGACTTCATACTAGCAGTGTTTTAAATATCGGATATCGGTGATATACCGGTCGGCAAAATTATGTACCGGATACCGGGTGATATATCGTGATATGGTATTAAATACCGGTTGATATATCAATAGAAAATACATATAAGACATTATTAAAAGAAATAAATTATTATCCAAACATCATATAAAAACATCATTGAACTACCATAATGAACATAAAATAAAATAAAACAATCTCCCAAGCAAAAAATAATAATTATTATCCAAATAAGTAACTATAAGGGCCGATATATCGGATATTTCATCTCGGATATCGGGCGATATATCGGCCACGTGGCGATATATCGGCCAATATAGGTCCAAAACGATATCCGATAAATTTTTGCAATTATCGTATCGTTTTGGATAAAATACCGGTATCTCGGTCGATATACCAGTATATCGGCCGATATTTAAAACAATGCATACTAGGATTGCCAAAAACTCAAAAAAAGCACGACTTTATCCTAGTAGTAGTTGATCAATTCTCAAAAATGCCTCACTTTATCCCGTGTTCCAAGACCTCAGATGCGTCTCGAGTAGCTGTCTTGTTCTTTGATAATATCGTCAAGTTGCACGGGATACCTAAAACCATGGTGTCCGATAGGGACGTTAAGTTTGTTAACTACTTCTGGAAAACACTTTGGCATAAGATGGGCACCAAACTGAAATTCCCAACAGCCTTTCATCCACAGACAGATGGCCAAACCGAGGTAATAAATAGAACACTAGGAAATCTCCTTAGGTGTCTAGTTGGAGAAAATTTGAAAACTTGGGATCTCATTTTGCCTATGGCTGAATTTGCATATAATGGATCTGTCAATAGGACTACGGGTCTCAGTCCTTTTGAAATAGTAAACGGTTTTAAGCCCAGGCAACCAGTTGACTTAATTCCCATGGCTCATCATCATTCTAGGGTATCAGACTCAGCATCAGCATTTGCATCTCACATCCGTGCATTACATGAGGAGATCAGAGAAAAGATAATGAAAAATAATACTGATTATAAAGCTTCTGCAGATCTACATTGCCGATTAAGAACTTTTAATGTCGGAGATTATGTGATGGTCCGCATGCGACCCGAACGGTTTCCACCAGGAACCGTGAAGAAATTACACGCGCGGAGCGCAGAGCCATTCAAGATTCTCAAGAAAATCAATTCAAATGCTTATGTGGTGGATCTCCCACCTGACTTTGGCATTAGTTACACTTTTAATGTTGAGGATTTGGTTCCATATAGAGGTACTTTTGATACCCCTTCTGACCCATTCGTGGATGAGCCAAGCCAAGACCTTCTTTCTGAGAGCCCCCAACTACCTCCACTTCCCCCTAAATTATCCTATGCAACAGAAAATATAGATTCTATCTTGGATGATCAGATTATCTCTACTAGAGATGGAGGGACGCGACGCTATCTCATTAAGTGGACGGAAAACCTGATTCAGAAAATTCTTGGATTATCGAGGAAGACCTCCAGCATCTTGATCCTGATCGACTGGAGCGCTATCATAACCAGCAGCAGTTCTGTCCCCCACACTCGACAGGGTCGAGTCCTTCCACCCGGGGGGAATTGATGAGGACATCATGCCGTTCAGGGGCAGATTCGATCGAGTATACTTCAGGAAGCGACGCACTGGTGTTCTTTGGCTTTAGATTGGATTTGTTTCAGCTTTATTTGTAGTAGATGTTTTAGCATTATTTGTGTTTTTTTGTGGACGTTTAGTACCACATCGGTTATTTCCCAGTAGTCCTCTTTCGTAAAACCTATATAAGGCCCTCTAGACTATTGTATTAGATTATTGAATGATTAAAATTTCCTCAAATTATCTGGCTTAATTCTTGAGTTTATTTGCTCTCGAGTTTTGGGGTGAGAAGCCTGTGTAAGGGGTAAAAACCCAAAATCTTATCTTGTCCTCAATTTCAAATTTGGTTACGATTTGAAGGTGATTGCGATCCAGGTTGGCATTACATCAGGTTAGGGTTTTGGGGGGAAGAGAAGGGGAAGATGAACAGTAACCCTTTTTCGCGCAGCAAGCTATTGATGGGGAATATGGAGTAACTTTGAATTAACAAAAAATGCATCTCTATGCTCTACTCAAGAATACACATGAAACGCAGCAAACAAAAATCTCACCAAAAATCACTGAGATACATCTATTGGAGTTCCATGCATAAGGGATTTACACTAACTAAATTTGTAAAGACAGGTTCCTACCAGCCATCAGGTGATATAGTAAACATGAAAGAATGCTGAATAAGGCTAGTAGATCCTACTATATATTATCTCTCTTATAAACATTCCAGTAACTATTGGCATCATTTTTTTTTACAACGATATTATAACTTCGAGTATTTCTATTTCAATAGTCAGCAAAGGCAAAACAAAAGTATAAGAAAGCAATCGCAGTTAGCTTACGAAAAAACACAGTGAGGATCAAATATTTAGAAACATTTTCAAGTTAACAATTATAACTGCATCATAATTCTCATGTCTTGTCCAGTTCTAAATCATTGGAGACCTTGTGATTATGATAAACCTAATTTATCTTGCTGCCATAGTTAATATATATGAAAACTTGGCACGTTTCGGTTCATATACAACAGAAGCAATGAAATGTGTCTTTCACAAATTTAGTGATAAAGCAGTATTTTTGCAGAAGAAGAAAAAAAAAACTAGTTTATGGTGATTAGGGTAAGAATAACCAATCAAATGGTTCAATCTCCAGGATTGGAGATAATCTGTAAATTGAACACAATATAAAAGGCCACAAGTGAGTGACTGGGTACCTTCACCAGATTGGGGAAAAGATTCACCAAAGTGGTTCAAAATGTCAATGCAATATGCTGTTGCAATGGGTTAAAAAAAATCTAAAGATCAATAGAAACACAATCACTTTCTGTTAAGTTTCCTAGTACTTTTACCTTGCTGCCATACTTCTAGACTGTCATCAGTGACTGTCGGTATAATTTGATCACTTGATGTTAAGACGTCTGCTTCAGGAAACCGAGCAAGATATGGAAGTGGATTCTGTACCAAGAACATGACACAGATAAGATAAGCTTTTGCCAAAAAAAATATCTTATGAAAAGATTGAGCTCATAAAATATATTCCAAAACCTCAGTAACCTCTCATATTAAGATTAATCACCGGGATCGCTTCAATAATCATCAATAAGATTCCCTGCAGCCCTGCACTAATTACTCTTTTTTCTTTTATCACAACAACAATTACTAACTTAGAAGTTCATTTTTAACAATGTCTTGGGAATATGATTCCCTTTGTCTCCGTGACTTGTTCTGTGCCCCAAAGGTAAATGTCATTCCCTATGCAATCGTACCAACTTATTTGCATACACCCATAATGAACCTTATTCTGACTTTACAATGGAAGTCAAGAATAATGGCTTTAACAAGTTGCGAATAGAGTTGTCGCTGCCTGTTACATATACTTTCAGCATTGATGCAGGTAGGCCTATGGTCATACAAAGTTAAAATACACATGGTGCCCTGACACAGCCACAACATACCTTCACTACTCTCTTTGAAGCATTTCACATAATATGTGTCACTATTTGTTTATCCCTCCGCCAGGCATATAATTTATAACATTAGTTATCAAAAGCATGTATCAATACACCAGAATATTTTTGATAAGTCACTCTCTTAGACAGACTGCTTACCTATCAAATTAAAGGAAGATGGATAATGCCGAGAGGTTATTTGCACATGTTGTGGAAAGACGGATTAAGCAGAGAAGTTGATGCATGTTTCAAATAATTGCAACAAGCTTCCAAGTCTTCAAGGGAAACTTTGGTAAAACAGCAATGAAGTCATAGATGTAGTATGAACTATAATTTTGAGCAATAAAAGAATCTTATGTGCATAATATGATGGCCATAGAAAGTGCTAAGACAGTGATGTAGTATGGAACAAATGGTCATGGATAAGATAAAATGAAGCATAAGGAATCAAAAGATTGAGGCTAACATGGAAGCAAGTGTACGCACCCGTGTTTGTGTGTGTGTGTGTGTTACATGTGCGCGTATATTAACAAATAGAGACATTAATAGGAATTGTTACTCAGGGTTCAGTGTTATTGAGTAGATATGTACTGCAAAGTGTTTTCCTAGTTTTCTGATTTATGTATATGTGAAATGCATTGAAATGATAGATTATTTTTTGTTTTACTGAAAGATTACAACATGCTTAGTGTTGGACCTTTTCAATTAAACAAATGCACAGCTGGAACTGTTGAACTTTCAACTTTATTATTTACTGTGCTAATATTTACTTTGGTTAAACAGAAAGCAGAGCCGCATGCATAGTGTTGGACTCTTCAATTATACAAGCTTACAATACTATTGAAGACTTGAAAACACTTAACCTAGGTTCATGTATATTTGAAGTACACTTCCCAACTGCAGGGACGTTGAAACGAACATATTGCAAGAAAAGATCCATAGGTTAGACACAGAGACATAAGGGATATCATGTCTGAAATATTCCTCTTGCCAATCAACACATGGAACATCAAATATAAATAGGAATTTGAAGTATGCCAAACTATGTAAAATAAGAAGAAATCCATCAATAACAAATGTTATATATACCTTTAACCAAACCATATCAGTATCGCACATTAGCAACTCGACACCAAACGGCAAGAGAGAATTTATAAGGAAAACTTTCTCTCTTCCCATTTTATGGAATGTGGGCGACCCCCAACCCACATCAATCGTATTCATGTGACTGCCCATGTCAAAGACAGGAACACCTTTCCAGTATAGAGCCGCCAACAGTTTGGTATCCATTGCACCTAACCAAACATTACCAACCATCAATCCATGTTTAAGGACAAAAAGAAAGAAGAAAGCTTGGAGTAATTTACCTACGAGAAGGTTGAACACATTGAGATCCGTCAAGTGCCTGACCCAGTTCAAGATGAAGTCCATGAATGCATAATTCCCAAAGGTCACAATGATGATATTATCTTTTGTGTGCTTCTCTACAATCTCCTTGGTCAATCGAAACTCCTTAAATCAGGCATTTTGGTGCGAACAGGGACATCCCATATACCCCCAGTGAATCTTCTGTCTTGTTGAAAATGAGGATTCATATTCACAGAGTTATTCAGAACAATAGTATCTACACCTGCAAAAGGCACTAAAAATCGAAACTTTAACACTTTAGAACAAAATCAGGCAAAATGGTCAAAAGGGTTTTGAGGAATTACGATGTGGACGAGGTGGCGACGAAGACGACGAAGAGAGCCATGATCCAAAGGAGTAAAAGGGCTTGCTGGGGGAAGAGTAGAGAGCGGAGAGGATGAAGAGAGACGAGAAGACGATCCCCAATGCGACCGTCACATACACCAACATGAACAGCGGCTTCCCCTCTTGGAACGGGCTGCACACTGCCATTATTATTCCCTTCTATAAATTTTCCCCCAGAGAAAGGGAAGGAATGAAGTAAAACCCTAATTCAGTCTCCTTTCTTCTTGGGTTTTCTGTCTCTTCTTATTTGGGATCGATCGATCGGTGATCTCTCTTGGTCAGCGCTCATGGCTGGCTCTGGCTGACCCTTTTTTTTTTTTTTTTTTTTTTGGTAAGTTTTAGCAGAAGAAGAACACGGGAGATTAGTGATGGAGTTAGTTTAGCTGTCCCTCACTCCGAATCCTCTCCCCCCTCCCTCCCTCACTCCGATTTTTTATTATATTCTATATTTTTTTGGACTGAGATAAATAAATTAATTAATTAATTAAATAAATAAGAAGAAGAAAATGGGAAAATTACCCTGGACTTGGCCATTTGGGAAACGGTCCGGATCATTGTATATTTAATAGCCTTGATCTAACGACTCTCAATGCAGCAAGATGCCATTTGATGGGGGACAGGAAGAGTCCGCAGAGATCTGACCATATCCCATGGGTTTGGTTCACCTGCTCTTTCTTTTTTTTCTTTTTTTTTAAAGTTTTTTAAGGTGCCAAGAAATGGTCCATGATATATTAAGTTTATGCATTTTAACTTTATTTCAGTTTCACTTTTTCTGAGGATATGTATCTTTTACTAGGAGATCCAATTATTTAGTGTTCTTGGCATACACCCCACACACAAGTAGCTGGAGTATTTCTCGTATCCTATCTTTTGAGTGGTATTTTTTAGCTCGGTAATGTTTTTGTTCTCCAAGAGAATAGAAATGCTTCTTTTTCTTATTAGTTCTGAAATATTCTCATAACTCATCTTCAACTTGTTATCATATGAACAAGGACTTTGAGAACTTGCTAAGTTTAACTGAGCTACAACAACAACTAAGTTATTTATCTCAAGTATTTGAGGTAGGCTACATGAATCAAAAGAGAATTACGTTGGATCGGACACATGAGTCAGCTTTCTCCACTTATTCCTATCGAGCAATATGTGTTAATTAAGACCCTTAACCTCTATATCTTGTTGTATCACATTCATTCATATTTTCTTCGATCTCCTCTTCGCTTTTTTAAGTTGCCCTAAGTTGATAAGCTTTACCTGTCAGAGTGGCGCATCTGTAGGTCTATGTTGTACATGATCAAATCATCGTAGGCGATTTTCTATCATCTTCTCTTCTATAGGATGAAAAATACACCTAGAGGGGGGTAAATAGGTGTGGCTAATCTAATGACAAATGATGCGGAATTAAAAATAAATTGCAACACACTTAGTGTAACCAAAGAATGTAGCCGAATTCCCAGTGAAAGGCTCTGGACTATCTCCTCTAAATTCCTCTAAATAAGAGTTGAGGTGCTATATGAAGCTTTCTTGGTTCAACACAAGTGAGGCACACAAACAATATCAAGCAAATAAGATATGAGCAATATGAATCAATGCAAGATATAAAGAGAGAGAGAGAGAGAGAGAGTGAGTTAAGAGATAATGGATCAATCGCAAACACAAAGATATGTTTCGAGGTTCGAGTCACTGCTCTACGTCCCCGTCTTCACACAGAAGGATTTCCACTATAACGTCCACATATGACTTCCCACACAGGGAACCTCCACTGAGGATTTGGGTAATACAAATTTAGAGTACACAACTTCTCTCTCAAACAACAACAACCTCTACACAAAAGGCAAGGCACAACAACAATCACCTCTACACTTAGAGGGATTGGCACTTAGCCAAACAACAATTACCTCACACTAGAGGGATAAGGCACTAAGCCAACACTCCAACAATCACCTCTAAACTTAGAGGGATACCAACAAATCCAACTCTCCACAATCACCTCTACACAAGAGGGATAACACAAAGCAAAGAGGATTACAACACTTGGTGGTTACAACAAACCACAAACCAATTTTCTCACCAAAACAGGATCCTAATAGATAAGATAGATAGATAGCTCAAGTGTGAGAAAATAAAGAGTTTGAAAATCAAAATCACAAAGACAATACTTAGAAAAACTTCTAGGATAAAATAGAAATGAAGAACAAAAATAATTCCCAAAGACTTCTCTTTTTCTTTGATTTTTCTAACTCTTAAAACAAATAAAATAAAACTTTTAACCACAAAAACTCTTGCAGAAAAATACTTATAAAGATGACAAAATTTGCCCTCTTAAATCATGTGTAAAACAGCCTAAGAGGGGGTTATTTATAAGCCACCCAAAAATCTGCCCGTTGGCAGCAAGAAAGGGCAAAATTGCCCTTCCGGTCGACCGCCCGGTTGACCGGCGCAACGGTCATATTTCTGACCATTGTGCCTCCGGTCGACCACCTGGTCGACCGGCCATAGCCAACGGTCGACCACCGAGTCGACCGGCCCCCACCCAAGAGTGGGGTGCTTTTAGTCGGTAAACCGCGCGGTCGATCGACTGAGCTGGCTGGCCATGTGCATGTCCTCGTGCACATCGGTCGACCGATCCAGTCGACCGACCATTGGTCCGGTTGACCCCCCGGTCGACCGCCAGTGCAGTCGGGCTAAGATTTTGGGTATTGAAAACTTGTCTTTTTAATTTCAATTAAATCGCATAAAATCACATAAATTTCACAAAAATAAGTTCTTATAAGATCTTTGAAATACAAATATGTGTGACTAAAATTCAACACATATTATAAACAATTTGAACCATTTTTGTGATATTGAAATTTGGCTTAAACACAAAATCGATATTTTCCAAAACTTAAATTTTTGAAATGGAAAACCGTTTTCTCCAAAACTCATATGGACACAGAAACATGATATTGAAACAAATTTGAAGCATATTGTATATGGATAGAATCCAATAGATATATATCTATGTTTTTGACATGAAATCCAAAACTGATTAAACCGAAAACCAAAACCAATAAACTTTAAACTTATGTGTGTGTGTGTGTGTGTGTGTGTGAACTTGAGCATATCAATACTATCTAATTTTTACACAAGATCTAAACAACTAAACTAAACAAACCAAGGTCTTCTTGTAGAACTCATTGCCCAAGACGACTCGATTCAAACACGATCCAACGAGCTTGACTCCAACCGAGTGCTAGATGCGATCTTGACGCTCGAGCTCTTGAATCAACACGTGTTAGCTCCAAAACTCCTTTGTTGAAGCCAAACACCTACTAATATCTTGGTCAAATATCTGAAACTAATTAAACATAAGATTATTAGTAAACTATAACTACATGAGTTAATCATCATCAAAACTAGAGTGATGGGCCTCTGGGCCAACAATCTCCCCCTTTTTGATGATGACAAAACTCATGGAGTTATATATGCATGATTAAAGTTAAGCTTAATAGAAACTCCCTCTTAACTCATGCATAGCAATAACATAAAGATTTTCAATGAAGTGCATAAAACACAAGCAAATTATATATGCATTAAACAAGAAAATAAATATGCATATATAAAATCTCAAAATTCTTCTCTCCCTTTTGTATAAAACGAGGAATGAAATAAACATGCATAAACATGCATATATAAAACTCCAACTCTCCCCCTTTTTGTCAAATCATCAACAAAGGGGCGAAAACAAATCAAACAATAAAGATATATATGCGATTTACATTCATGAAGAGGAGAGACGTAAAGTTAACTCCCCTTGCATACATGCATTACATGAAAAAGAGATGACTAAACCCTAATCACATAACGCATAATATACAATGTATAAAAGGAGATATGAAGCTCCCTCTACATACATGTAAGACATAGAGACGAGAAGTCAAGCTCCTCAATATGAGATACACCCAACATGAATCTATATATAGAGAAGATGTTAAGCTTCTCTTACATATAAGCAATACATATCAAAACAATACCAATTAAAAATATACCAATTTATGATAAAGGTATATATCAAAACATTATGATACCAATTTATGATACCAATTGAAAATACACAAAATTTTTAAGATACCAAAGATACCAATTGAAAATATCTTGTAAATTTTTTATACCAATGGAAAATGAAATATTGTGTTTTTGATACCAATTGAAATATATATATTGTAAATTTTGATGCCAATTGAAAGTAAAAACCAATTGAAAATACAAACCAACTTTTTGGAAATACAAATCATTTTGCAACAAATATACCAAATTAAGAAAAATACCAATTAAGATTATTGATACCAATATTGAAAATGTTAGTATATACCAAAACAAAGTATTTTTCATCATAAAGAATGGGAGTAAGATACAAATTGAAAATAACACCGATTGAAAGGTAAAACAAGAATTTTCTTCCCCTTTATGAAATACTAATAAAAATAATGCATAAGCTTGTATAGGATACCAATTGAAGAATAATTGACATTAAGGACTAAATCAAGCTTAGCATAAGCATAATTTATGCTTTAAGATGTAAAGATATAGTAAGCACAATCAAGTCATATATATGTGTGTGAAAATATAAATACCAATCGAAATTGATACTATTTAAAGTTCGAAACATATATATAAGAAACACATATGAGTATACAAACATAAAAATATTAATTATGGTACCAATTGAAAATATAATGAGAATCAAGTGTATAACTCATAACTATCTCCCTTTCATGCACATGTTTAAATGGATTTTCAGTGTAGAGCATACAAGTCATGGTCGCTCATCCTGCCGCCCTTTGAAGGAAGGGGTTTTCAAAAATATAAATTTGAAAATAATTTTAGTATAATTGAAAACTCTTCCAATTTAAAGAATACGAACTAGTTTTATGATAATCTTATAAACTAGTACGAAGTCCTTCAAGTAAGGAATAAAATAAGAATGAATTCATGAAAACATGAGATTAAATGATCGTCGACACTCAAATAGCAATAAAACTCATATAGTCTCATGAAACAAAAAAATCATGAGTAAACATCAAATATAGAGTGTAAAAGACATGTAATTAACAAAATCATGGAATAAGACATTTAAGCTCAATGAAGGTCCTTTGTAAACATGAAAAACATAAAAAAAATTAATTTTCATCAAAACAGTTACTAACTTCAAGGCATATGTATGTTTTGTCTAAACTAGAAGTATACATACATATCCCAAACATAAATGAGTCCATAATAGAATTTGTATGAAAAGTAAGTGACTCAAGGGTATACAGATATATCTAAAGTTTTGGCAAAATTAACATATACATGAAGCTAAACACATATTTATGAAAAATATGTACAAAATAGGGAATACAAGTTGAAATGCAAGAATCTTCAAAACTAGGCTATACTAGTACATCTAATGGGTACAAATGAGCAATTAAGCACAAACATATAAAAATCAAATGTGGCTCATTAGTTGTAAAAGTATATACACAAGTTTTAATGAAAACTACATCTAAACATGTAATCAAAACATGAAGTGCAAAAACTAAATATGATCATTAAGATAGATGCACATGTTTTAGAGATATGATATATACAATAGCTAAACCAAAGTGAGAACACAAAAATATAAATCCATATAAACATGGGTGTATCTCAAAGACTACATATGCATATCACTAGTCTAATAAGCATGACATTTAACATAATAATCATGAAAAATTAAAACATGTTAAAAATCAATCAATGAAAGCATGTAAACTAAATGGGAGTTAGAGATAGTTATCAAAACCATTAGGGCTAATCTCTAGATCTCCAAACAATGGTGGTCCTCCCACCAAACTTCCTTGAAGGTGATGCATCCAAGTAGTATCCATCAAGCACAAAAGTATCCACCATCAAGGCACCAATACTCTCACGTCAAGTGAGAGCCCACACCTACATCAAATAAAATAGGGGTGGATTTTGGTACCCATACTCTATTGGGTCAATGGGGGTTAACACCTTTCCTAACCCAAACAAACTTATTTGTAAAATTTGAATCATTTAATCTATCATAACAAAATTTGGCAAGGTGGCCCTTACATCCACAATGTGTACATGGGTACACATGAGCATACATGGTGTCATGTGGGTGAGCATGAGAAGCATGTGTATGCCGTGTATGGTGTGCATGCATATGTGAAACTTGTTTCTTTCGAAACATGGATTCCAAACGTGTGTGGTTCATGACACATTGGCTCAAAGTGGAGCCCAAACAATCAACACTCTTCTTTAAAGCACATATATCATTTTTCAATAATTGAAGAAAAGGTGGAGCATGCAACATGTTTGTTAATAGAAGATGAATCTATAGAAGTATGACAAACATGGGAAGACAAATCATTTTTCAAAGATTTATTTTCATTTGAAACTAAGTCCAAATCTTTTGAAATTAAAGCAATTTTTATTTTCAAAGATTCATTCTCTTTTATAACAAAATCAAGTTTTGAGGATAACTCATTCTTCTTTAAAACAATTTCATAATCATTTTTATTTTTCAAAATTTTGTTTTCATTTAAAACAAGATCGAGTTGGGATTTCAATGAGTCCCTCTCATTTGAAATCTCATCCCTCTCTTACAAAACAATATCAAGTTTAGAATACAAATTTGTATTTTCTTCTTTTAATCCAAACTTTTTTTTTCAAAACTTTATATTTTTCAAGCAATTTTTCACATACAATAGATAGTTCTTCATTTAATGTATCACATCAACATAATTATTACAAGAAGAACTAGCACTATCATCTAGTTGAGTATCTGAGTTTACCTCAAGGGAGTCATTCCCTTGGACCATGTAGTAAGTTTGTTCGGATTCTCCTCCACTAAATTTCTCATCCACATAGTTTGGCGTTTGAAGCTTTAGAGAGGTCAAAGTGTTCCACACTGCAAAGGCGGAATCATAATGAGAAACCATACCTAAATATTCTTTACTTAGAGTGCATCTAAGTGCCTCTAGGGCTTGTGCATTGGCCTCTATATGCTTGCTATTACCAAGATAAGATTTCTTGGTAGCGGCAACGTGAACTTGCATGCCTAGGGTTTTAAGGTACATGGACATCTTAACTTTCCAAATATCAATGTTGGAAGTATCATACATAGAAGGGGTCATGAAATCCATGAGTGTGTGTAAACAAATAAGTGTGCAAATGCAAATATAGATTAGCTAACCAAGATCTCACTCTTAGGTGGTTAAACCTAATATCAGGAGCGTAAACTCTAATACAAATTGAAAAATACACCTAGAGTTGGGGTGAATAGGTGTATGGCTAATCTAATGACAAATAATGTGGAATTAAAAATAAATTGCAACACACTTAGTGTAACCAAAGAGTGTAGCCGAATTCCCGGTGAAGGGCTCTGGACTATCTCCTCTAAATTCCTTTAAATAAGAGTTGAGGTGCTATATGAAGCTCTCTTGGTTCAACACAAGTGAGGCACACAAACAATATCAAGCATATAAGATATGAGCAATATGAATCAATGCAAGATATAAAAGAGAGAGAGAGAGTTAAGAGATAGCAAATCAATCACAAACACAAAGATATGTTTCGAGGTTCGAGCCACTGCTCTACGTCCCCGTCTTCACACAGAAGGATTTCCACTATAACGTCCATATAGGACTTCCCACACAGGGAACCTCCACTGAGGATTTGGGTAATACAAATTTGGAGTACACAACTCCTCTCTCAAACAATAACAACCTCTACACAAGATGCAAGGCACAACAACAATCACCTCTACACTTAGAGAGATGACCACTTAGCCAAACAACAATCACCTCACACTAGAGGGATAAGGCACTAAGCCAACACTCCAACAATCACCTCTGCACTTAGAGGGATACCAACAAATCCAACTCCTCCACAATCACCTCTACACAAGAGGGATAACACAAAGCAAAGAGAATTACAACATTTGGTGGTTACAACAAGCCACAAACCAATTTTCTCACCAAAATAAGATTCTAATAGATAGGATAGATAGATAGCTCAAGTGTAAGAAAATAAAGAGTTTGGAAATCAAAATCACAAAGAAAATACTTGGGATAACTTCTAGGATAAAATAGAAATGAAGAATAAAAACAATTCCCAAAGGCTTCTCTTTTTCTTTGATTTTTCCAACCCTTTAAACAAATAAAATAAAACTTTTAACCACAAAAACTCTTGCTGAAAAACACTTATAAAGATGGGAAAAATTGCTCTCTTAAATCATGTGTAAAATAACCCAAGAGGGGGCTATTTATAAGCCACCTAAAAATCTGCCCATTGGCAGCAGGAAAGGGTAAAATTGCCCTTCCGGTCGACCGGCGCAACGGTCATATTTCTGACCGTTGTGCCTCCGGTCGACCGTCCGGTCGACCGACCATAGCGAACGGTCGACCGCCCGGTCGACCGGTCCCCACCCGAGAGTGGGGTGCTTTCAGTAGGTCGACTGTGCGGTCGACCGGCCAAGCTGCCTGGCCATGTGCACGTCCTCTTGCACATCAGTCGACCGATACGGTCGACCGACCACTAGTCCGGTCGACCGCCCGGTCGACCGCCAGTGCAGTCTGGCTGGGATTTTGGGTATTGAAAACTTATCTTTTTAATTTCAATTAAATCCCATAAAATCACATAAATTTCACAAAAATAAGTTCTTATAAGATCTTTGAAATACAAATATGTGTGACTAAAATTCAACACATATTATAAATAATTTGAACCATTTTTGTGATATTGAAATTTGGTTTAAACACAAAATCGGTATTTTTCAAAACTTGAATTTTGGAATAGAAAACTGTTTTCTCCAAAACTCATATGGATACAAAAATATGATATTGAAACAAATTTGAAGCATATTGTATATGGATAGAATCCAATATATTTATAAGATATATATCTATATTTTTGACATGAAATCTAAAATCGGTTAAACTGAAAACCAAAATCAATAAACTTTAAACTTGTGTGTGTATGAACTTGAGCATATCAATACTATCTAATCTTTACATAAGATCTAAACAACTAAACTAAACAAACTGAGGTCTTCTTGTAGAACTCCTTCTCCAAGACGACTCGATCCAAACACGATCCAATGAGCTTGACTCCAACCAAGTGCTAGATGCGATCTTGACGCTCGAGCTCTTGAATCAATATGTGTTAGCTCTAAAAATCTTTTGTTGAAGCCAAACACCTACTAATATCTTGGTCAAATATCTGAAACTAATTAAACACAAGATTATTAGTAAACTATAACTACATGAGTTAATCATCATCAAAACTAGAGTGATGGGCTTTTGGGCCAACATAGGAGCTACGCGTATCTTAGAAAAAATATTATCATTTCTCATCTTATCTCTCCTCGTGCTACCATATATCTAGCGAAGCATGCGCATCTCTGCTACACTCATCTCTGGGCATGACATCTCTTTATAGTCTAACATTTCTTGCCATATGATAAAGCTTGCCTAATAGAGTCCGATAAAACTTTCCCTTCAGCCATAACGGGATGTTACGGACGCATAAAACTCTTATTGCACTCCTCAATTTAACCAACTGGCTTGAATCCTATGACTGACATCACTATTGATCTCCTCATTCTTTTGAATAATAGAACCCAAGTATCTAAACTGACTTCTCATCGACATCTCTTGCCCGTCTAGTGTCACAATACTATAATCTCGGGTCTTCTGTTTCCGAAAGTTGCACTCCATATACTCTGTCTTGGATCTACTTAAACTAAAACCTCGAGATTCTAGAGTTTGTCTTCATACCTCCAATTTGACATTTACCTCAACTCTTATCTCATCGACGAGGACAATATCATCAGCAAATAGCATGCACCACAGTATCTCATCTTGAATAACTCTAGTAAGCACATCCATCACTATGACAAATAAGAATGGACTCAATGCATATCCTTGATGCAATCCAATTGTGATCAAAAAATCACTTATTAGGCCTCTACAAGTTCTGACATTTGCCACTACTCTATCGTACATGTTCTTGATTATGTCAATATATTTGATGGAAACTCCATTCTTTATCAATGTCCACCATAATACCTCTCTTGGCACCTTATCATAAGCTTTTTCTAAATCAATAAAGCTCATATGCAAATTTTTTACTTCTCTCTCAAAATCGCTCTATAAGTTGATGAAGCAAATGAATAGTCTTAGTCATCGGTCGCCCGGTATGAATCCAAACTGGATCTCTGATATTTTAACATTTTGCCTTAACTTGTGTTCAATTACCATTTCCCAAAGTTTTATGGTATAGCACATGAGTTTTATTACACGGTAGTTTCAACAACTTTGAATATCACTCTTGTTCTTATAGAGAGGTATTAGGGTACTCTTCCTCCACTCATTTGGCATCTTTTTAGTTAGTGAGATCTTGTTAAAAACGTTTGTCAGCCATCTCACACTCATCTCTCCTAGGCATTGATTAGTCTCTAATTTTGCACAATTTTCATCACATTCTCATATTTATTTGATGTAAAATTCTGCTAATAAAAGCTTTGCTTGCTTAATCCTAGGTCCATGGTGTGCAACTGAAGAAGAAGACCCTAAACCACCATTTAATGGGTGATTAAAGGCCTACCAAGTAGCCATTGACTTTAGGGAGGAGATTTTGTCAGCCCAGGGTATCAAATCAAGAATCCAGGAGATCAAGTGGACATGAGACAGAAGGGACGACGCCTGCCCGAAGCCAGGTGCGTGCCGCCCTGGCAGGGCTGCGGAAACGCAGCCCAGGCCGCATTTTCGCGATCGTACGGGTGTGCGCGCGCCCGGGCTTTGGGCCAGGGGCCGTCCCCCTGGCCCCCTTTCCCTTGGTGCCTATAAATACCCCCCAGGGGTCTTCAGTTTGGAGATATCCAGAGCTTTAGGATCTTTATGTTAGTTTGATTTTAGAGTTGTAGTTGTTGTTGTTTTTCTTCTTCTTCTAGTTGATTTAGCCATTAGAGTGAAAGAGAGAGAGTGTGTAAAAGTTGTATTTGGAAGATGACAAGCTAATACAAGTAACTACTTCTCTTTCTTCTTTCCATTTTCTAGTTGTTTTCCTTTTCTTTTATCTCTTTGTTTTAGTGTAACTCCTTTTCTCTTTACCTCTTCACTTTTATGGTTTCTTTTACTACCATGTTTAACTAACTCCTCCATAGCATGGCTAACTAACTACTAACCCACTAATCTCTAACAACTTGCTTGATAAACCCAAATGAGTCAATAGTGTAAACTAAACCTTGTGCAAACAAGAGCTATAACATCTTAAGACGAAGGCTCTAACTCTAACTTACATTCAAGTATTCACTTTCTTATATTTCATGCTTAACGGGTTTTTGATGATCTATGGATTGCATGCTTTACTTATTTTTATAAATTAAAGATTTTTCTTTTAACTTTGCCAATACCATTAGTGCACTTGTGTCTTTCCCTATTCTCGCTTTCAATTGGATCTTGATAAGGGAATGTCCAAGTTTTTGCCGTGTTAAGCTAAGTTATAGGAAGAACTTTAACTCAATTTTCACGTGAATAGTTCTGATGCATAAGGTGTATGCTTGCCTATGATCCATCGTGAGGCTACATCTTCAAGAAGTTAGGGATTAGTGGGAGCACTTAGTAGAAAGTTAGTCATGCGTTTTTATCATTAAGAAAATCTAACTTTACAAACCACCAAATCATTCTCAAACAATTCTTGAAACCGACTTATTTTCATTTTTCAATTCTTTATTTGAAACAAAGAACTTTCTCTTTTCTTGAACAAGCCGCATCAAGCTTCCATCGCTCTCCTTCCTTGTGGATACGACCCATATAGCCACTTCGCTACTACGGAAGAATCGCAAAAACAGTAACATCGACCCGCACTCTTCTTACTTATTCTTGTGCTTGCTTTTTGCCGATCAGGCATCTACATACATCAATAGGAATTCCATTCGGGCCAACATTCCTTGATTTCATCCTCTTCAAGGCCTCTTTAACTTCAGATTCGTTAATTCTGCATATAAAATTACAGTTTATATCCTAACATTGAATAGTAAGGTCACACAAATCTTGAGTAGAACTATTATTGAATAATCTATCAAATTACTTTCTCCATCTTTTCTTGATATCTTCATCTCAAATTAAAATCTTCTGATCCTCATTTTTGACACACCTCGTCGTACATAAATCTCTAGTCTTTATCTCTCTTATTCGAGTAATTCTATATATATCATTTTCAATACTTGGTGTCCAATTTCTCGTATACTTCTTTGTACACTTTAACTCTTGCATTCTGAAAAGCTTTTTTAGCTTCCTGATTGCTAGAATTTAGAGAATTACCGTGTAGGTTAGAGTTAACGGGTTGTGTCCACGAAGAGATATGTGATGCAAGCTTTTCGGTATTTTGGTAAAAACAAGTTTTAGTGTTTATATTTTTTAGATGAAAAAGAAGATGGAATGTGAAAAAATGATTTAAAGAAAAATTGAAAATTAGAATAGGTTTTGAAAAAAGTTATTTTTTTAAGAAGCTTGAAGATGTGTGTTTATTTGTATTTAATAAAGAGAGATCCAGGCTCACTATTCTATTATTCAACTATGTGTTTGAAATACACCTAGAGGGGGGTGAATAGGTGTACTAGCTAATCTAATGACAAATGATGCAGAATTAAAACTCAATTACAACACACTATGTGTAACCAAAGAGTGTAGCCGAATTCCCGGTGAAGAGCTTTGGACTATCTCCTCGAGATTCCTCTAGATTAAGAGTTGAGGTGTTATATGAAGCTCTCTTGGTTCAACACAAGTATGGCACACAAAATATATCTAGCAAATGAATACGTGCAATATAAAGCAATGCAAGATATAAGAGAGATAGAGTTAAGAGATAGTGGATCAATCGCAAACACCAAGATATGTTTCGAGATTCGAGCCACTGCTCTACGTCCCCGCCTTCACACAGAAGGATTTCCACTATGTCCACGCAGGACCTCCCACAAAGAAAAGCTCCACCGAGGAATTTGCAATTACAAACTTAGAGTATACAATTCCTCTCTCCAACACAACCACCTCTACTCAAGAGGCAAGGCACAAGCCAAAATTCAATCACCTCTACACAAGAGAGATGAGCACAAAGCCAAACTACAATCACCTCTACACAAGAGGGATAAGGCATTAAACCAAAACACAATCTCCTGTACACAAGAGGGATAAGACACAAATCCAAAACAAAACCCCAATCACTTCTACACAAGAGGGATAGGCACAAAGCCAATGCAAAGAAGAGATTTCAATACTTGGTGATCAGAATAGACCACAAACAATTTTTCTCACATAAACAAGATCTTTTAGATAGGATTAGATATGATAGCTCAAGTGTGAGAAAATAAAGTGTTTGAAAAGAAAAATAACAAAGAAAATACTTGGGAAAAACACCAAATAGATTTGTGAATAAAGATCAAAACCAATTTCCCAAAGACTCTCTTTTCTTTAATTTTTCCAACACTTTAATAACAAATAAAAGTAAAACTTTAGGCTTAAAAACTCTTTTCAAACTTGCTGCAAAATACTTGAAAGATGGGAAGAAAATCTCTCTAAAAATCTTGTTGAAAACAACCCAAGAGAAGCCCTATTTATAGTCTCTCAAAAAACTAGCCGTTGGCAGCCAGAAAAGGTCAGAATTGACCTTCCGGTCGACCGACCAGTCAACCGCCCAATAGTCATATTTTGACCGTTGGCGCTCTGGTCGACCGCCCGGTCGACCGGGCCAAGCCTGTCGATCGATCGCCCGGTCGACCGGCAAACCCGAGAGTTGGGTAGTTACAGTCGGTCGACCGGCCTTCTAGGCTGGTCCTTGTACACGTCCTCATACACATCGGTCGACCAGTCCGGTCGACCAACCCCTGGTCCAGTCGACCGCCTGCAGGATCTGGCAGATATTAAGGGACTTGAAACTTAGACATTTTAACTCCAATAAAATCCCATAAATTTCACAAAAATTAGTTCTTATAAATAAGTTGAAATACAAATATTTGTGATAAAAAATCAACACATATTACAAACTATTTGAGCTATTTTTGTGATATAGAAATTTAGCTTAAACACAAAACCCGTATTTTTCAAAACTTAGATTTTGAAATGAAAATCCGTTTTCTCCAAAACTTGTATAAGAACAAAAACATGATATTGAAACATATTTGAAGTATATTGTGTATGGATAGATTTCAATACAGATATAAAATATGTATCTATGTTTTTGACATGAAATCCAAAATAGGTTTTGTTAATTACAAAACTCTAAACTCATGAATAGGATCATCAAATAAGTTTTTCTAAATATATGAAGCATAGATGTATATAGATGAAATCCAATATACATTAAACCATGTAAACTTGTTTTTATTCTATCTATTCATGAAAATTATATATACATATTTGAAATCCAAAAACTGGTTAATCTGAAAACCAAACGTATTGAACTTGTGTGTGTGTGTGTGAACTTGAGCATATCAACACTAGTCTATCTTTACACAAGATCAAAACACAACTAAACTAAGCACAAACTGAAGTTTTCTTGTAGAACTCCTTCTTCAACCGACTCGATCCAAACACAATCCAATGAGCTTGACTCCATCAAGTGCAAGATGCGATCTTGACGCGCGAGCTCTTGAATCTACATGTGTTAGCTCCAAAACTCCTTTGTTGAAGCAATCACTTACTAAGATCTTCATTTAATATCTGAAACTAAATAAACACAAGATAATTAGTACTATAACTACATGAGTTAATCAGAGTGATGGGCCTTTGGGCTAACAATCTCCCCCTTTTTGATGATGACAAAACTTGTAGCACCCCGTTCCCGGGATACGTACCCGATGCGTGTCCCGAATTTTTTGACCATTTTATTTCAATTATTTGTATTTAAGTTGTGATTTTCTATGTTATTTGGTATCGGATCTGGATTCTCAGACCTAGAGTCAGCCCTGACCTGGACCGGGAACCCGATATCGGTATACCGCCCGATTTGACCTTTTCGCTAGTCCCATTTGACCGATTTTTGTTTTGAACACTATTTTCTAATATTTTAAATTTTTCATGATTTTCTGGAATTTTTCAGAATTTTTCTGCAAAATTTCCAAAACCGGTGTGGATTGGCCTCGCTGACTGATTCTCAGATTTTTAGTTTTCAAATGGGATTGAATTTTTAGAAATGACTTTCACATTACTTCTTAGAATTTTATTTTCTATCTAAATACATTTTTTAAGATTTTTCTAAATTTATCAAAATTTGACTGATTCTGGTGTCAACCGGTATCGCTGGAAGATTTCAAGATTTTTAATTTGAAAACTATAATGAATTTCTCAAATCTGATTTCACCAGATATCTTAAAATAGTATTTACTATTTTTGAGAATTTTTTGGAAGGTTTCTGAAATAGTCAAATTTTTGCCCTATTAAAATAATAATATTATTTACCGACAATTTTTTTCATGTTTTTTTCCTTCTCTACTCCCCTACTTTGTACTTCCAGATATTTTAATAAATTAATTATTTAATAATAATTTTTTTGCTATTTTCTTTTCTTTTTCCTTATTTTTTCCTTTCCTTTAATTTCCTTTCTTTTTCTTTCTTTTCTTTTCTTCCCCTTTGACTTTCCCCATTCTCCCCTTTTTCCTGCAACGCCGCCTGCAGCAGCCCATCCCCCCTATCCTCTTCCATCATCTCCCCTACCTCTCCTCCCTATTAAATTCAACCCTTCTTCTTCCTTCTCTTTTCCATTTCCATTTCAACTTCAACTCCTTCAAAACCATCACCTACTCCTCTCCATGGCCGCCGCCTCCACCTTCACCACCGCCACCGCCGCCCCTCCCTAGCCGCGGCGCCACTCCCCCACACCCCCTCTCCACTTCTCCACCTTCTTCAACCTCCACCAACAACCCACCACCTCCAATTTCATCCAACCCACCACCATCACTTCATCTTCTTCCCCAAAATTCCCCACCAAACCACCTCGTCCTCCACTTCCAAACCCTCAATCATCTCCTCCTCCTCCTCCTCTGACTCCCCACCACCTTCAACAACCACCACAACCACCAACTATCACCACCACCTCCACCAACACCAACAACAACCAAAACAACTCCAACCTCCCCCTTCCTCCCCGGGGGCCGGCCACGCGCGCCCCCTCCCGCGGCGGCTGCGCCGCTGCCGCTAGGCTGCCGGCCACCTCCCTCCCCTCCATTTTCCTTCTTTCTTTCTTTCTTCTTTCCTTCTTTAATTCTTTCTTTTTTTCTTTTCTCTTTCTTTCCCTAAATAAACCCATTTTCTACATTCCCTAAAATACCCATCCCCTCATTCCCAAATTACTTCCTCATATTTACAACCATACCCCTCCCCTTTTAATTCCTAATTCCTTTCTAAAAATACCATATTTTCTCTCTCTCTCTCCTTCCTACAACTTTCTCTCTCCTCTTCATTCCCTCTCTAATCATTATATAAATACTTATATTTATATATTCTAATATATATTTATGGGCTAGTGGCTTGCTCGCACGGGTTCGCGGATTTCTCAGACTTTTCTCAGTATTTTCATTCCGGTATTAGGCAAGTACATTTCTTTGACATTTCTTACTTTATTACCATCGTTTCATATTTAATAATTATTATCTTGCTTTTAATATAGAATGTCTCTTTATGCAAATTGGTTTATGTTATATAAATGATTTCTAAAATTATCATGTTTTATAAATAGCTGCCGGCCGTTATTATACCTTATTGAATCAGTATTATACCGAGTATGCCTAAATCTGCTTTCGCTTCACTCGGCTTCACATGGCTAATAAATAGATAAATTTATTATTGTTAGAAATAATGTTGTGAAGAGTTGAAATGTTTATGCCTTTCTCCTGTACCATGTTACATGACCGGTTGATACCTATTATTTGATGTTGCGACTCTCACTGATATATTAGTTACCTGACCCTGATATATATACACTAGTACTTGTCATGCTATACTTATTATTTGATATCTGATACCGGTACTTGTCATGCTATACTTATTATTTGATATCTGATACCGGTACTTGCCATGCTATACTTATTATTTGATATCTGATACCGGTACTTGCCTTGCTATACTTATTACTTGATATCTGACACCGGTACTTGCCATGCTATACTTATCGCTTGCTACCTGACACCTGATATAATAACACTTGACACTTGACATGCTATCACCCAGTACAAGTACACTTGACTTGATATTGTGTACCTGTATTATATTGCATATTCATGACTATTATTTTTAAGGGGACTTGGCATGATTATTATACTGTTACCAGATATTTGGTACTCCTGAACTCCTGTATTCCTGAACCCCTGAAAAAGGGTGACTCCTGATATTATACTCCTGTTAATTCCCGTAGTTGGATAATCATGGTTATATTGTATACACTTGTGGATATTATCTTTGGGCAATTCATATATGTATAATAAAGTACTCAACTTACACTGGGGTAGGGGAAACTGATGAAAACCGATATGATGTCATATTTATAATGGTGATATTTCTGAAATGTCATGTGGGGCGCGTAATGATAAGTC
This sequence comes from Agave tequilana, assembly GCA_038442645.1. Lineage (NCBI taxonomy): Eukaryota > Viridiplantae > Streptophyta > Magnoliopsida > Asparagales > Asparagaceae > Agave > Agave tequilana. The sequence continues at coordinate 114,318 of JAVJIF010002483.1, read as the reverse complement.
CCCGGAAGCAGTAGCCTGAATCTGAAGTGTCATGTGGGGCGCATAATGATAAGTTTCCAGAAACAGTAGCCTGTACTCCTGAGCCAGTCCCGGGCAGAGACGGGACCCACTATAAATATGAGTCATCAGATTTATCAGTTTCCAAATAATAACTTGTCTTATTCATAAGTGGATGTATGTGTGCCGGTAGCACATACAAAAGCCTATGAATCGGATGAATAACATAAAACAACCAAATAGTAATAAGGTTAGGAACGTGTGATATTTGGTCTCTCCTTTGTTCGGATCCTGGTACTCACCTATCAGATCCGGGTAAGTTCTACAGAGTGCGAACTCTAGTATGAACTATCAGTGATGTGAGGCGCTAGTAGGGAGGCAATTGAAAATCAAATGGTACTGATTATTATATTGGATAACTTAAAATACAACACACTTTTATATTCTCCAGTTATAGTGTTATGCCCTGAGTTGACACCTTACTTTATGACACATGATGATTACTTCAGATACACTATAGTCCTGTTATTCTTAGGGTAACTCAAGTTGTATAAACTCAGACGATGGGGACATGAGATATGTGGTATATAGATGAGGGTTTCCTTATTTAGATTATCCCTTGACGTATCTGTTCCGTGAATCTATAATCTGAGCTTGTACAACTAGTTTTGTCCATACTTATATTTATCGCATGTTTAACTTATCTACCGCATATTTATATGTACCTATGCTCTTTATACTGCCTTCTATGCATGTTTTCAGTTTCAGATTCATCAATATACATGATTTACTGTCGTTCCTTTAATTTCCCTTATGTTATTTGTTATTACTTGTACCTGCATACTTGCACCACATCACTTGATCATGCACACGTGTACCTGTTATGCACGCCATTTGGCTTTATTATATGTACTCGCAGGGTTGCGTCTGACAACCCTAGATTCTCATGTTCAGATCCTAGACACCAGACCTTGGTGGCCTTGCTGTAGCAGATCAGAATGCGCAGCGGATCCTTTCATGACGATCGGAGCGCAACAGAAGCTTAGATTATCGCAGCAGCTCTTCCTCCCTGTTCCTCTCCTGTTTGGTTCTCGAGACCCCTCTTGCTGCTCGTGAGCACCTCTCAGCTTTTGTATATCTCTTCATATGATGTACTTTTGTATTTCTGGTGATGTAATATTCCAGTAATATTGTATCACTCTCTGTGATAACTATGTACTTGTATTTATCTGTTGGAATGTATATGACCACTGTGCTTCCGCACTCTGATTCTTTCCTGCACTGATGCTTAGCGTATATACGTGAGGGTATTTCCGACCTGCGTATATATGTCGCAGTGACATCTCCGTACCCGCCAGATCGCGGCGTCACAAAACTCATAGAGTTATATATGCATGGATTAAAGATAAGCTTCATAGAAGCTCCTCCTTAACTCATGCATAGCAATAAACAAATAGATATTCAATGAAATGCATAAAGTAAGCACAAACATATATGCATTAACAAAGATGTAAACATGCATATATAAACTCACTAAATTCTTCTCCCTAATCTTGTCAATTCATCAACAAAGGGGTGAGGACAATCAAACAATAAATATGTATAATGTACATTCATAAAGAGGAGAGACGATAAGTTAGCACCCCCTACATACATGCATTACATGGAGAAGGGATGACTAGATCCTAACCCACATAAAACATAATATACAATGTATAAACGGAGATGTAAAGCTCCCCTTACACACGTGTACCACATAAAGAAGAAAGGTCAAGCTCTACAATATGTGTAATACACTTCATTATGAATCTATATATAGAGGAGATGTTAAGCTCCCCTTGCATATAGGCAATACATATCAATAAATTTTAAAACCACTTTTTAAAACAAAATTTTAAAATTTCCTTAAGTCAACAAAATGAATTATGATACCAATGAAATCAAATTGTAGTAGACAAAACAAAGTTGGTACCACTTGAAATTTTTTTTTAAGATACCAATAGTAGATTTTGATACCAATTGAAGATGAAACAAGAAGTACATTTTGATACCAAATAAATACCAATTGAAATCAATGCATATGCTTGTAAAGATGCCAATTAACATTTGGAATAAAATCAAGCTTATCATAAGTATAATTTGTGCTTTAAGAATGTAAAGATATTGTAAAATAAGCACAATCAAATCATATATATGTATGTTGAAATTGGAAATACCATTTGAAATTGATACTAATTGAAATTTAAATCATACATATATAAGAAAACAAATATGAGTTTACAAAAATAAAATTCCATGAAGATCATGTATATAACTCATACCTACCACCCTATCATGCATAAGTTTAAAAGATATTCAATAAGGGTATACAAGACATGGTCGTCCATCTAACCGCCCTTGGGTTGGTAGGGGTTTTCAAAAATCATGATTTGAATATATTTAGCATAGTTTGAAAACTCTACTAATTGTAAAATAAATAACTAATTTGAAGTAATTTTGAAAAAAAAAACTAGTTAAAGATCCTTCAAAATGAAACCAAATCATATATCCTATGAAGCATGTGTTTTACACAAAATTAATACTCAAGATTTATAAAGCTCATAGAAAGCTCATGAAAACAAAGTCATAAGTAAACACTAAATATAGAGTGAAGAGTCATGTAATCAATAAAATCATGAAAATAGGGCATTGAAGCTCATATGAATTTCCTTTTATCAAAAATAAGAAATCATCAAACTAAATACGCTTCAAGGTATATATATGTTTTGTCTAAACTAGAGTATACATACATATCCAAACATAGACTAGCTCACAAAAGTATATTGCATGAAGAGACGTGACTCTACGATATACATGTATATATATTAGTTTTAGACAAAAATATCATATACATGAAGATAAACACATTTTTATAAAAACATGTACAAAAATAGGGAAAACAAGTATAAATGAAAGAATCATCAAAACTAGGTTATACATGTACATTGATGAGTACAAATGAGCAATAAAGCACAAACACATAATAACCAAGTGTAGCTCACTACTTGTATAAGTATAAACACAAGTTTTAACGAAAACTTCATCTAAACATGTAATCAAAACATGAAGTGCAAAAATATCAACAAATATGATCATTAAAGTAAATGCACGTGCTTTAAAGTTAGGATATACACGATAGCTAAACTATAGTGAGAACACAAAAATATAAATTCATATAAATATGGGTGTATCTCAAATACTACATATGTATATTAAAAGTCTAATAAGCATTGCATTTAAAAATAATGAACATGAAAAATCAAGACATGCTAAAAATCATCAATGAGAAAGCATGTAAACATAAATAGGGAGTTAGAGATGGTTACCAAACTATATGAACTATTCTCTATATCTCCAAACTATGGTGGTCCTCCCACCAAACATCCTTGAAGGTGATGTATCCAATGTAGTGTCCATCAAGTTCAAATGCATTCACCATCAAGGCACCAAAACCTTCACGTCAAGTGAGAGCCCACACCAACATCAAATACAATAGGGGTAGATTTGGTACCCGTACCTTATTGGGTCCATGGGGGTTAGCACCTTTCCTAACCCAAATAAACTTGTTTGCAAAATTTGAATTATGTATTCTCTCATAAAAAAACTTTGTAAGGTGGCCCTACGTCTATAATGTGTATAAGTGTACACATGAGCATACATAGTGTCATGTGTGTGAACATGAGAAGCATGTGTATGCCGTGATTGGTGTTCATGAGTATGTGAAACTTGTTTCTTTCAAAACATGGATTCCAATATCTCGTGATCCATAGCACATTGGCTCAAAGTGGAGACCAAACAATCAACACTTTACTTCAACATGCAAATATCATTATTATTACTTAAAGAAGATGTGGAGCATGCATTCTTATCAGTAGAGGGTATAACAATACAATCGTGACAAGAATGAGAAGTCAAATTATTTTTAAAAGAAATATTTTCATTTGAAATAAATTCCAATTCTTTTGAAACTATTGCAATTTTATTTTTCAAGATTCATTCTCTTTTAAAACAATTTCAAGTTTTGAGACAAAACCTCATATTTCTTCAAAACAATATTAAAATCATTTTTATTCTTCAAAGTTTTATTTTCTTTAAAACAAGGTCAAGTTGGGTTTTCAAGGAGTCTCTTTCAGTTGAAATCTCAACCCTCTTTTGTAAAACCATGTTTAGCTTTGAAAATAAATCTTTATTTTCTTCTTTTAATTTAAAACTCTTATTTTTCAAAGCTTTGTATTTTAAAAGTAAGGTTTCACAAAACATGGATAGTTCTTCATTTAATGCATGTGCATCCATGTTATCATCACAAGAAGAACTAGCACTATTGTCTATATGAGTATCCGAATGTATCTCAAGGGAGTCAATCCCTTGGACCATGAAGCAAACTTGGTCGGACTCATCTCCACTAGATTCTTTATCTACATTGTTTGCCGTTTGTAACTTGGAGAGGTCAATGTATTCCACACTGCAAAAGCGGAATCACAATGAGAAATCGTACTTAAATATTCTTTGCTAAGTGTATGCTTTAGTGCCTCTAAGGCTTGTGCATTAGCCTCAATGTACTTGTCATTACCAAAATAAATTTTCTTGGTAGTAGCAAGATAAACATGCAAATCTAGAGTTTTTAAATAAGCACTCATCCTAAACTTCTACATGTCGACGTTAGAAACATCAAACATGGGAGAGGCAAGGTGATCCATGAGTGTATAGACTATATGTGTGCAAATGCAATACTAGATTAGCAATCCAAGATCTCACTCCTAGGTGGTTAAACTTAATATCAGGAGCGTAGGCTCTGATACCAATTGAAATACACCTAGAGGGGTGAATATGTGTACTAGCTAATCTAATGACAAATGATGTGGAATTAAAACTCAATTGCAATACACTATGTGTAACCAAAGAGTGTAGCCGAATTCCCAGTGAAGGGCTCTGGACTATCTCCTTGAGATCCTTTAGATTAAGAGTTGAGGTGCTATATGAAACTCTCTTGGTTCAACACAAGTATGTGCACACAAAGTATATCTAGCAAATGAATACGTGCAATATAAAGCAATGCAAGATATAAGAGAGATAGAGTTAAGAGATAGTGGATCAAACGCAACCACCAAGATATGTTTCGAGGTTTGAGCCACTGCTCTACGTCCCCGCCTTCACACAGAAGGATTTCCACTACGTCCACACAAGACCTCCCACAATGGAACCTCTGATCGGGAAAAAATCGCGCACAAAAAATGTATGTTTTGAAATTAAGAGTTGAAAGTGCGTGCTTTGGCTTCCTAGAGACTTCCGTTATAGCATAGAGGCTCAATGGGTCGAATCCACAGGGACAGAAAGCGATAGAAGCTTTACCGGAATGTTCACGTGTGTATTAAAGTTTCTTTAATGTTTGAAAGATTGAAAGAAAATAAAGAATGAAAAGAGAAGAGGACGGTGAAACACGAAGAAGGGGGAAACATAGAAAAGAATGTATTTGTGATTTTTGGTATATTTCTAAAAGAAAGTAAAAAAGCGAAAGAAAACCCATGGCTATTAACTACTAATGGCTCCACTAACCATGCTAACCTCTTAGTGATAGTTGCCTCACATGTATCCTTGGCCATCACTAGTCCTTGGTTCAAGAGTGTTTCAAAGTATGACCTATACGATAACTTTCACATTCAAACTCAACAAAACAAGTGCAAGCTATACTTAAACCATCAAGACTAAACAAGAGTAAGCATGGAGTAAAGTAATGTTAGCTTGTTAGAGAGTTAAGATGTTAGAGTGTTAGAAACTATCATCATGAGCCATCAATGGCTCTTGTAAGAGCAAGGCCAGGTAGAGGTTATTAGATTTATGTGGATTATCAAGTAAGAAGTTAGTAGGTTAGTGGTTAGTAGTTAGTTGTCGTGAGAGAAAATTAGCTAAACATGTAAAAGGAGTTAGAGAGAAGAAAACAAAGAGAGATAAAGAGAGAACCTTTCATAGATTGTCACCTTCTATTACAAGCACTCTTACTTTCCAACCATGTACCACTCTCTCTCCTATTACAAGATCTACAAGAAATGAAAAATACAAAGAGGAAGAAGAAGAACAACTAACCTAACTCTCTGGATATCTTCCTGTAAAACACCAAGGGAGGGTATTTATAGGTACCAAGAGAACGCGGGCCAAGGGGACAAACCTTGGCCCAAAGTACTGGGTTTTTCAGAGACCAGTAGGAACGACCATTCAGAGATAAATTCTAGGCCAGTTTTTCATTCTTTTTAGTATAGGTTTTTATTTTTTTTTGTATTTAATTTTCAGTTTTCATTTATGTAATTTAGAGGAGATCAGAGTTTCATAGGAGAATGAGAGTGACACCGGTGTAAGTTATTCTTCTTTTCTCTTATTATTACAATATTGAATCTATAGTTACTTTTTTATGTTCTTCTTTATTTTTTGTACTCTTCTTCTTCTTTTCTACTTCTCTTCTTTTGGTACCAATTGCTATCCAAGTGAGTTTATAGTATCGAAAGAGCCTTACCTTTGCGAGTGCCACCGATAGCTCATGACGATGGATCTTAGTCTCAGTCTGTATCATTTCATACTTGTATCGTCTTGATGATGCAACGTGAAAAAGGCGGGAATCAACTCTTATGGGTTATGCGCTGAATGCCTCCACTTCAAGATAATGTCTCGCCACAGATTCAAGATAAGTATTTGGCCAGAGGAGGTAAGTATTTCTTTTAGTTTTTTTTCTTTTAATTCTTTAGTTTAGATCACCACAATCTCATAACTATTTTATCACCCTTTTCATTTCTTTGTAAATATCCATTTTCTAATTTCGCCACCTTCTCAATCTACCACTTTCTTTTTAACTCAACTGTAACTTATTTTTCCTTTTCTTTTAAAGGACTAAAAGAAGATTTTTAACCATTGAATATAACTTAAAGAGAACTTTCTAAAAAAGCTTCTATCGCTAGTCCCTCCTAATAGATCATGACACGCATAGTCACTTACTATAGCGGTAGTATTGAGTACTTGCACTCTTTATTCTAAGTTTTGAAATTCTGTATTCTTGGGTGCAGGCAAAACCTCAATCAAATTTTGGCGCCGTTGATTAGTCATATATATTGCATATACATTGTCACCTTATCATACTTTTTAGCTAATAAATCATATTAATAAGTCTTCTTTTTCTTTGTTTAATGTAGGCCCAATTGCTAAAAGAAAAGGAACAGAAATAAGCCCAAAAGCCCACCAAATTCTGATTTAATTCAGAAGAAATTCGAAATCAAAGATCAGGACAAAATCTGGCATATCAGAGAGGTTGAAAACCGGTTGAGAAGAATCCTCCCTGAATTAAGCTATTGAAGCCAACAATCAAAGGCTGTTTCGTCAAATCCTGAAGCTGAAATGAGAAAACCAGCAGAAGATATGGGCAAATCATCAAACCGGGGATCTCCACCAATTGGGTGTGGCCACCTGGCCACACCAGGGCCGCGGAAACGCGGCCCTAGCCGCATTTCGCGGCCTTGTTAGGTCAGTTGGGGGAGCGTTTGCTCCCCCAATCTTCCCGGGATTCTCCCCTTTTGGTTTTTCCCTATAAATACTAGTTTCAGCAGAGCAAAATGGGACGATCATGCAGAGATAGATTCTAGGCCAGTTTTCATTCTTTTTAGTGTAGGTTTTAGTTTTCTTTTTATGTAATTTTTAGTTTTTATTTATGTAATTCAGATGAGATCAGACTTTCATAGGAGAATGAGAATGAAGCTTGTGCTGAGAGTGACACCGGTGTAAGTTGTTTTTCTTTTCTCTTATTGTTATGAAATCAAATCTATAGTTACCTTTTTATGTACTTCGTTTTAGTGTTCTTCTTCTTCTTCTTTTCTACTTCACTCATTCTTATACCAATTGCTATCCAAGTGAGTCTTATAGCATCGAAAGAGCCTTGCCTTTGCGAGTGCCACCGATAGCTCATGACGATGGATTTGAGTCTTTCTGTATCATTTCATGCTTGTTTTGTCTTGATGATGTAATGTGGAAGAGACAATAATCAACTCTTATGGGCTATGCGCTGATTGCTTCCACTTCAAGGTAACGTCGTCGCCAAAGATTCAAGGTAAGCTTTTGGTCAAAAGGAGGTAAGTAATTATTTTTAGTTTTTCTTTCTTGTAACTTTTAGTTTAGATCACCAACACCACATCTTCCAAATCTTTTTCATTCTTTTTCAATTTATTTGTACATAGTCATTTTCTGATTTTCTCCACCTTCTCATTCTACCACTTTCTTCCTCACTTCACTTTAACCTAATATTTTTCTTTTCTTTTTATGAAACTGAAGAAGAACTTTAACTATTAATGGTAGCATAAAAGAGATCTTACTAAAAAGCTTCCATCGCTAGTCCCTCCTTGTGGATCACGACCCGCATAGCCACTTGCTATTGCGGTAGAATTGAGCACTTGCACATCTCTATTTTGAAGTTCTGAAATACTGTATTTTTGTGCAGGCTTAAACTCAATCAAATTTTGGCGCCATTGCCAGGGAGGGAGGTAAGTTACTCTCTTTAAAAGTTTACATTTTTGGTTAACTTTTTTCTTTGTTTTTTTTTGTACAGATTCAACAACAAGGAATTCTTGCTGCAGTGGACATATAAGTGGCCTTGGACTCTATTCAAGAAAGTAGAGCCAAGAAGTCCTCAGATTTGCTACATTTTAGTGGCAAAACTGAATGAACTACTAACCTGTATTCTTGCAGGTCGGCTGAATTAAAAATCTGAATTTCTGTAGCATATATTTCCTTGTTTGACTCACTGTATATATGTTTCTAACACAACAGTAAAAAGTTGATTGTAAATGTTAAAATGATTTAGACTTTGCATTTAGGCACGTGTCTATTTCATTTCATTTTTTATTTTACTGTTGAAGAGTGCTGGAGCCAAGGTATGTGTGCATAGCATTTAGTATAAGATTCATTCTTGTATGATTGCTTGAATGTTACTTTTTCTATATACTTGTACACTGCACTAAATTGACTTAAGGGCTTGTCCTATAAACAAGATAAGGTGGGGAAGTCATTACCCTCCCTTAGCCCACAAACAATCTCCTCACTCACTAACCCAAGCCTAACTAAAAATGAGTAGACGTTGGCCCTAGAGACATCTCGGACTCAATTAGGAGATTATCCTAAGGGGAAAGGTGTTGGAATTTGACTCCTGCCAAATCAGTGTCTAAGAAGGGGATTAAGGGTCGAAAGCCCGAAGGTTGGTGGTTACTTAATTAAGAAACGTCTTTGACGGATAACCTCCCACCAATCTTGCCCTGACCTGGCTGATTAGCTTGTGGTCAAAGTCTGCATTATACCTCCCGTGGACAGTCTAACCAGTTAGGAGTCATCTAGGTCATAGGTCTACCCTAACTTAGTTTAGAATTTTTTTTCCTTTGTTTGCTTATTTGTTTCTTTGTTTATGTTTTCCTGTGTGATATGACTTATAACAATAATTTTTTCAATTTTAATAGTAATCCATATTACACACCAACCTCTTTTTCGGATATTACCAACCCGGCATATCATAACTTTAACCAACATAGTGTGCCGGATTGGTCTTATCCGAATCAATATAACCCATGCCCCCAATCTTATAACCATAATTTCCAGAATAATTTCAACTCTTCACAGAGTCAGTGGGGATTCACCTCCCCCGAGTCCAATTTTCAACCAACTTGTCCTCCTTATTCACCTTGTCCACAATATTTTCAAGATTCATACTCAGTTCCACTAGTCCAAAATAGAAAACCATCAATTTTGGAAATGAGTATGCGTGAGTCCAAACAAAAATCACAAAATCTGATGGACTCACAATTTCACCACCAATTCCAAAACACACTTCATCTTTTCAACAAAACGATGAACCTATCAACTATGAAAAGATGCTTGAAGCCATGACTCAGGCTCAAGACGCTCGTAATCACGACATAGATATGATGGTCCAATCTCTACGTTCTCACCGTTTGGCCAGTTCTGATATCAGTAACCATTCTGTTAGAGCCGAAGAGTCATGTTGTTTTGGAAAACAAGGTTCTATTTCAGAAAAATCATTTGAACTTGCCCAAACTCCAAATTTTGAAAATGATATTGACAGTTTGGCAAGTTTTTCCTTGCCTGAAATAGAACTTGAGAATGAATTGATCCTGAACCTCAACTTAGTGATTCAATTCTACTTCCTGATTCAATAATGACTCCGGTGTCTTTACTTGATTTCAATCTTTTTTCCGAGTCAACATTGAATCCTGTGCCAATTCATCATGAAATTGAATCACCCATCTTTGATGATCATATTGAACTTGACCAATTTTACACTTTTGAAAGTCCTATTGACAAATTGGTAAGTTCTCATTTTTATGACATTGAACTCAATGAGAAATGTGACCTAGATTTTCAAATCTGTGATCCAGTTCAAATTCCCGAATCAATATTGACTCCTGTTTTGTTACCCGACTTGAGTAATATTTTAGAGTCAGTTTTGATTCTCACACCAATCATTCTTGAACTTGAATCACCAATATTAAGTCACATTCCATTGTTGAAAAATGAATGTGGACTTGAGTTTCAACTTCTAGATTTGGACCCACTTCCTGAGCTAATCTCGACTCCTGAACCTTTACTTGACTTAAGTCACTTTCCTGAGTCGGTATTAGTTCCCATACTTCCAAGTCCAAGTCAATCATTCTATCTTTTCACACTCCATTCTGGGACAAGACGGTTGACAAATTTGACCCCAAAATTAATTATGGAATTTGGAAATTAGATGGGGTTAAATTTTTAATAAAAATCCTTTATGGATACATCATTTTAATGGGTTATATTAGAGAGACTTCTGGTGGGTTCCTCCGAACTCCACGAAAAGTCGATTGGGTCGCATTTCAGGGACCAATCAGACCACCACCGGAATCACCACCTTAAGGTAATATTTTCCTTCACTTTCTTCTTTTTCATGCATCTATGCATTAATTCATACATTGAGGACAATGCATGAGATAGGTGTGGGGGAGGGTTCTAAAATAACTTAGGTTTTTTTCTTTTTATAAAAAAAATATTTTCTTTACTTTTAAAACTTTTTGAAATAGAAACAATATTTTGACATATGTTTTGTAAGAAACTAAGTCAATTTTAAGGATTAGAAAATCAAAATTAGAATTTCTTAAATTTGGTCAAATTAAGATTATTTGTTTGATTTTTAGGGTTAGAAAGATAATTTGTCAAAGTAATTTAGTCTTGATCTTTACCTTAATGAAATATGCATACATCATACACCGACACACTTAGGGTTCAAAAACAAAGATTCTTGTGCCTTATATATATAACAAATCTAATTGTTGATTAGTTAGGTGCTTTGGCCTAAGCAAGCCTTAGTATTTATGCGAAAGATGATTAGATAAGTTTGAGAAAAAATATGTGAAAATCCTCTGATTAAGCTGGGTATTTGTGCCTAATAAAGCATAAGTATTCATGCCTAAAAGGGGTTCAAATACTAAAATCCTTAGTTTTGTGGCATTGTTTGCTCGAGTCCTTAAGTCCTTAGGGTGTTTTCTCACCTGGTGCCCTAAGACCGTTTGGTTTGGGAGTCATCAATTAAAGGCTCGTTACATGGGCAGATTAGAAAGCCTAATAGAACTAAGGAATAATATCACAAAAAATATATATAAATAAATAAGGCATAAGAGTTAGAGTTAAAGAACCCTTAGTCAAAATTCACAGTCACGATGGTGCATATGACTCAGAGTAAAGTAATAGACTAGGTGAGAAGTACAATTTGACTCCTTACTTTGATTGATAACAAATTTTTGAATAGAGACTAAGTTTAGGAATGAAAAATTCAGTTTTCCTATAACTTATAGATTACTTAAGTCTTACAATTATATTTCAAATATTTTTCTCTTTCGAAATGCTTTTCGAAAATACTAATTCTTTGTTTCTCTTTCTTCATGGATTTTGTAGGTGTAATCCACTGAAAACCCTCACGAGACAAAACTCGTCCTCTAGGGGTAACCCAGAGGTTTAACGGCTTGTTGTACATGCTCAGTGCAATCGAGTGACCTGCGAAAGTGGTCTAATAATTGATTAGAATTAGTATGATGTTTTGCTCGAGGGCGAGCAAAAGATAAGTGTGGGGGTGTGATTAGTTACATATATTGCATATACATTATCACCTTATCATACTTTTTAGCTAATAAATCATATTAATAAGTCTTCTTCTTCTTTGTTTAATGTAGGCCCAATTGCTAAAAGAAAAGGACAGAAACAAGCCCAAAAGCCTACCAAATTCTGATTTAATTCAGAAGAAATTCGAAATCAAAGAATCAGGGCAAAATCTGGCATATCAGAGAGGTTGAAAACCAGTTGAGAAGAATCCTCCCTGAATCAAGCGGTTGAAGCCAACAATCAAAGGCTGTTTCGTCAAATCCTGAAGCTGAAATGAGAAAACCAGCAGAAGATATGGGCAAATCATCAAACCGGGGACCTCCACCAATTGGGTGTGGCCACCTGGCCACACCAGGGCCGCGGAAACGCGGCCCTAGCCGCGTTTTTGCGGCCTTGTTAGGTCAGTTGGGGGAGCATTTGCCCCCCCAATCTTCCCGAGATTCTCTCTTTTTGGTTTTTCTCTATAAATACTAGTTTCAGCAGAGCAAAATGGGATGATCATGCAGAGATAGATTCTAGGCCAGTTTTTATTCTTTTTAGTGTAGGTTTTTAGTTTTCTTTTTATGTAATTTTTAGTTTTTATTTATGTAATTCAGAGGAGATCAGACTTTCATAGGAGAATAGAATGAAGCTTGTGCTGAGAGTGACACCGGTGTAAGTTGTTTTTCTTTTCTCTTATTGTTATGAAATCGAATCTATAGTTACCTTTTTATGTACTTCGTTTTAGTGTTCTTCTTCTTCTACTTTTCTACTTCACTCATTCTTGTACCAATTGCTATCCAAGTTAGTCTTATAGCATCGAAAGAGCCTTGCCTTTGCGAGTGCCACCGATAGCTCATGACGATGGATTTGAGTCTCTCTGTATCATTTCATGCTTGTTTTGTCTTGATGATGTAATGTGGAAGAGACAATAATCAACTCTTATGGGCTATGCGCTGATTGCCTCCACTTCAAGGTAACGTCGTCGCCAAAGATTCAAAGTAAGCTTTTGGTTAAAAGGAGGTAAGTAATTATTTTTAGTTTTTCTTTCTTGTAACTTTTAGTTTAGATCACCAACACCACATCTTCCAAATCTTTTTCATTCTTTTTCAATTTATTTGTACATAGTCATTTTCTGATTTTCTCCACCTTCTCATTCTACCACTTTCTTCCTCACTTCACTTTAACCTAATATTTTTCTTTTTTTTTTAAGAAACTAAAGAAGAACTTTAACCATTAATGATAGCATAAAAGAGATCTTACTAAAAGCTTCCATCGCTAGTCCCTCATTGTGGCACGACCCACATAGCCACTTGCTATTGCGGTAGAATTGAGCACTTGCACATCTCTATTTTGAAGTTCTGAAATACTGTATTTTTGTGCAGATTTAAACTCAATCAGCCGTTACCAGCGAGGGACGGTAAGTTATTATCTTTTTACATTTACATTTTTGGTTAACTTTCTTCTTTGTTCTTGGTGTATAGGTTTAATAATAAGGAAATTTTTAGTTGCAGTGGACATATAACTGGCCCTGGACTCTTGTCAAGAAAGTAGAACCCAGTAGCCCTCAGATTTGCTACATTCCAGTGGCAAACTGAGTGAACTACTAGCTTGTATTTTTGCAGGTTGGCTAAATTGCAAAGCTAAAATTTTGTAGCTATTTTTTCCTTGTTTGTCTCACTGTACAAATTTTCTTACCTCAACAGTAAAATGATGTTTGTTAAATGCTAAAAACGGTTTAGGCTTTGCATTTAGGCACGTGTCTAATTCGTTTACATTTTACATTACTGTTGAAGAGTGCTGGAGCAAAAGGTACATATGCATAGCATATAGTTTAGGAAACATTCTTGGGTAATATTTGCTTGTGAATGTTACTTTTCTATATCTTGCACACATTGCAATAAATCGATTCAAGGGCTTGTCCTATAAACAAGATTAGGTGTGGAAGTCATTACCCTCCCTTAGCCCACAAACCATCTCCTCACTCACAACCAGCCTAACTAAAACTGAGTAGACGTTGGCCCTAGGTACATCTCGGACTCAATAGGAGACTGACCTAAGGGGGAAGTTGATTTGAATTTGACTCTTATCAAATCAGTGTCTAAGGTTGGGGATTGAGGGGCGAAACCTCAAAGATTGGTGGTTTGACATAATTAGGCCCGTTTCTTAGGCACAGATACCTCTCACCGATCTTGCCCCTACCTTGCCGATTAAATTGCGGTCAGATTCAGCAATATACCCCCCGTTGACAGTCTAACCAGTTAGGAGTCGTCTAGGTCTAAGATCTACCCTAAGTTAGGTTAGATTTTTTTTTTATTTGTCTGATTATTTGTTTGTTTTTTGTGTTTGACATTTCTTGTGTGATATGGCTTATAACAATAATTTTTTCAATTTTAATGGTAATCCATGTTACACCCCGACCTTTTTTTCAGATGTTACCAACCCGGCATATCATAACTTCAACCAACCTAGTGTACCGGATTAGTTTTATCCGAATTAATACAACCCATGCCCCCAATCTTATGACCATAATTTTCAAAATAATTCCAACTCTTCATAGAGTCATGGGGATTCACCTCCCCCGAGTCCAATTTTCAACCAACTTGTTCTCCTTATCTACCTTATCCACAATTTTCACAATATTCATTCCCCGATTTTGCTTCTTATACTCCTTTTCTAAACCAACCTATTGAAGAAAAATCCGAGCTAGAAAAGAGTATAGAAGTCATGCAGAAGGCCGAATGAAAATTTCAGGCCTCCCCAATTCCTCAAAATTTCAAGATTCATACTCAGCTCCACCAGTTCAAAATATAAAACAATCAATTTTGGAAATGAGTATGCGTGAGTCCAAGCAACAATCACAACATCTGATGGACTCACGATTTCACCACAAATTCCAAAACAAAATTTCATTTTTTCAAGTCCAATAGCAACAAAGTGATGAACCAATCGACTATGAAAAGTTGCTTGAAGTCATGACTTAGGGTCAAATCACTCATAATCATGACATAAATTTAATGGTCAAAACTCTCTATTCTAACCCTTTGACCATTCCTGATGTCGCTAACCATTCTGTTAGAGCCAAAGAATCATGTTGCTATAGAAAACAAGATTCCATTTCAGCACACTCATTTGAACTTGTCCAAACTCTAAATTTTAAAAACCACATTGACATTTTGGCAAGTTATCCCTTTCTTGAAATTGAACTTGAGAATGAATATAATCCTGAACCTCAACTTGGTAATTCAATTCTACTTCCTGATTCAATAACAACTCCGGTATCTTCACCTGATTTCAATCCTTCTCTAGAGTCCACATTAGATCATGTGCCTGTCCATCAGAAAATTGAATCACCAATCTTTTATGATCAACATATTGAACTTGACCAATTTCATACTTTGAAAGTCCTATTGATAAATTGGCAAGTTCTCATTTTTATGAAATTGAACTAAATAAGAAATGTGATCTTGAGTCTCAAATTTGTGATCCAGTTCAAATTTCTGAATCAATATTAACTCTTATTTTGCTACCTATTTTGAGCAATATTTTAGAGTCAGTTTTGATTCCCATACCTGTTATTCTTGAATTTGAATCACCAATCTTAGAAAGTCACATTCCATTGTGGGAAAATGAATGTGGACTTGAGTTTCAACTTATTGATTTGGACCCACTTCCTGAACAAATTTTGACTCATGAACCTTTACTTGACTTCAGTCATTTTCTTGAGTCGATTGTAGTTCATGCCCTTCCTGATTTCAGATCAATCATTCCATCTTTTTATATACCATTTTGGGACAGAGGTGTTGATAATAATGACTTTGAAATTAGTTTGAAATTTGAAAATTAGATGGGGTACAATTCTTAATAAAAATCATTCATATATACATCATTTTAATGAGTTATATTAGAGAGGTTTCTAGTGGGTTCCTCCGAACTTCACGCAAATTAGATTGGGCCGCATTTCGTGGACCAATCAGATCACCACCGGAACCACCACCTTAAAGTAATATTTTCCTTCCCTTTCTTCGTTTTCATGCATGCATTAATTCATACATTGAGGATAATGCATGAGATAGGTGTGGGGGAGGGTTCTAACATAACTTAGGTTTTCTTTTTATTACTAAAAAATAAAAAATAAATTTTTTTATTATTAACATTTTCTTTACTTTTAAAAACTTTTTGAAAAATAGAAATTATATTTTGACATATTTTTTGTAAGAAATTAAGTCAATTTTAAGGAATAGGAGAATCATAATTAGGATTTCTTATACTTGATTAAAATAAGATTATTTGTTTGATTTTTAAGGTTAGGAAGAAATTTTGTGAAAAAAAATTTAGTCTTGATCTTTACCTTGATAATATATGCATACTTTATACACTTACACACTTAGGGATCAAAAACAAAGATTTTTATGCCTTATTTAAAAAAAGAAAAGAAAAAGAAAAAGAAAAAGAAATATATATATATATATATATATATATATAAATCATCTAATTAAGCTGGGTATTTGTGCCTCATAAAGCATAAGTATTCACGTCTAAAGGCTGTTCATATAATAAAATCCTTAGTTTTGTGGCCTTATTTGCTCGAGTCCTTAAGTCCTTGGGGTGT
Source organism: Agave tequilana (assembly GCA_038442645.1). Classification (NCBI taxonomy): domain Eukaryota; kingdom Viridiplantae; phylum Streptophyta; class Magnoliopsida; order Asparagales; family Asparagaceae; genus Agave; species Agave tequilana. The sequence continues at coordinate 97,529 of JAVJIF010002483.1, read as the reverse complement.
CTTCTCACCCGGTACACTAAGACCGTTTGGTTTGGGAGTAACCGATTAAAAGCTCTCTACATGGGCAGATTAGAAAGCCTAATAAAACTAAGAAATAATACCGCAAAAAATAAATAATAAATAAATAAATAAGGCATAAGAGTTAGAGTTAAAGAACCCTTAGTCAAAATTTCACGGTCACGAAAGTGCAGATGACTTAAGGTAAAATAATAGACTAGATGAGATGTACAATTTGACTCCTTACTTTAGTTGATAACAAATTTTTGAATAGAGACTAAGTTTAGGAATGAAAATTTTGGTTTTTCTATATCTTACAGATTACTTAATTCTTACAATAATATTTCAAAGATTTTTCTCTTTCAAAATGTGTTTTCAAAATACTAATATTTTTCTCTTTCTTTATAGATTTTGTGGGTGCAATCCACTGAAAAACCCTTACGAGAGAAAACTCGTCCTCTAGGGAAAACCTAGAGGTTTAACGGCTTGTTGCGCATGCTCAGTGCAATCGCATGACCTGCGAAAGTGGTCTAATAATCTTTGGTTTAGTTTTGTTATTTTGCTCAAGGACGAGCAAAAGATGTAGGATCTAAAAAATTATGTCAACACAAATCTAAAACAAAGGATGATTAGCGTTAAATTTAAACTTGCACAAAAGAAAATTTAATCACAGAAAGTAATTCAAACGTAAAAACAAGTGATTTATCCTAATTCGGTCCTCTTGACCTACCATCCAGTCTCCAAGCCACCTGCTTGAGATTTTCCTTTAACCTTTGATTTTGTACACCCAAAATCAACACCTTGTACATCACTTGACAAATCTCCTTTGCTAAATGTATACAACTCTTCGTACACCAAGAAGATAACAACACCTTGTACAACTTCTCTTCAATCCGAAGACGCTCTTGTACAATCTTTTTCTTTGAGTGATTACAATCAATCCTATAAGCTTTAAGACTGTATGTGATCGTGAACAAGGTCTCTTATAGGTGGACTCTCAAAATTCTTCACTAGAGGATTGTAATTTGAGTGAAAAATAGGAAGTGAAATAGTTTTCTGAAAAATAGATTTTTGAACAAAATTTTTGGGCAGAAAAACTATGATATGAATTTGTGTTTTTAGCCTAGGACAACATCCCTATTTATAGGTGAAATCTATGGTCAGTTAGGGTAGTTATAAGGACAAATTTGAATATTAAAACGTTAGATAAAACACCAAAAATCAGAAACTAACTAACAGTCAGAAACTACCATTAGTCGACTTGAGGAAGAGGGTTAGTCGACTAGGGTATCAAGTTTTGCCTATAGTTGTCAACTTATAAAGGGGGCAAGTCGACTAGGGAATGACTGATACAAATGACATATTTCTGGAAACTGAACTTAGTCGACCAGCAGAGAACTATTAGTCGACTACAACATGTATAAGTCGACTAATAAAGTTGATAAGTCGACTAATGATTAGTCTACAATTCTGCATTTTTATGTCGCATTTTCTCACCAGTTTATGAATAAATAGTCGGTCTAATACGTGTTTTGGTCTATATTGCAGGTACAACCAAAGTTCAAGGGCAAAGATGGAATAAGAGCCTAATTCTTCCCAATTAAGGGTAATTAATCCCGCATTACTTGGAGGCCAAGCAAGGGATCATCTAGAAGATACATTGAACCTAGCCTCTCGCGCACATCAGACGAATCTGCGGTCGAAATTGCCCGAAATTGGATATACCTGGAAGCAGCTAGAAGCCAGACGAACGCGTGGAAGAAATCCAGACGCACAATTCCCTAGAATTGCCGCAAAACGCGGCAAGGGCGCGGCAATTCTAGGGAGCCACGCGTCGATTTTCGACGCGTGGCCCCGTCTCATCTTCCAGAAGCCTCTGAGCCCTATAAATACCCCTGCAATTGCCCAGAGCGCGAGCAGTCTTCGTTTTTAGAGTAGATCCAGATTTTTAGTGTAGTGTAGGTGAGAGTTTTTCATTTCTTGTATTTGGTTTCTTTTTAGATCATTGTAGTAGGGCTGAGTGATTTCTAGAGAGAGATGAGTGAGGGATTGATGTAATAGAGAGTGACACTCTATGTAAGGTACCTCCTTTCTCTTCCATTGTAATCTCCTTCTCCTTCTACATGATTTCTAGCTAACTTTTTCTTCTCATGGCAATCTAACTACTAACCACTAACCTATCTAACCACTTACTTGATAATCCACATGAATCGGGTTGCCTCTACAAGGCCTTGTTCTTACAAGAGCCATTGATGGCCAAAGATGATGGGTTCTAACATCTAACTTGCTAACTTGCTAACCAAGCTAACTCTCTTTTATTTTCATGCTCTTTTATTTCATGCTTGTAGTGTAATGAGTGATGCTTGTAATAGCTTGTTCTTGTTGCAATGTTTTGATTGTGAAGAACCATCCATGAGCCATGCTTTGTATTGCTTCTTGAAGATAAGGATTGTGATGGCCGAGGATCAAAATGTGAGGCAACTATCTCGAAGAGGTTAGCATGGTTAGTGGAGTACTTAGTAGTTAGTAGCCATGAGTTTTCTTTTACCTTTGTTTTAGAAATCGTTTTCAAGTTCCTCTTCTTATTTTCTTATCGACGTTTTCATCGCTCTCCTCACCTACCACATGCTCGTTTTCATTTTCTCATTCTTTTTCATTCTTTCAACATAGAAGAATTGTTAACATCTGACGTGACTAGAGACTGTTAATGCTTCTATCGCCTCCCTTCCCTGTGGATACGACCCGTTAAGCCAATGCTATAACGGAAGTATCGAGGGTACACTAAGCACATTCGAGCTTTTCATTTGATTTCATATAATACCCATTTTGAGTGCTAGTTTCCAATCCGATCAAAATTTTTGGCGCCATTGCCGGGGAAGGGAATAGTTTTGATGTCACGTTTTTGTTAACATTTGTCTTCTCTGTTTTGGTGTGCAGGGCAATATTTTCAGGTGCTTAACATTGCAGTACATAAACTAGTTTTGCCTCTCCCTGCTCTAGAAAGCAGGGCCCCAGATTTGGAAGGAAAGCCGCGAAACCGCGACTTTTGCCGCGCCACCGCGGCCATTGTGCAATAATTCTGTATATTGTTTGTTCTGGGATGTGTATCTTGTAATAGCTAGTGATTTGTGCTGCTATCTTTCTGCTTTGCTTGCCTACACACCACAAAAAAATAAAAGAACTAAAATACGGTATTTGGACGCGTTTTAAAACGGTTTAGACATTTGCATTTAGACACGTGTCAATTCAATTCCAATATACTGTATTTTGTTTTGTTGTTGTGTTCTGGATGGAGATGTACATATGGCATTGCATATAGCATAGGACAAACACGTGGGTGATATATCGCTTTGTGTTATATTCTTGTCTATATTGCACACTTGCATGAATTGAACTTAAGGGCAAACTCCAAACAAGATAAGGTGGGATTTCATACCCCTTCCTTAGCCCAAAAATCATCTCCCCACTCACACAACCCAAGCCCTAATAAAATTTGAATAAACGTTGGCCCCTAGGGACATTTCATCTAGGTTTAGGTCAACCCTCCTCTTGGCTTGGTTTTGATTTTTGTTTTCTTTTTGTTTGTTGTTTGATTCTTTCTTTTTTGTGATTTTTTGTGTGAAATGGCATTCAACAAAATAATTCTTTCAATCCGAATATGAATCCATATTTCACACCAACTCCATATGATTCGGATAATTCCAACCCGGCGTTTTCTAATATGCACCAACCAAATACACCGGGTTGGCCTTATCCGACTCAATACAACCCATACCCACATTCTTATGACTATAATTTCCAAATAATTTCAACTCGTCACAGAGTCAATGGGGATTCAAGTCCCCGAGTCAAATTTTCAACCTCCTTGTCCATCATATTCACCTTATCCACAATATTCATTCCCCGAGGTCGCTTCTTATACTCCTTTTTCTACACCTCCCATTGAAGAAAAATCTGAGTTACAAAAGAGTTTAGAAGCCAATCTACAGAGGGCCGAGCAACAACTTCAAGAAACATTGGCCCCTCTAATTTCACAATATTTTCAAGAGTCTTACTCAGTTCCACCTCCTCATAATGAACAACCATTTGCTTTGGAAATGAGTAAAGAACTCTTGTGTGAGTCCAAGCTTCAATTTCCACACATTTTTGACTCAAATCATTCACAAAATTTCCAAAACCAAGATTCCTATACTCCCATTCTAGAGCAACCATTTGGAGATACATCAAGTCTAGATAAGAGTTTGGATATCTTGAAGGAGTCTTTATTACAATGTCAAAAATCACATGCCGAGTCTATCAGTAAGGTGGAAGAACAATTGAGTCAGTTGGTTAACATTATTAGGAATGAGGAAACTCTATCTTATCAACCTTTGACCAATTCAACTATGCCAAACTCTATTGATATGACCCAAGACTCTTGTCATTTTGGAAATCAAGATTCAATTTCAGCACACTCATCTGAACTTGTCCAAACTTCAAATCCCATTGACATTTTGGCAAGTTATCCATTTTCTGAAATTGAACTTGAACATGAATATGATCATGAACCTCAAATTAGTGATTCAATTCTACTTCCTGATTCAATTATGACTCCAGTATCTTCACCTGATTTCACTTCATTTCCTGAGTCATTATTGAATCCTGTACCCATCCATTGTGAAATTGAATCACCAATCATTCATGATGATCATATTGAACTTGACCAATTTCATACTTTTGAAAGTCCATTTGATAAATTGGTAGGTTCTCAATTTTGTGGAATTGAACTCAATGTGGAATGTGACTTTGACCCTCAAGTTTGTGATTTAGTTCAAATAACTGAATCATTATTGACTCCTGTATTGTTACCCAATTTGAGTAACATTTTAGAGTCAGTTTTGATTCCCAACCCTCCTGAACTTGAATCACTAATCTTAGATAGTCACATTCCATCATGGGGAAATGAATTTGGACCTGAGCTTGATCTTCTTGATTTGGACCCACTTTCTGAACCAATCTCGACTCCCGAACCTTTACTTGACTTGAGTCATTTTTCTGAGTCGATATTAGTTCCTGTACTTCCTGAGTCCAAATCAATCATTCCATTCTGGGACAAGGATTTTGAAAATTTTAACTCCGAAATTATTTTGAAAATTTGGAAATTAGATGGGGTAAATTTTTTAATAAAAATCATAAATGCATGCATCATTCTAGTGGGTTGTATCATGGAAGTCTATGGTGGGTTCCTCAAAACCCAAAGCAAAGTTGATTGGGCCATGTTTCGTGGACCAATCAGACCGCCACCGGAACCACCACCTTAAGGTAATTTTTTCCTTCCCTCTCTATTTTGTTTCATGCATACATATATTATGATGCATTGAGGATAATGCATGAAATAAGTGTGGGGGAGGGTTTACTAACATAGAGTTTTTAGATTTTCTTTCTTTTACACTTCTTTTAGAAATAAAAAAAATAATAATAAAAAAAAAACTTTTTGAAATAAGAGACAAAGTTTAGATCTATTTTTAAGAAAATTAAGATGTATCTTAGAAATTAAGAAAGCCTTAATTATGACATCTTAAACCTAGTTGAAATAATAGATCTTGTTTGAATTTATAGGCTAAGTAAGAAAAATTGGGGAGATATTCTTATCTTGAATTTTTTGCCTTATATAAGTATGCACTTCACACTTACACATTTTTGGGATGGAAACAAAGACCAAAAGGCCATAAAAAAAAGAAAAAAGAAAAAGAAAAAATATATATATATATAAATAAAACATCACTTATTAAGCTGGATAATTGTGCCTCAAGAAGCATGATTATTCACGCCTAACGGTGATAAAGGAAATAAATAATCCCCTTTAGTTTCGTGGCCTTTTTCACTCGAGTCCTTAAACCCGAGGGATGTTTTCTCATCTGGTGCCCTAAGACCGACTGGTTTGGGAGTCATCGGTTATAGGCTCGTTACATGGGTGAACTAGAAAGCCTAAACTAAGGGAAGAAAAAAGAGAAAAAGAAAATAAATATATATAAATAAATGGCTTGATGGTTAGAGTTGAAATCCCAGAAATCTTCACTAAGCACGGTGTGCATACTATCTAGGTTTTATGAAGGATAAAATATTCAATCCAATTTTGAATTCTTACCTTAATTGAAGACAAGATCTTGCATAGAGACTAAGTTTAAGGGAGAATGATTATAGGTGGACTTATGACCTAAGATCACTTATATTTTTGCAAAAATAGTTCGTAAACTTGTCTCTCTTTCAAAATGCATTTTCAAAATACTAACATTTGTCTTCTTTCTTTATGGATTTTGTGGGTGCAATCCGCTGAAAACCCTCAGGAGACAACACTCCTCCTCTAGGGTAACCTAGAGGTTTAACGGCTTGTTGCACACGCTCAGTGCAATCGCGTCACCTGCGAAAGTGGTGTAATAAAATTGGTAGCATAGTTTTTCTTTTCTTATTTTGCTCGGGACGAGCAAAAGAATAAGTGTGGGGGTGTGATTAGTCTACAATTCTGCATTTTTATGTCGCATTTCCCACCAGTTTATGAATAAATAGTCGGTCTAATACGTGTTTGGTCTATATTGCAGGTACAACCAAAGTTCAAGGGCAAAGATGGAATAAGAGCCTAATTCTTCCAATTAAGGGTAATTAATCCCGCATTACTTGGAGGCCAAGCAAGGGATCATCTAGAAGATACATTGAACCTAGCCTCTCGCGCACATCAGACGAATCTGCGGTCGAAATTGCCCGAAATTGGATATACCTGGAAGCAGCTAGAAGCCAGACGAACGCGTGGAAGAAATCCAGACGCACAATTCCCTAGAATTGCCGCAAAACGCGGCAAGGGCGCGGCAATTCTAGGGAGCCACGCGTCGATTTTCGACGCGTGGCCCCGTCTCATCTTCCAGAAGCCTCTGAGCCCTATAAATACCCCTGCAATTGCCCAGAGCGCGAGCAGTCTTCGTTTTTAGAGTAGATCCAGATTTTTAGTGTAGTGTAGGTGAGAGTTTTTCATTTCTTGTATTTTGATTTCTTTTTAGATCATTGTAGTAGGGCTGAGTGATTTCTAGAGAGAGATGAGTGAGGGATTGATGTAATAGAGAGTGACACTCTATGTAAAGGTACCTCCTTTCTCTTCCATTGTAATCTCCTTCTCCTTCTACATGATTTCTAGCTAACTTTTTCTTCTCATGGCAATCTAACTACTAACCACTAACCTATCTAACCACTTACTTGATAATCCACATGAATCGGGTTGCCTCTACAAGGCCTTGTTCTTGCAAGAGCCATTGATGGCCAAAGATGATGGGTTCTAACATCTAACTTGCTAACTTGCTAACTTGCTAACCAAGCTAACTCTCTTTTATTTTCATGCTCTTTTATTTCATGCTTGTAGTGTAATGAGTGATGCTTGTAATAGCTTGTTCTTGTTGCAATGTTTTGATTGTGAAGAACCATCCATGAGCCATGCTTTGTATTGCTTCTTGAAGATAAGGATTGTGATGGCCGAGGATCAAAATGTGAGGCAACTATCTCGAAGA
>JAVJIF010002483.1:0-85000 GCA_038442645.1 Agave tequilana | reverse complement strand
TATAATAAACTCTGCTTGTAATTCTAATATTGTCTAATTTATATGCAGGCGCATTGCTAAAGGAAAGGAAAGAGAAACGAGACCAAAAGCCCATCAAAATTCTGATTTAATTCGGAATTAATTTGAAATCAGAAAATCAGGGTAGATCATGACAAATCAGAGAAGTTGAAAATCAGTTAAAACAAATCTTCCTAAATCAATTGGTTAAAGTCAAAGATCAAAGACAGTTTCGTCAAATCTAGGAGCTGAAACGGGAAAACCTGTAAGAGATAAAGGTGAATCTCCCAGCAAAGGAGTGCCTCCAACCAGGTGTGGCCACCTGGCTACACCTTTGCCGCGAAAACGCGACCAAAGTAGTGTTTCCGCGGATTGGTTACTTCTGTTGGGGGAGTGTTTGCTCTCCCTATCTTCGTACACTCCTCCCGTTAGATTTTGCCTATAAATACTGGGTTTTTTAGAGACCAGGGGGAACGACCATGCAGAAATAGATTCTAGGCGAGTTTTTCATTCATTTTAGTGTAGGTTTTTATTGTTCTTTTTATGTAATTTTCAGTTTTCATTTATGTAATTTAGAGGAGATCAGAGTTTCATAGGAGAATGAGAGTGAAGCTTATGCTGAGAGTGACACCGGTGTAAGTTGTTCTTCTTTTCTCTTATTGTTACAACATTGAATCTATAGTTACATTTTTATGTTCTTCTTTGTTTTTTGTACTCTTTTTTTCTTTTCTACTTCTCTTCTTTTGGTACCAATTGCTATCCAAGTGAGTCTTATAGCACCGAAAGAGCCTTGCTTTGCGAGTGCCACCGATAGCTCATGACGATAGATCTTAGTCTCACTCTGTATCATTTCATACTTGTATCGTCTTGATGAGGTAATGTGAAAAAGACGGGAATCAACTCTTATGGGCTATGCGCTGAATGCCTCTACTTCAAGGTAACGTTATCGCCACAGATTCAAGATAAGTATTTGGCCAGAGGAGGTAAGTATTTCTTTTAGTTTTCTTTCTTTTAATTTTTTAGTTTAGATCACCACAATCTCCCAACTAATTTATCACTTTTTTCAATTTCCTTGAAAATATTCATTTTCTATTTTCGCCACCTTCTCAATGTACCACTTTCTTTTTAACTCAACTGTAACTTATTTTTTCTTTTCTTTTAAAGAACTAAAAGAAGATCTTTAACTATTGAATGTAACTTAAAAGAGAACTTGATAAAAAAGCTTCCATCGCTAGTCCCTCCTTGTGAATCACGACCCACATAACTACTTGCTATAGCGGTAGTATTGAGTACTTGCACTCTTTATTCTAATTTCTGAAATTCTGTATTCTTGGGTGCAGGAAAAACCTCAATCAATCAGTCTCCTATATGTGTCCGAGATGTCTCTATGGCTAACGTCTACTCAGTTTTAGTTTGGCTTGGGTTAGTGAGTGAGGAGATTATTTGTTGGCTAAGGGAGGATAATGACTTCCCCACCTTATCTTGTTTATAGGACAAGAGCTTAATTTAGTTTAGTGTAGTGTACAAGTATATAGAAAAAGTAATACTCAAGTAATATTTCATACAAGAATGAACCTTATGCTAAATGCTATGCACACATGCCTTGGCTTCAACACTCTTCAACAGTAAATAGAAAATGTAACGAAATAGACACGTGCCTAAATGCAAAGTCTAAACTGTTTTTAGCATTTCAAATCAACCTTTCACTGTTGAATTAGAAATGTATGTACAGTAAGTCAAACAAAGAAATAAATAGCTATAGATATGTGAACTTTGCAATTCAGTGAACCTGTAAAAAAAATACAAGTTAGTAGTTCACTCAGATTGCCATGGGAATGCAGCAAATCTGAGGGCTTCTAGACTCTGCTTTCTTGAGCAGAGTCCAAGGCCACTTATATGTCCACTGCAGAAAAAATTTTCTTGTTGTTAAACTTATACACCAAGAACAGAGAAGAAAGTTAATCAATAAAGTAAACAAAAAAGAGTTACTTACCGTCCCTCTCCGGCAACGGCGCCAAAATTTGATTGAGTTCAGACATGCACACAGAAAATACAGAATTTAAGAACTTTATAATAATAGTGCAAGGTACTCAATGCTGCCGCGATAACATGTGGCTATGCGGGTCATGATCCTCAATGAGGAACCAGGGATGGAAGATTTTTGTAAGTTCTCTTTTAAGTCACAAAAAATGGTTAAAGTTCTTCTTTTAGCTCTTGAAAAGAAAAAGAAAATAAGTTATGTTAAATTGTGAAAGTGGTAGATAGAAGGAAATGGTGATTTTGTACAAAAAAAGTAAAAAATAGTAGAGATTTAGTGATGGAGGAGATCTAAACTAAAGATTAAAAGAAAAGAAAGAAAACTTTAAAAAAATACTTACCTCCTTTGGTCAAATACTTACCTTGAATTTTTGGCGATGTCTTGAAGTGGAGGCAATCAGCGCATAACCCATAAGAGTTGATTCCTGTCTCTTCCATATTACATCATCATGATGATACAAGTATGAAATGATACAGACTGAGACTAAAATCCATCATCATGAGCTATCGGTGGCACTCACAAAGTCAAGACTCTTTCGATACTATAAGACTCACTTGGATTGCAATTGGTACGAAAGAAGAACACAAAAACAAAGAAGAATATAAAAAAAAATGTAACTTTAGATTCAATGTGGTAACAACAAAATAAGAGAAGAACAACTTACACCGGTGTCACTTTTAGCACAAGCTTTACTCTCATTCTCCTATGAAACTCTGATCTCCTCTGAATTACATAAATGAAAACTGAAAATTACATGAAAAGAAAAATAAAAATCTACACTAAATTAGAATAAAAACTGGCCTAAGAATCTATCTCTGCCTAATCGTCCTCTGTACACTGAGAAATTCCAGTATTTATAGGCAAAATCAAAAGAGGAGAGTGTGAGAAGATAGGGGAGCAAAACGCGCCCCCATCTATTGCAACAAACCCGCGGATCCGCGGCTTTGGTCACGGATCCGCAACAAGGATGTGGCCATCTGGCCACATCCTTGGAGCAGATCCTTCTCTCGCTTTGTTTCATCTGTTTATCCAAAAAGATATATCATTTGATCTTCTGATTTTGACGATTCTTCTGTTAATTTTCGGCTTTAACTACTTGATTTATAGAGATCTAATTTAACTGATTAATCAACTAGTTTTATTTTCTTTGATTTGCCATGATTTTCTCTGATTTTTTTATTTGAATTAATTCTGAATTAAATCAGAATTTTGATAGGCTTTTGGGTTCGTTTTCTCTTCCTTCTCCCTTAGTAATGGGCCTGCACATTATTAAATAAAAATAAGACTGAATAATAGGGTTTATTATATATTAGATATGAGAATGTGACAATATATATGCAATATCAGTGACTGATCAATATCACAAGCTGAGGATGTGGAGAAAGTGTTAAGGAGGTTTAACATGTCAGATGTTAAACCTTTATACGTCTCGTTAGGAGGTTATTTTAAACTCTCAAAGGCACAGGCTTCAACAATAGAAGAAGGCTCTCATGTCAGAGGCGCCTATACATCAGCTGTGGGTAGCTTGATGTATGCTATAGTCTTTATGAGGCCAGACATTGCTCAAGCAGTGAGAGTAATCAGCAGATACATGAGCAATCCTGATAAAGAGCATTGGAGAGCGGTAAAGCGGATCTTGAGATATCTGAAAGGGAGTTCAGATATGGCATTGTGCTATGACGGCACAGATGTTCGTTGGCACAGATATGTAGACTCGGACTTTGCGGGTGATGTATATAGTCGGAGGAGTACCACTTGTTATGTTTTCATTTTGGGAAGTTAAGCAGTAAGCTGGGTGTCGAGGCTGCTAAAGATAGTCGCCTTGTCTACAACAAAGGCTGAATATACTGTAGTGACAGAAGCTTGTAAAGAGTTGATATAACTGAAAGATTTTATAAAAGAGCTTGGCAAAGAGTAGGTGACTCTGTCACTGCACAGTGATAGTCAGAGTGCTATAAATCTTGCCAACAATCGAGTCTATCATGACAAAACTAAGCACATTGATGTGCGATACCACTTTATCTGCATTCTTTTGAATGATGGTGTGTCATCACTGGTGAAGATACACTCGAGTTAGAATTCTGCAGACATGCTGACCAAGGTGGTCACGACAGAGAAGCTAAAAACCTGCTCAGCCTCCGTGAGTCTTCTAGGGTGAAGATCCAGAGTTGAGTCACAACAAATGTCATTATGAGTTATGAGTCAGTGTACGAGAGAGAGAGAGAGAGAGAGGTGAGAGAGAGAGTGCCGCTGCTGTGACAATAATTAGTCGTCAAGTGAGAGATTGTTAATTTGTGGAGCCAGATTATTGCCTTGACGTACGGTCGCCATACGCAGTTAACATGATGATCCCAGAGCGACGATGAAGATTTCTGGGTTATAGCATTGGGCGAGTTCGGAGTTTCAAGTTGATGACAAGGAATGGAGTGGTGAAAACTCTGAAGCGGAAGATTACTCAGAAGCATCTAGTTGGAGGAGCACTTTGAAGCAACATAATAGAGTTATTCCTCAGAGGTGTGAAGCAGAAGCGGTCCAGTCTGGAAGCAGGCCAGCCCAGTCGGAGGCCCATAGCGGAAGCAGTTCACAGGCCCATAGCAGCAGTGGTTAAGTCTTGAAGTTTTCGTTTGCCAGCGAAACCTGGAGAATACGTCAAGGATAGTTTAGAGATTTGACAACTTGTAACCCTAATTTTTCCTATAAAAGGGGATGCGTCGTCACTAGGGTTAAGATACATGAAGCATCAATAGATTATGTTATTGTGAGTGCCATTGTATAGAGGGGCTGCGAGGATTCTCTTCTTCTCCCATGTAAACTCTCAGATAAATAGTGGATTAGTGTGTGACACCGTGATTTTCCCGATTTGAGTTTTTCATGTAATTTTTGGTGTGTTTGATTGATTTGTGATTCCTTCTCTTTTCTTCTTGTGCATTGTTGTCAATTCCCATAGGGGGGTCCTATTAAAAGATGAATAGTTTTTTTTGAATATATTAATTGGCCATGCTTATTAAATGGTCAATTAGTGACTTTATTAAGCGTGCCAAATTTATTTCTACCTCAGGACGGACATTCAATTTGACCCTAACTTGACGAGGCATTTTCTAAAAAAAAAATGTGAGGTAGCATATAATTGATGTGATTCCTGCAATTCTTGATGGTCGGTGTTTTATTAACTTATATTAAGCTTAAGACTGATTTGACTGTTTGTTATGGGGGACCGCAGTTAGGGGAAACAATACCATTGGCAAAATCCTTCTGAAAAGGTAACATTAATTAATTATTTTAAATCAAAAGTTTCTTTGCTGCATTGATCACTTATTCAACCATCTAACTGAACGAGGAGCAATGTAAAAGGATTAATGTTAAGGTTTCATAAGTGGCTATATATAGGTAGGAGGTGAAAATGGGCCATGTTAGCCCGCCGCCCAATCGAGCTGGGGCACCGTCCGCATGATACAGATGCCCCCAATCGAGCTGGTCCGAAAGATTCGAGCTGAGGCACCGTCCACATGATACAGATGCCCAATTGGGCATGTTCATTTTACTCGAAATATTTTCATGTCAAATGTGAGCATTACCTGCAACTCGTAATAGTCTCTATCATCTGCTATGTTTCTTTCTCATGTTGTGTTAATTCCGCCAATGTATTCTAACTTTAACCCTTGATCTCCTGCCGTTGGTCTTGATTGGGAAATAATGTGAATTGTATGGTTTCAGTTGTCTGCATGATATGTTTGCAAACTGTGAGATGCTAGCCTAAGAGATTCAGCTCATAAAGATTTTGGTTTCTGTGCTACCCAATTGGAGAATTGTGGAACAGTTAATGTTTTGCTAGACTACTGAGATGCTAGACTAACGGGATTTTTGCTAGATTATTGTGTTTGATTCTGCAATTTTGTGTGTATTTAATTGTAAGTCCATGGGCTGAAAAAATGAAATGAATTTTGTTGGGTTTTTTTTTCTAATGGTTAACGAGCTGGTCCCAAAACAATCAGCATTATTTGAGCGGGTCATTAGATGCTCAGAGCAAATATGGGCTGGCCCAAACTCTCTCTAGGTAATATGAGTCAGTAGTTGGCCCGGCCCAACCCATTCTCATTCCTATACATAGGAGTCTTTGCTCACAAATTTCCAGTCAGTAATGAGAGGTTAGTGGTTACTGTTATGATTCGTATGGCATCTGCGAAAATTCCCGCTGTCAACGTTGTCTTTGTTTTTTTTTTTTTCCGCTGGTATTTTTGGGATATTGTCAGTAATGAGAGCTATACATGAAATTTTCTGAGTTTCCTTTTGTTTGAGAGAGGCAAGCCTGATTGTAGATGGTGCTACTGATACTTGATGCTGTAATTTTAAGCATATTGTACTCTACATGAAGATTAGCTACCATTGGTGAGAACAAGAAGTGGATAGTAAATGCAACACATACACTACAAAACAACTTAAAACAGACCTAATACCCTCCTTTTAACTCATGAACTGATAATATTGATTAGAACAGAGTTACTTGCAACTTCATGAAGAAGTAGATGATAACTACAGAATTGGATGTTGGAAATAAAATAGATTTAATGCGGAATAATGGCCATGAATCTAAGAATCATATACATCTCAAGGAAATTGAAAGCATATACAAATTAAATACATACCGGAAGCCATAGATGAATTGAGATTGATGGATGGATGAAGACCTTGATCCCTTTTCTTCAATTCCTGCAATGATCCTGCAAACCCTAATTGCAATCACCTTCTTCTCTCTATCTCCTTCTCTTTTCACAACTCTTGCAATGGATGATGGAATCCCTAAAGGAGGGGAGAAGTTGTTTTTCTTTACAGGAGGAGAGAAGTGGGCCTTAATTGCAAAATAACCATCATGTGATAATACCACCCATCATAGTCCTTAATACCACACACATGATTAATTAAACTTTATGCAAATATAACTTTAATATGGGCATACATGATATCAGCTTACTTTAATTAGGAATCCAATGTTAATTAACCTAGGTTAAGTGGTTCATCTTAATATGAGATCAACATTCTCCCACTTGGACCATTAACCGATTAGGTTAAAACTTTAGCAAATAAATAAAAGAAAAGACTCATTTTTCAAAACATTTTGACTCCATTGGATTCCATACTGAAAAACTTTGACACGTGATCACGAATTTTTTAAAAAACAACAACTGATAAGCCCAAACATGAAATACCGTAATACTGCAATTAGTTTGGACTACCAATGCGAGTCATAGCGGTTATACAACATCCACGTCATACTCCCTTCTATGTACCACAACATTGATAACCCTTACTAATTGAGTCCATTACCAAAATGACCCCTGTAATTGTCTTGTAAAGACATTTCCTGTTTAACAACATCCATACATAATATGTGCACACATAATTGGATAACAGGAAACACAGAAACAAAACTTTCATTTGTACAATAATGTCAATTACATAAGTACCAAAATACACATTTACAGATTGCCTAAAAGACCCATTCTTACAACATGTTCCTTGAATGTCTTTGGAGGCAATCCCTTTGTCATTGGATCAGCAACCATTAAAGTGATACTTAAACTTACAATTGACACTTTCTGTTTCTCAACTTTTTCTCTAACCACCAAGTACTTAAGTTCTATGTGTCTAGAACCATTAGAGTACTTACCATTCTTAGAGAAGAATACGGCTGCTGTATTGTCACAATATATCGTCAGCGGCCTGGCAATAGAGTCAACTACACCAAGTGCTGAGATAAAATTCCTTAGCCATAATGCATGATTTGTGGCCTCAAAACAAGCTATGAACTCGGCCTCCATCGTGGATGAAGCAATAATGGACTGCTTCACACTCTTCCACGAGATTGCCCCACCTGCTAGCAAGAAAATAAATCCTGAGGTAGACTTCCTGCTATCTGGGCAACCACCAAAATCTGAGTCTGAATAGCCGATCACCTCCAACTGATCTGATCTCCTGTATGTGAGCATATAGTCCTTTGTCCCTTGAAGATACCGCATAACCTTCTTAGCCAACTTCCAGTGCTCCATTCCTGGATTGCTTTGGTATCTTCCCAACATCCCAACAGCAAAGCTGATATCAGGCCTGGTACAAGTGC
The DNA here is from genome assembly GCA_038442645.1 of Agave tequilana. Taxonomy (NCBI): domain Eukaryota; kingdom Viridiplantae; phylum Streptophyta; class Magnoliopsida; order Asparagales; family Asparagaceae; genus Agave; species Agave tequilana. Next base: position 76,853 of record JAVJIF010002483.1, on the reverse strand, counting down.
TTGCATACATCAAGCTCCCAACAGCTGATGCATACGGAACTTTCTGCATTTGACCCTTTTCTAAGTCATTTCTGGGACACTGGCTACCACTTAATCTGTCACCCTTCTGAATGGGTGCAGGACTGACTGAACACATTTCCATATGAAATCTTTCCAAGACTCGATTGATATACCCTTTCTGAGACAATCCTAGCAATCCTTGAGATCTATCCCTGAAGATCTCTATGCCAATAACATAATTTGCCTCACCCATATCAACCATCTGAAAATTCTTGATAAGATAGCTTTTAGTTTCATACAGCAAACCAAGATCACTACTGGCTAACAAGATGTCATCTACATACAGAACCAGAAAAATAAACTTGCTCCCACTGATCTTTAGATATATACACTGATCAACAGTGTTTTCTGTAAATCCAAAAGAGGTAATGGTATCGTTAAACTTTATATACCATTGTCTGGAAGCTTGTTTAAGTCCATATATAGATTTCTTTAATTTGCAAGCCAAGTGTTCTTGTTCTTTAATTGCGAACCCTTCAGGTTGCTCCATGTAGATATCCTCATCCAAATTTCCATTTAGAAAAGCAGTTTTCACATCCATTTGATGTAACTCCAAATCATAATGAGCTACAAGTGCCATAATGATTCTAAGAGAATCCTTCTTTGATACTGGAGAGAAGGTCTCTGTATAGTCAATGCCTTCTTTCTGAGTGAAACCTTTGGCCACAAGTCTAGCCTTATATCGTTCGATATTGCCTTTAGAGTCGCGCTTGGTCTTAAAGACCCATTTACACCCGACTTTCTTACAGTTATAAGGCAATTCAACGAGATCCCAGACTTGGTTTTGGTTCATAGATTTCAACTCATCTTTCATAGCATCAACCCATTTACTAGAATCATTGCATTCTATGGCTTGTGAAAATGAAACTGGATCTTTATTAATCCCAATATCATAGTCAGATTCCTGTAGATATACCACATAATCATCTGAAATGGCAGATCTTCTTTCCCTTTGAGATCTTCTCAAAGCTGCCGGTTGTGGTGGTTCTACAATATTTTCAATAGGAATATCCTCATGGAGTGGTGAACCAACATTAACTTGTTGTTCTGGTATCTCAACTTGATGATCAAGCTGAGGGACAACAATTTCTCTTGAAAGAAAGGGTATTAGGATATTTACCCTTACCACTTCAAGATCTACCTTTCTTGGTTCAGCACTCCCACTAATTTCACCATTTTCCAGGAACTGGCAATACCAGTTTCAACTATTCTTGTACTATGGTTAGGACAATAAAATTTGTATCCCTTAGACTTATCTGGATAACCAATGAAATACCCAGATATTATTTTTAAGTCTAATTTCTTTTCTTGTGGATTATATATTCTAGCCTCTGCTGGACAACCCCAAACATGTAAATGTCTTAAACTGGGTTTCCTACCAGTCCACAACTCAAAAGGAGTTGTTGGGACAGCCTTACTAGGAACCCTGTTTAAGATATACATAGCAGTCTTTAAGGCTTCATTCCACAATGAATTGGGTACATTTGAGAAGCTCATCATGCTCCTAACCATATCCATAAGTGTTCGGTTCCGCCTTTCAGCAACACCGTTCTGCTGAGGCGTACCTGGCATTGTGTATTGAGCACAAATACCATGCTTTTCTAGAAATTTGGCAAATGGACCAGGATGTTGTCCTGACTCGTCATATCTACCATAAAATTCACCACCTCGATCTGATCTTATGATTTTAACCTTTCTATCTAATTGTCTCTCGACTTCTGTAATGAACACCTCTAGGATGTCAACAGCCTGAGACTTTTCATTAATTAGATACACATAACCATAACGTGACAGATCATCTATAAAGGTAATGAAATATCTCTCTCCAGTAAAACATGGAATGGAGAGTGGTCCGGAAATATCTGTATGAATTATTTCCAGGAGTTCTTTACTTCTTGTGGCACATTTCTTAGTGTGTTTGGTTTGCTTTCCTTTTATGCAATCTACACACACATCAAAATCAGTGAAGTCTAGGTTATCCAAAATCCCAGTCTTCACTAATCTTATAATTCTATCCCTGGAGATATGCCCCAGTCGCCTATGCCACAAGATTGAGGATTTTTCATTTATTAAGCCACGTTTTATACCAACATTCGAATGCAGAGATAATAAAGATTGTGCAAACTCATCATTCAATGAAATTTTATATAAACCATCACATAAAATTCCATGTCCAACCGGAATTGAATTATACACTAAAGAGAGTTTTCCACAACTAAACAAAACAGAATATCCAAAAACATCTAATTTGGATAATGACATTAAGTTTCTTGAAATCGAAGGTACATAAAAAGTATCCTCAAGATCTATCTGATGACCCGTCTCCAAGAGTAGTCGATAAACACCAACATATTCGACCTCCACTTTGAGACGGTTCCTGTAACACCCCGCTCCCGGAATACGTACTTAGTTGCGTATTCAGATTTTTGATCATATTTTTTCGATTTACCCTCTGTACTTATTTTGTATTATGAATTGTTTATATGATTGTTTTGTCTTAAATTTGGATTCGTGGACTCGGAGTCAGCCCTAGTCTGAACCGAAGACCCGATCCTAGTGTATTACTCGATTTGGTCCTTCCGGTATTCTGATTTGACCGATTTCTATTTCAAATATCATTTTTCAATATTATATATTTTATATGATTTTCTAGAATTTTCCTCAATTAAAAAGAATATCTTCAAAACCGGTGTCGGTCAGTGCCGCTGACCGATTCCCGGATTTTTAGTTTACAAACGGTTTAGAATTTCTATAAGTACCTTTAGACATTATTTCTTAAAATCATATTTTCTATCTACATACTTTTTCTGAGGATTTTATGAATTTATGAAAATTCCATCGGAGTCGGTAGCTAGCTGATTCCGGGATTTTTAGTTTTAAAACTATAAAGTATTTCTTAAAACGAATTTCACCATGAGTCTTAAAATAATATTCTTGATTTTTGATAATTATTTCGGGTCGTTCCGAGATACTTGAATTTCGGACGATTCCGGTATTTTCCCGAAAGATTTCCGCATCCGCAACCGAATCCCGGGAATCCGCCACTTTCATTATTTTTCATTTTCTCTTCCAAGAGAATAATTTCCCTTTTCCATTTTCTTTTCCTTTTTCCTTTTTCTTTATTTCCTTCCTTCCTCCACAAGCCACAAGCTTTTCCTTTTTCCAAAATTCCAATCTTTTCCAAAATTCCATCTTCCACCAACTCCCACCATTAATGCCCTCTTTTTCTCTCTCTTCCATGGCCAGCCAAGTGTGGCTAGGAGAGACACCTCACCTCCCCACTTTACAAAAACCCCCCTCTCTTTTAATTATTTGCACCTCCTTCACAAAATCTAAAACCTATAAATACTTTTCCTCCTCCTTTCCTTATTCATTTTCACTTCATCTTTCTCTTTCCTCTTTTCACCAAAACCCTAACCTCCAACATCTCCTTCACCTCCACCACCTCCACCGGCGCCTCCGGCCACCACGACGCCGGCGAGAGACCCCCGATCTCCGGCCACCACTTCTTCTCACCAACACCAACAACAAAACCTCCAACCTCCACTTTCTTCTTCATCATCAACTTCCATCACTACCACCTTCACTCCATCACCTTGTACTTCTTTTAGGTAAGTGTTCTTCTTCACCAAGCCTTGGATAATTCTTAGTATACTTGTGTCTTCAAATCATGTAAATTGATCATCAAACACAACCATCACAAATCTGTTCTGTGTGCTGTTTCCAGTCGATTAGTCGACTTGACCTAAGGACTAGTCGACTTGAAACCCTTATTTGAAACGTAACCTTTTCTAGAACACAGTTTTAGTCGACTTAGGTTATTTATTAGTCGACTGGAAACCTCGATTAGTCGACTACTCCCTTGACCCTAGTCGACTAACTTTTCCTGAATCCGAAACCCAACTCTCTGTTACTCAGTATTAGTCGACTTGACATGACTGTTAGTCGACTTGAGATGTCTGTTAGTCGACTACCCTTTCCACCTAGTCGACTAACTTTTCCTGAAACCATAACCCAACTCTCTGGAACCCAGTTTTAGTCGACTATACCAGACTGTTAGTCGACTAACCCCTTTATTAGTCGACTACTCTTTCCACCTAGTCGACTAACTTGGCTGTCTGTTATAGTTGATTTCTTTCTTGAATATGAACCATATCCTTGAGTCTTATATCATATATTGGTATTGCTTGACTTGTCTATTGACAAACATCATCTTCCCTTCTCTCTTTCTCTCTCCTCTTCACTCTACATATTTATATCATATATTATGGCGCATCCCGAATTCCGTGGATTTCGGACCTTTCGGCGTTTCTGGTGATTCAGGCGAGTGTTCTCGCTCGCTACCCTCTTGCTCCCTATTTCATTGATTATGCAAATATTCTCGTTCTAGTCTCCATGTATTTTATTTCATGTTCTATATCTTTTACTGTTTTATACTATGCGTGGCCGACCCTTCGTGGTCGTTGTACTTTGGGTTACTTTTATGTTACCTTGCCATACCATTACCTCAGACTAGTCAGTTGCATGCTTTTATTTAACACATGTATATCACCTGACCATCTAGTGTGTTATCACCTGACCACCTGCCATGCTACTATTTGGCAAGACCCTTTAGTTATGCTATGACTTGCCCTGACTATTATCAATCTCTTGCCATGACTTAACCCGACTATTATCAATCCTTTGATATGCTTGGTTGTTTGTTAAATATCATCATTCTGTCATGCTATCACTTAACACCCAGCATGATAACTAGACTTGTGATTATCACCTTTACAGGAACTTTACTTTATTATCCTGTATCATGATCAGTGACTTGTATTCCTGCTTTATATGCAGTGACCTGACTATATAGTACGTATGTACTCCTGATTCCTGATCATGTCCATTTCCTGTTATTCCCGTAAAGTGGTAATTAAACTAATGAATCCTATAAAGGACCAACTTGTATTGGGTCGGGGGAAACATGCGGATATCAATATGTGTTCGTGTTTACAGTGGCTTTTAGGAATGTTGTGCAACTACATGTTCCGGTCTGACCTGTGGGCCTCCAGGGGACCGAGGGGAGAGCTGGCTCCCTCATTACTGGTACCATCATGATAAGGGCATACATAAGTCCCTCCTGTTAGCCTTGCGGCTGGTTTCCGTTTCCATGCAACGGAGCAATCCTGGGCCGTGGTCCCGGGTATGTACGGGACCCACTGTAAACATAGTTCGTTGATACCCCCGCTGGTTTCCAATAACAACCTTGTTTTACTCGGATATGGATCTATGTGCGTTGGGACGCTAGTTCACATAGCTAGATATCAGGGTAAGACGAGTAATAATAAAGTGTCATAATAACCGGCTCTTTAAGTTGTAAGTGGAGGTATGTGGAATGGGACGCATACTAAAGCCTGCAACTTAAACGGCTATGAATCTGTGTTGTGCCTTACTATATTTGCTTGTCCGGGATTTTATATCGGATTTCCTGTTTTATGAGTATTATCGTATTATCTGCTCATATTCTGCTTTATCCATTGTATTCACTTGCCTCTTGTTCATTATCTTATCATGCCTGAGAACAGTCGGGTTGAATGGGCTTGGGTTATGGTGAGATGAGATAAAGGTATATAGATGAGGGTTTCCTTGTTTGGATCATTCCTTCGATGTACTAGTCTCATGGAACCGTAATCTGAAGCCATACAATCAGATTGCTTGTCCTTGGCTTTACATGACATGTACTCACCCTTGCTCGCCACTTGGTTTTGCTTCACCACTCGCCTGGGGAGTATCATTTGACTCCCCTGGATCCTCATGTCCAGGTCATGGAGCTTGGAGCGTGTAGATTCTCCCCCTTGTGGATCAGAGTAGCACAGCGGTAGCGTGGATTCCCCAGCCGATCATCCAGAGCTCCATCCTTCCAGGCCCCCTTGTGAGTCTCTCGAGTTTTTCTTTTAAACTCGTGAGTGCCTTTCATACTGTTCATACTTGTATATTTCCTTGTATTCTCGCATTTGCGCATATTAGTGATGTGATATTCATGTAATATTGGATCACTTCTGGTGATAACTCTGTGATTGTATTCATATGTTGGAATGTATAATGCACCACTTACTTCCGTACTCTGATTCTTGTCTGTACTGATGCTTAGCGTATATACGGGAGGGTAGTTCTGACCTACATATATACGTTGCAGTGACGTCCCCGTATCCGCCAGGATCGGGGCGTTACAGGATGGTATCAGAGCCTAGGCTCTAACTTCCTCAGTACGTCCAGAGGGCAAATTAATGGTAATTAAATTTGCAACTGGAATACTTGAGTCTTGGTTATACATTCCAACTACAAGTGCAGAGTTATCTATTTCTTGGCCATCCTTCCTTTGATTCCTAATCCCTCCTATCCTTTCCCTGTTTTGGTTTTATGAAGCCCTTATACCAACATTAAGATATGATAGACTAGGAAGGTAGTGGCTGGTTCTGCATGAAGCTATTATGTGATCTCTTCGGTGAATTTTATGAAGCTTGGTATTCTCCAGATCGATCTTGATCTGGCTATCTCTCACAAGACAGTAGTCGGCATTCTCTACAGATATTCTACATTCTCTACTATATCGTTCAGAGTGATTGATGCCTGATATTCGGGATTCTTAATTATCGGTCTTCTTTATTATTATGCTCAGGACTATCAGGGTTTCCTTTATCTTCAGTATTCTGGCTTATTCTCGGAAGATTATCAAGTATGCAGATTTATACAGCCGGAAGTGCGGAGAATGATTATTATTCAGTCGACTTGAGAGCCCTACCTATAGTGCTTCATATCTTAATTGGTATAAATTCCACCCTTGACCTCTTTGTGTTCATTTTACCCCTTACCGAAATTGCGAGGACGCAATTTTTGTAAGGTGGATGGAATGTAACACCCCGCTCCCGGAATACGTACTTAGTTGCGTATTCAGATTTTTGATCGTATTTTTTCGATTTACCCTCTGTACTTATTTTGTATTATGAATTGTTTATATGATTGTTTTGTCTTAAATTTGGATTCGTGGACTCGGAGTCAGCCCTAGTCTGAACCGAAGACCCGATCCTAGTGTATTACTCAATTTGGTCCTTCCGGTATTCTGATTTGACCGATTTCTATTTCAAATATCATTTTTCAATATTATATATTTTATATGATTTTCTGGAATTTTCCTCAATTAAAAAGAATATCTTCAAAACCGGTGTCGGCCAGTGCCGCTGACCGATTCCCGGATTTTTAGTTTACAAACGGTTTAGAATTTCTACAAGTACCTTTAGACATTATTTCTTAAAATCATATTTTCTATCTACATACTTTTTCTGAGGATTTTATGAATTTATGAAAATTCCATCGGAGTCGGTAGCTAGCTGATTCCGGGATTTTTAGTTTTAAAACTATAAAGTATTTCTTAAAACGAATTTCACCATGAGTCTTAAAATAATATTCTTGATTTTTGATAATTATTTCGGATCGTTCCGAGATACTTGAATTTCGGACGATTCCGGTATTTTCCCGAAAGATTTCCGCATCCGCAACCGAATCCCGAGAATCCGTCACTTTCATTATTTTTCATTTTCTCTTCCAAGAGAATAATTTCCCTTTTCCATTTTCTTTTCCTTTTTCCTTTTTCTTTATTTCCTTCCTTCCTCCACAAGCCACAAGCTTTTCCTTTTTCCAAAATTCCAATCTTTTCCAAAATTCCATCTTCCACCAACTCCCACCATTAATGCCCTCTTTTTCTCTCTCTTCCATGGCCAGCCAAGTGTGGCTAGGAGAGACACCTCACCTCCCCACTTTACAAAAACCCCCCTCTCTTTTAATTATTTGCACCTCCTTCACAAAATCTAAAACCTATAAATACTTTTCCTCCTCCTTTCCTTATTCATTTTCACTTCATCTTTCTCTTTCCTCTCTTCACCAAAACCCTAACCTCCAACATCTCCTTCACCTCCACCACCTCCACCGGCGCCTCCGGCCACCACGACGCCGGCGAGAGACCCCCGATCTCCGGCCACCACTTCTTCTCACCAACACCAACAACAAAACCTCCAATCTCCACTTTCTTCTCATCATCAACTTCCATCACTACCACCTTCACTCCATCACCTTGTACTTCTTTTAGGTAAGTGTTCTTCTTCACCAAGCCTTGGATAATTCTTAGTATACTTGTGTCTTCAAATCATGTAAATTGATCATCAAACACAACCATCACAAATCTGTTCTGTGTGCTGTTTCCAGTCGATTAGTCGACTTGACCTAAGGACTAGTCGACTTGAAACCCTTATTTGAAACGTAACCTTTTCTAGAACACAGTTTTAGTCGACTTAGGTTATTTATTAGTCGACTGGAAACCTCGATTAGTCGACTACTCCCTTGACCCTAGTCGACTAACTTTTCCTGAATCCGAAACCCAACTCTCTGTTACTCAGTATTAGTCGACTTGACATGACTGTTAGTCGACTTGAGATGTCTGTTAGTCGACTACCCTTTCCACCTAGTCGACTAACTTTCCTGAAACCATAACCCAACTCTCTGGAACCCAGTTTTAGTCGACTATACCAGACTGTTAGTCGACTAACCCCTTTATTAGTCGACTACTCTTTCCACCTAGTCGACTAACTTTGGCTGTCTGTTATAGTTGATTTCTTTCTTGAATATGAACCATATCCTTGAGTCTTATATCATATATTGGTATTGCTTGACTTGTCTATTGACAAACATCATCTTCCCTTCTCTCTTTCTCTCTCCTCTTCACTCTACATATTTATATCATATATTATGGCGCATCCCGAATTCCGTGGATTTCGGACCTTTCGGCGTTTCTGGTGATTCAGGCGAGTGTTCTCGCTCGCTACCCTCTTGCTCCCTATTTCATTGATTATGCAAATATTCTCGTTCTAGTCTCCATGTATTTTATTTCATGTTCTATATCTTTTACTGTTTTATACTATGCGTGGCAGACCCTTCGTGGTCGTTGTACTTTGGGTTACTTTTATGTTACCTTGCCATACCATTACCTCAGACTAGTCAGTTGCATGCTTTTATTTAACACATGTATATCACCTGACCATCTAGTGTGTTATCACCTGACCACCTGCCATGCTACTATTTGGCAAGACCCTTTAGTTATGCTATGACTTGCCCTGACTATTATCAATCTCTTGACATGACTTAACCCGACTATTATCAATCCTTTGATATGCTTGGTTGTTTGTTAAATATCATCATTCTGTCATGCTATCACTTAACACCCAGCATGATAACTAGACTTGTGATTATCACCTTTACGGGAACTTTACTTTATTATCCTGTATCATGATCAGTGACTTGTATTCCTGCTTTATATGCAGTGACCTGACTATATAGTACGTATGTACTCCTGATTCCTGATCATGTCCATTTCCTGTTATTCCCGTAAAGTGGTAATTAAACTAATGAATCCTAAAAAGGACCAACTTGTATTGGGTCGGGGGAAACATGCGGATATCAATATGTGTTCGTGTTTACAGTGGCTTTTAGGAATGTTGTGCAACTACATGTTCCGGTCTGACCTGTGGGCCTCCAGGGGACCGAGGGGAGAGCTGGCTCCCTCATTACTGGTACCATCATGATAAGGGCATACATAAGTCCCTCCTGTTAGCCTTGCGGCTGGTTTCCGTTTCCATGCAACGGAACAATCCTGGGCCGTGGTCCCGGGTATGTACGGGACCCACTGTAAACATAGTTCGTTGATACCCCCGCTGGTTTCCAATAACAACCTTGTTTTACTCGGATATGGATCTATGTGCGTTGGGACGCTAGTTCACATAGCTAGATATCAGGGTAAGACGAGTAATAATAAAGTGTCATAATAACCGGCTCTTTAAGTTGTAAGTGGAGGTATGTGGAATGGGACGCATACTAAAGCCTGCAACTTAAACGGCTATGAATCTGTGTTGTGCCTTACTATATTTGCTTGTCCGGGATTTTATATCGGATTTCCTGTTTTATGAGTATTATCGTATTATCTGCTCATATTCTGCTTTATCCATTGTATTCACTTGCCTCTTGTTCATTATCTTATCATGCCTGAGAACAGTCGGGTTGAATGGGCTTGGGTTATGGTGACATGAGATAAAGGTATATAGATGAGGGTTTCCTTGTTTGGATCATTCCTTCGATGTACTAGTCTCATGGAACCGTAATCTGAAGCCATACAATCAGATTGCTTGTCCTTGGCTTTACATGACATGTACTCACCCTTGCTCGCCACTTGGTTTTGCTTCACCACTCGCCTGGGGAGTATCATTTGACTCCCCTGGATCCTCATGTCCAGGTCATGGAGCTTGGAGCGTGTAGATTCTCCCCTTGTGGATCAGAGTAGCGCAACGGTAGCGTGGATTCCCCAGCCGATCATCCAGAGCTCCATCCTTCCAGGCCCCCTTGTGAGTCTCTCGAGTTTTTCTTTTAAACTCATGAGTGCCTTTCATACTGTTCATACTTGTATATTTCCTTGTATTCTCGCATTTGCGCATATTAGTGATGTGATATTCATGTAATATTGGATCACTTCTGGTGATAACTCTGTGATTGTATTCATGTGTTGGAATGTATAATGCACCACTTACTTCCGTACTCTGATTCTTGTCTGTACTGATGCTTAGCGTATATACGGGAGGGTAGTTCTGACCTACGTATATACGTTGCAGTGACGTCCCCGTATCCGCCAGGATCGGGGCGTTACAGTTCCCCATAAAGACGAATCTCTCACTTTCCTTCGGTTTCCTGGTTGTAAGGAATCCCTGCATTGAATTAGTTATATGAGTTGTGGCTCCAGAGTCTATCCACCAAGTATTAGAAGGAACTTCAACAAGATTTGATTCATAACATACAAAAGAAAGATTTGTACCTTTCTTTTCGAACCAAGCTTTCCTCTTGTTGCAGTCCTTCTTCACATGTCCTTTTCTGCCACAGAAGTAGCATTTGACAGTGAAAGCTTTTCTATGACCTTGGCTACTTTCCCATGGTCATTTCCTTTCTTTGATGGAAATCTCTTACCTCTTCCATATTTACTTTTCTTATGGATACCTCCTGAAGTTACTGCCAACACTGAGTGCTGTCCTTCTTGCCTCAGTCTCACTTCCTCTTGAACACACATACCAGTTAGCTCATTCAAGTTCCACTTATCCTTATGAGTATTGTAGTGGACCTTGAATGGCCCAAACTGTGAAGGAAGTGAGTTGAGGATGAACTGTACTAAGAAGGACTCATCCACCTTCATTCCCAGTGATCCTAGCTTAGCAGCCTTATCAGTCATATTTAGAATGTGTTGTTGAACTCCTCTATTACCATCATATTTCATGGTGGTAAGTTCAGCCATAAGGGTGCCAGCTAATGACTTATCTGCAGACTTAAATCGGTCTTTAACCGCACTTAATAGTTCAGATGCATTAGTTGTAGGAGGGAGTGAAGTCTTGATGTTATTTGCTATGGTCATCTTTATGAACATAAGACTGAGCCTATTAGACCTTTCCCAAGCTTTGGCATGGCTGACCTGTTCTGCTGTACTCTCAGCAGTTACTTCATCAGGTTTGTCAACTGTTAGAGCCATGTCTAGGTCCAAAACACCCAGTGTAAACTGTACATGTTCAAACCACTCTGAAAAGTTGGTACCATCCAAGGCCGGAATGCTGGTGGCATGAGTGTGAAGGGAAGTAGGGACGTTCACTGAAACATAATAGGACATTGCTCACATTAGGGCCACTAATCAATACATCAACTTTAAATTAATTAAGATGAACTATTGATATCACTTTGATTTCTCCTTTGGGCGAAACCTAAGCATATCTAGTGTTCACTCTTTAGGTGAGAACTTTTATCACCTATGTAGGTCTAATATAATTTATGTCACTTAGTTAGTAAGTCATGTTACCTTTGGGTATCCAATTCCACACCACTAAGTTACATAAATTACACTATCCTACCCCGGTTCATAATTATTTGAAAGAGACTTTCCTTTGGGCCAGTCCCAATCTCCTAACTAGAACCGCCATCGAGAATATTATTGTCTTTTATGTCTTCCTCATTGACAAGTCTTTTATGCAGTTGTATATTCATAAGGTTTACTAACATAGGTCACTTTGGCAACTACTAAATCAATAAGCCTTATGAATACTAAACTAACCAATAATATTCTCTAATCTTTTATTTGAGTAAAGCCATAATACCTCAATACATTACTTGACCAAGCATCAATCATTATTAACACAACAACTTAAATGTGTAATATACATTAATGATTGAATATTAACAAGTATTAGTCGACTACAAGGAAAGATTAGTCGACTTGGGTCAAGTCAAGTCGACTACACATTAGGTCTAGTCGACTAGTGCAAAAGAAAATTAGTCGACTATACCCATATTATTAGTCGACTACAAACTTTATTAGTCGACTTCACATTTAATTAGTCGACTCCTGAATCCAACAGAAAGTTCTCAACTTTCGGGTCACCGAATTAGTCGACTTGAAAATATGATTAGTCGACTATACCCTAATTAGTCGACTAGTCATAAAATCAACTAAAAATCAAGTCGACTCCTGCAGCAAACAGAGACTTTAAAACTTTCTGGAAAAGGGAATTAGTCGACTATACGATGAGATTAGTCGACTAATAGTCGACGAAGCAGTTATATAATTGCAGTTCCTGCTTAGTCGATTTTAATCCCAAAATTATCAAAAATTAGGGTTTTCAATTCCTTTGATTTTGATCCCAATTTAATTGCATAATTAGAGGAATATGAACATGATATTAGGGCTATTAAATCCTCTACAAATTCTACAATTAAAAGATCAAAAATTCGATTTTATGAATTGTTAATCAAAAACCCTAACTTTCCATAATTCCTAAATCCAAGATGTATTGATTCTTTAAACACGGCTCTGATACCAAATGTTGGAAATAAAATAGATTTAATGCGGAATAATGGCCATGAATCTAAGAATCATATACATCTCAAGGAAATTGAAAGCATATACAAATTAAATACATACCGGAAGCCATAGATGAATTGAGATTGATGGATGGATGAAGACCTTGATCCCTTTTCTTCAATTCCTGCAATGATCCTGCAAACCCTAATTGCAATCACCTTCTTCTCTCTATCTCCTTCTCTTTTCACAACTCTTGCAATGGATGATGGAATCCCTAAAGGAGGGGAGAAGTTTTTTTCTTTACAGGAGGAGAGAAGTGGGCCTTAATTGCAAAATAACCATCATGTGATAATACCACCCATCATAGTCCTTAATACCACACACATGATTAATTAAACTTTATGCAAATATAACTTTAATATGGGCATACATGATATCAGCTTACTTTAATTAGGAATCCAATGTTAATTAACCTAGGTTAAGTGGTCCATCTTAATATGAGATCAACATTGGAAGGAGAGAAACTAAATAAAAAGACACTCTTAACTGTTGGCCAAAATTAAGAAAAAAGTTGAAATAAATTTAATATGATTTAACTACTTTTTCAGTTTAAAATCTTAATATAGTTTTTGAAAACTAATTTGGTTCAGTCTTCATTTTATTTAAATTATCGAGTTGTATGTTTGGGCTTTTTGAATGCATTCATTAGCTAACAACAATCGACAAGTCATAGTTATCGAACACATTTCTTACTGGTTTTTCTCTTTACAGCCTTTGAAGTGTAGAATTATTTCAATAACTAGCAAGAATATAGTCTGGATTACCTCTATTTTTTTGCGCACATTTTCTTTACGGCGTGTTTGGATTCATGAAAGTGGGTGGAAAATGAGCAGTGAGAAAACTCATTTTTCACTTCTCTCGTTTGTTTTGAATCAGAAACGGGAAATGAGAAAGCCTTTTTCTCTTTTCTTTTTCACACATTGTTTTTACACAATCATTTTCACTTTCAGAGTGTTACAGTTAATTTTGTGGTCATATAAATCTAATATGTAATAAGTTGTAACTTAAAAAAGTTGATTTTGATGTCAAGCAAATCTTACTTGCAGTGCAATTACAGTCCAAAAACAGTATTTCTAAATTAATATATAATTTAATATTATTATGTGGTCAACTTTGTGGTCAACATTTTCACTTTTACTTTTACATTACTAATCAAACACCGGAGAACATAATATATTTTTCCACTTACATTTTCACATTATAATCAAACACTGGAAATGAGAATTGCACAAATCTCATTTTTTCACTACGGGCGTGTTTAGATTCATGGAAGTGGGAGGAAAATGTGAAGTGAGAAAACTCATTTCCCACTTCCCTAATTTGTTTTGAACCGTAAACAGAAAATGGGAAAAATCCTTTTTTCTTTTCCCATTTACACTTCCCTTTTACACTACCATTTTCCTACTTTCAGAATGCTACAGTTAATTTTGTAATTATGTAACTCTCACTTATAATAAGTTATAATTCAAAACAGTTAATTTTGATGTCACGTAAATCTCACTTACAGTCCAATTTCAGTTCAAAAATATATTTGAGAATTAACATTTAATTTAATATTATTTTAAGGTCAACTTTGTGATCAACATTTTCACTTTCATTTTCATATTACAACCAAACAGCGAAAAACATAATTTTTTTTTCACTTACACTTTCACATTACAACCAAACATCGAAAATAAAAAATTGTACAAATCCTAATTATTTACTACACTTTCACATTTATCATATTCATTTCTCACTAGCACATTTTCTTCTCACTTTCGTTAAACCAAACACATTTTATATTTTCACATTTTTCATTCTCATTTTTTACTTGTACATTTTTCTCCCACTTGTTATCAAACCAAACAGGCCTTGGTCAAAGTTGGAAAACCTGATGTAAGAGGCGTCATTCTATATCAAAAGGAAGTTGCAAGAACAAGTTCCCTGTTACTTCCTTTCTCTCCTGGCCACTCTGTTCCTGCTTTGATGTGATATGTTCATCATTAGTTTGGAAGGTGCATTACTGTATGCTTCAATTATACGTTTGATGTCTTCCTTCCTGGGAACTTTATTGAAATATTGTGCAGTTTACGGTAATTTCTAAATTTAATATGGAAGCTATTGGAGCAAATGAGGAGCTGAGAAAAAAATTTGTGAGGATCAAAGAGGATAATTTTGATTGTTTCTATTATTGGAATTTCAGTTAAACAATTGAAGGATTCAATCTACAATAATTGACTTTAGAATAATCGAGATAAAAAATCATAACTTTATCGTAAATCAAACCCTAAAATATAGATCTAATCTCCATGAAGATTCAAAGGCATGAGAAATTTGAAATAATAAAGACAGAAGCGTATCATGATCCATGACTGAATTCCTTGAATTATTGGGATGAAGATGGCCTTCCAAAAGATCTGTATTCTTCTAGTGTTTCTCTTTGTTTGAAGGGATTTCAAAGAGAAGAAGATGATACGTTCCTTTGGAGACCATGATCTCTTATATAATAACAAGAGTTATTCTTTTTTTCAATTTGACCTTTTTACAAATTAGAAATTGCATAATTATCTCTACACATTAAATCTATAACAATTTAATACCCATTAGTCCAATTATTAACTTAATTAGGTCACAAATAATTTGGACTATTCTTTAAGACAATCATACACATTAATGTAATCACCTAGAGGGGGGAGGGGGTGAATAGGTGATGGCTAATCTAATAGTCAAATAATGCGGAATTAAAACTTATTATGCTAATTAAAACTTATTAAACTAAACACCAAGTATAATACAAGAGTGTAGCCGGATTCTCCGTGAAGGGCTCTGAACTAACTCCTCAAGATTCCTCTAAATAAGAGTTGAGGTGCCGCGTTGGCTCTCTTGGTTGAATACTAGTGTTAGCAAACACACCCCAAGCATATAACAATGTGGGCACAAATATATATCAAGCATATAAAGATGAAAGTAATAAAAGCATGTAAGATATAAACAAGTAAGAGATAGAGAGAGAGAGAGAGAGTAATCACAAACACGGGAGATTTGTTTCGAGGTTCGAGCACACTTGCTCTACGTCCCCGCCTTCAATACTATGAAGGATTTCCACTATAATCGATCCCACCGGATAACTTGGTGCCGCAACACCTACAAGCTCTATGGACTCTCTAGTCCCTCTCTTGTTCCCGCAAGAACACACCGCAAGCCCACTAGCTCGCTGAGGTCACACCTCAAACAAAGAGTTCACACACGAACTCGAAACACCGCGAACCTGCAAGTCCGCCTCCTCAAATTACAAAGTAGAACTTTGGTGATCACAACACTTTGATCACCTAAAATCCTCTCACAACAAATATCCCTATAGGTAGATATAGTAATGGATAGCTCAAGTGTTTGTGTGAGAAAACTAGGATTGAAATGATGGAGGAAAACTCAAGAATCACTTTTAAAACTCTTGATAAACTCTCCTTTTAATTGGAAATATTTGCTCTCAATTAAGTGGAGAAAACCTCTAAATAGATTAGGAAAAACTGGCTCAAACCCACTAAAAAATCTTGTTCTAAAACAGCCCCAAAACCCCCATATATGTAGGCTAGAGAAAACTAGCCGTTGGGCAGTTTTTCAGCCCAGGCGGCTGGCGGTCGACCGGCCCGGTCGACCGCCAACGGTCAGAAATCTGACCGTTGGGGCGTCGGTCGACCGGCCCGGTCGACCGCTGCCTGGAACAGAGAACAAAGTTCTCTGCCGGTAGACCGGCCCTCCAGCAGACCTGGCGTGCACGTTCTGTGCACGTCGGTCGACCATGACCGGTCCGGTCGACCGACAGAAGTCAGGTCAGGGTCAGTTATAGGGATCTAAAAGTTGACTTTTTAGCTTAAATAAAATCCCATAAATTCACAAAAAATCTACAAAAATAGTTTCAATATTATACTTTGATAATCAAACATGTTTGAGCAAAATCAAGACATGTTACAAACAATTTGAACTATTTTTGTAACTTGAAAATTTTGGCTAAAAACGAAAACCGTATTTTTCAAAATTGATTTTTCAAAACTTATTTTTCTAAAACTTCTCCAAATACAAAAACAAGATATTTTAAACTCTTTTAAAGCATGGTGTGTATGAATATGATCCTCTACACATATATGGTGAAATATCTATGTTTTTGACATTAAGCACTAAACATGATTTTGGTTAAAGATACATGTATATATGAAGTCCAAAAATCAAACCGGTATTTTTCCAAATGAAAACTCTTTTGTATTTTTCCAAAATAAAAATTCTTTTATGAAAAACTTATCTAAATCAAGAGTGTGTCTGTATATGATATACTTGAGCAATCCACCAACTATTCTATTCTTTACATTTTAATCTAAAACAAAATCTTAATAAAACAAACCTAGACACAAGTCTTGATCTTGAAGTCTTCACTTGAAGTCTTCTCATCTTCTTGACTTGGTCCAAACTTGATCCAACGAGCTAGACTCCTCTTGAGTACTTGATGTGGTCTTGATGCACAAGCTCATGAATCAAACCGTGCTAGCTCCAAAACTTGACTTTAAATCCTTTATTGAAGCTACGCACCTACTAAGATCTTGATCACAAATCTGAGACTAAATAAATACAAGATCATTAGTACTCTAACTACATGAGTTGATCATCATCAAAACTAGAGTGATGGGCCTTTGGGCCAACAATCTCCCCTTTTTGATGATGACAAAACTCATGAAGTTATATATGCATGGATTAAAGTAAAGCTTCAAAGAAGCTCCCCCTTAACTCATGCATAACAATAAATAAATAAGATATGGCAATGAAGCACATAAACATGTATGCAAATACAAGGAGATAAACATGCCAATCAAGCATAAAACTCATCAAATTCTGTTTCTCCTATTTGCAAAACAAAACATATATGCATAAACATAAATCCTTCTCCCCCTTTATGAATAAAGTAAGGAAAACATGCATATATACTAAAATACTTCTCCTCCTTTTTGTCAATCATCAACAAAGGGGTTAAAGTAAAAATAAAACAATGTTCTTCCTCTTTGTGTCAACAAAGAGGTGAAATCAAAACAACCAATAAAGAGATATATGCGATATACATTCATGAAGAGGAAGACGCTAAGTTAACTTTCCTACACATATACATTACATGAAAGAGGGATGACAAGCCCTAATTCACATAACGCATAATATGTAATGCATAAGAGGAGATGTGAAGCTCCCCCTACACACGTGTACCGCATAAAGAAGAGTTGTCAAGCTCCTCAATATAAGATACACTCAACATGAATCTATATGTAGAAGAGATGTTAAGCTCCCCTTGCATATAGACAATACAAATCAAAACATTTTAATTTTCAAAATTTCATATTAAAACAAAATTTTAAATTTTTCTCAATAAAACAAATTTTGAGATATCTTGTAATCAAATTTTAAGATATCATATAAACAAAATTTTTTTAAAGGTACCACTTGTAAATCAATCAAATTTTAAGATACCAATTGTAAATAACCATTACAAATTTTGAAATAATCAAAATAGAATCATATTGATACCAATTGAAAATTATTTTGATACCAATTGCAATCAATAGATACCAATTGAAGATTATTGCACATTTTTGATATCAATAAAAATATCAATTTAAAAAATAATGCATAAGCTTATTAAGATATCAATTGAGAAATCAATTGAAAATAAAGATTTGAAACAAGCTTAGCATAAACCAATTTTTAATCAAGCACAAATAAATCATATATATGTATGAAAATAAAAATACCAATAGAAATTAATATTATGAAAATTATGAAGCATACATATATAGAAAACAAAATATGAGTATATACAAAAACAAAATCAATTGAGATCAAGTATATAACTCATCGAAAAATACTATCAAATGAAGAATAATAACTAGTTAAAGTAATTTTTGAGAAACTAGTTGAAGATCCTTCAAAAACATGAAACCAAATATATATGTCTATCATGAAACATACTAAATACACAAGAAGTGACACTCGAAATCTATAAGGCTCAAAAATAATCATGAAACAAAGTCATGAATAAACAAAATAAAGTGTGAGTGCACAAAAATCATGTAATTAGCATTTTCCATGAAGATAATCAATGAAGCTCAAAAACAAATATGAATATCATTTTTATCAAAACATGAAATTTATTTTCATAAACAAAATAAACTTCTAGGTATATGTATGATTTATCCAATCCTAACAATATGCATACATATCCCAAATATGAAAAGAGGTCATAATGTAAATTGCATGAAGGCAAATGACTCATGGGGTATACATGTATATTTATTAGATTTGAATACAAAATACATATACATGAAGTAAAACATAAAAAATAGGCAAAACAAGTGTAAATGAGAGAGTCATCAAAACTAGGCTATACATGTGTATATAGTGAGTACAAATGAACAATGAAGTGCAAACATATATGAATCAATTTGTTACTCACTACTTGTACACGTATATATCCAAGTTTTGACAAAAACTACATTTAAACAAGTATTTACCACATGAAGCACAAAACAAATGAACATGCTAATGAAATCATCAATGAAAATCATGTAAACTAAAGTAGGAGTTTAGAGATAGTTACCAAACCAAAGAACTATGCTCTAAATCTCCAAAATATGGTGGTTGTCCCACCAAACCTCCTTGATAGCGGTGCATCAAAAGTATGTCCATCAAGTCCATGCATCCACCGCCAAGGCACCAATCCTCTCACGTCATGTGAGAGCCCTCACCTACATCAAAAACACAAGGTAGGGATTTTGGTACCCATTTTCTTTTGGGTCCACGGGGGTTAGCATTTAATGGAACCCAAACATTTTTGTTAGCAAAGTTTATATGATATAACTTATCAAAACAAAACTTTGCTAAATGGCCTTTGCGGCCACAATGTGTACATTTGTACACCTTAGGATGCATATGCGTGTGAGTGTGATCGTGGTGTGCAAAATGTGCATATGCAGGATGTGGATGATGTGCATGAATATGTGGAGTTTGTTTCTTTGAAAACATGGACTCCAATCTCTTATGATTAAATGCATAATTGTTCAAAGTTGAGCTTAAACTATCAAATTTATTTTTCAAATTTTTAATCTCATGTTGATTAATAGTGGCATGTAAAGTATGGTGAGATTGAGAATCATTTTTCTTATTCTTTTTAGAAACTTTTTCTTTTTCTTTTTCAACAATTTTTCTTTTTAAAGAAGTGTTTTCATTTAAAGCAACTTCTTTTTGTTTTTCCACCAAAACAACTTTATTTTTCAAAATAGTGTTTCCTTCACAAAGATCATTTAATTTAGAAAGCAAGGAAACATTCTCATTTTTCAAATTTTCATTTTCTTTTTCAAAGCATGCAATTTTATTTTTAAAAGAATCATTTTCTTTTAACATGCAATAAAAATTGTTTTTCATTTTCTTATTATCTTTTCTAAGCATGTCATATTTTTCAAGAAGTTGTTGACAAAAAGATGTAAGCTCATCATAGGACATATCAACATCTTCATCTACCTCGGATTCGGTAGTTACCTCAAGGGGGTTATCCCCTTGGACCATGTAGCACACGTTGGAAGCGTCACTTCCAACATCCGAGTCGCTCCCCGCATAATATGGTTCTTTTTCGCCAAGGGAGATGATGGTGTTCCATACTACAAAAGCCGAGTCAATGTTAGAAACCCTAGATAAATATTCATCATTTAGGGTTGACGTTAAAGCATGAATGGCTGATTGATCGCTAATGTTGCATATTTAGTGTCACATTTTCATACTTATTATAGAATAAAAGCCTGCATAGTCCTAATTAATTGTTTGATTTATTTGCAGGCCCAATCTTTAAGGAGATGAAGAGAAATGAGCCCAAAGCCCACCAAAATTCTGAATTAAATCAGAATTAATTCGCACTCAATAAATCAGGGCAAAATCAAGAGGTTGAAAACCGGTTGAGAAGAATCCTCTCAGAATTGATCGGTTAAAGCCAAGAATCCAAGGCCATTTCGTCAAAATCCCAGACTCAAACGAAGAAACCAACTGAAGATAAAAGCAGAAGGGACCTCCCCGGGATCCTATTGATTGGGTATTTGCCTATAAAAGGCCTGTACTTGCGCTGAAAAAGGGACGAACATGCAGAGATAGGTTTAGACTAGTTTTCCATTTTGTAGTTTAGGTTTTTCTTTTTATGTAACTTGTATGTAGCTTAGGTTAGATTATGATTCATGTAAGTAAGAGAGAGAGGCATATGTTGAGAGTGACACCGATGTACCCTCCTCCTTTCTTCCATAGTTTCAAGCAATAAAGGTAACAATTGTTTATGTTCTTCTTTACTTTCATTTTCTTTTGTTTTCATTTTCCTCTTCTACTTTACCTCGTTTGTTTTTGTTGAGTTTACAAGTGAATTCCAAAGCACAAGTACACCGACGTTATGAGAGTGCCAACGATAGTTCATGAAGACGTTCTCCTCCTCAAAACATATCACTTCATGCTTGTGCTAGACTTGATGATATAATGTGAACAGGGACTGAGCTCGAGCTTATGATCTATGCGTTGAACGCCTCCAAAACAAAGGTAGAACATACACAGGTTTCCAAGTAAGTCATCGATCAAACTAGGTAAGTATTTCTTCACTCTCCTTTCTTTCTTTTCTTTTATTTCTTTAGCATAGATCACCACTTCTTCCAACTCTTTCTTTTCGACTCATTTGTACATAGTCGCTTTCTTTCCCCTTCTTTGTAAATAGTCTTTTCTTTCCATCTTCTTCACCTATCGTTTTCTTCTAACTTTAGCATAACTTTTTTTCTCTTTTCTTTTTAAGAAACAAAGAAGAATCTTCGTTTTGGTTTGCATTAAGATTTCAATAAAGAACGTAAACGCTTCTATCGCAAAACCCTCCTTGTGGATCACGACCCGCATAGCCACTTGCTATAGCAGAAGAATTGAGCACTTGCACATCTTCTTTCTTAAGTTCTATAATTCCGTATTTTGTGTGCAGGTTTAGCCTCAATCAAATTTTGGCGCCGTTATCGGGGAGGGTAACGTTTTTATTGAAATCTGAATTTTTATTGAAAATTTTTTAGAACTAAACGAATTTTCTTCTCTGTTGCAGGTTATAGGGCAAGCAAAGCAGGAAATTAAGGTTGCAGTGACATACAAGTGGTCTTGGGCCTCTGCTGTAGAAAGCAGAGACCAAGGGCCCTCTGATTTGCCGCGTTTGCGCGGCCAAAGCCGTGGATCCGCGGCAAAGAAGAGTTGACTACTAACAGGTTTTGTGCAGGGTTGCTTGCTTTGCAAAAACATAGCTTCCTGCAACTTTATTTCCTATATGCCATCACCATAACCTGCTAATAAACCAACAGTAAAAAGTTTGTTGAAAAAGTTAAAAAAAAAATTGATTAGACGTTTGCATCTTAGGCACGTGTCTTTTCAATTCCTTTACTTTACTGTTGAAGAGTGCTGGAGCAAGGTACGTACGCATTGCATCTAGAATAGGACTATCTCTTGGTTGATTTATATCGCTTTGAGTGCATCTTATTTATCTTGTACACTTGCACAAAAAAACTGATTTTAAGGGCACCACCCATTAACAAGATAAGGTGGGGATTTAATCACCCTTTCTTAGCCCAAAAATCAGAATCCAAGCACTCACTAACCCAAGCCTAACTTAAAATGAGTAGACGTTGGCCCTAGGGACATCTCGGACTCAATTAGGAGATTATCCTAAGGGGGAAAGATGTTGGAACTTGACTCTTGCCAAATCAGTGTCTAGGAAAGGGATTAAGGGCCGAAAGCCCGAAGGTTGGTGGTTATTTAATTAAGGAACGTCTTTTGACGGAAAACCTCCCACCAACCTTGCCCTGACCTGGCTGATTAGCTTGTGGTCAAAGTCTACATTAAACCTCCCGTGGACAGTCTAACCAGTTAGGAGTCGTCTAGGTCTAGGTCTACCCTAACTTAGGTTAGAATTTTTTCTTTCTTGTTTGTTTATTTGTTTGCTTTTCTTTCTTTTTTGTGTGTATTCTATTGTGTGATATGGCTTATAATAATAATTTTTTCAACTTTAATAATAATCCATATTACACACCGAGTTCATTTTCGGATATTACCAACCCGGCATATCATGACTTTAACCAACCTAGTGTGCCGGATTGGTCTTATCCGAATCAATATAACCCATGTCCCCCATCTAATAACTATAATGTCCATAATAATTTCAACTCTTCACCGAGTCAGTGGGGATTCACCTCCCCCGAGCATAATTATCAACCAACTTGTCCTCCTTCTCCACCTAGTCCACAATATTTTCAAGATTCATACTCAGTTCCACCCGTCCAAAATAGGAAACCATCAATTTTGAAAAGGAGTATGCGTGAGTCCAAACAACAATCACAAAATCTGATGGACTCACAATTTTACTACCACTTCCAAAACAACTCTTCATCTTTTCAACAAGACAATGAACCCATCAACTATGAAAAGATGCTAGAAGCCATGACTCATGCTCAAAATGCTCGTAATCGTGACATAGATATGATGGTCGAATCTCTACGTTCTCACCGTTGGACCAGTTCTGATGTCACTAACCATTCTGTTAGAGCTGATGAGTCAGGTTGTTTTGGAAATCAAGATTCCGTTTCAGAACAACCATTTGAACTTGCCCAAACTCCAAATTTTGAAAAAGATATTGATAGTTTGGCAAGTTATTCTTTTCCTGAAATAGAACTTGAAAATGAGTATGATCCTGAACCCCAACTTAGTGATTCAATTCTACTTCCTGATTCGATTATGACTCCGGTATCTTCACTTGATTTCAATTTTTTTCCCGAGTCAACATTGGATCCTGTGCCTATTCATCATGAAATTGAATCACCCATCTTTGAGGATCATATTGAACTTGACCAATTATACAATTTTGAAAATCTTATTGACAAATTGGCAAGTTCTCATTTTTTTGATATTGAACTCAATGAGATATGTGACCTAGATTCCCAAATCTGTGATCCAGTTCAACTTTTTGAATCAATATTGACTCCTGTTTTATTACCAAACTTGAGTAATATTTTCGAGTCAATTTTGATTCCCCCACCTATCATTCATGAACTTGAATCACCAACATTAAGTCACATTCCATTGTTGGAAAATAATTGTGGACTTGAGTTTCAATTTCTTGACTTGGACCCAATTCCTGAACTTATTTCGACTCCTGAACCTTTACTTGACTTAAGTCACCTTCCTGAGTCGATATTAGTTCCTGTCCTTCCTGAGTCCAAGTCAACCGTTCTATCATTTCATACTCCATTCTGGGACGAGGTGGTTGACAAATTTGACTCCGAAATTAGTTATGGAATATGGAAATTAGATGGGGTTAAATTTTTAATAAAAATCCTTTATGGACACATCTTTTTAGTGGGTTATATTAAAGTAATTTCTGGTGGGTTCCTCCGAATCCCACGAAAAGTCGATTGGGCTGCGTTTCGTGGACCAATCAGACCACCACCGGAACCACCACCTTAAGGTAACACTTTCCTTCCCTTTCTTCTTTTTCATGCATCTATGCATTAATTCATACATTGAGGACAATGCATGAGATAGGTGTGGGGGAGGGTTCTAACATAACTTAGGTTTTCTTTTTATTAAAAAACTTTTGAAAAATAGAAACAATATTTTGACTTATTTTTGTAAGAAATTAAGTTAATTTTAAGGAATAGGAAAATCTAAATTCGGATTTCTTATACTTGGTCAAAATATGATTATTTGTTTGATTTTTAGGGTTAGGAAGAAAATTTGTCAAAGTAATTTAGTCTTGATCTTTACCTTGATGAGATATGCACACTTCATACACTTACACACTTAGGGTTCAAAAACAAAGATTCATATGCCTTAAAAAATATATATATATATATATAAATTAAACAAATCTAATTATTGATTACCTAGGTGCTTTGGCCTAAGCAAGCCTTAGTATTTATGCGAAAGATAATTAGATAAGTTTGAAAAAAAATAAAAAAAAGATGAATAAATCTAATTATTGATTAGCTAGGTGCTTTGGCCTAAGCAAGCCTTAGTATTTATGCGAAAGATGATTAGATCCTCTGATTAAGCTGGGTATTTGTGCCTAATAAAGCATAAGTATTCACGCCTAAAAGGGGTTCATATAATAAAATCCTTAGTTTTGTGGCCTTATTTGCTCGAGTCCTTAAGTCCTTGGGGTGTTTCTCACCCGGTGCCCTAAGACCGTTTGGTTTGGGAGTCATCGATTAGAGGCTCGTTACATGGGCAGATTAGAAAGCCTAATAGAACTAAGGAATAATACCAACATATATATATATATATATATATATATATATATATATATATATATATATATATATATATATATATATATATATATATATATATATATATATATATATATGTATGTATAAATAAATAAGGCATAAGAGTTAGAGTTAATGAACCCTTAGTCAAAATTTTCACAATCACAAGGTGCATATGACTTAGGGTAAAGTAATAGACTAGATGAGAAGTACAGTTTGACTCCTTACTTTGATTGATAACAAATTTTTGAATAGAGACTAAGTTTAGGAATGAAAAATTCGGTCTTCCTATAACTTATAGATTGCTTAGATCTTACAATTATATTTCAAATATTTTTCTCATTCAAAATGCCTTTTGAAAATACTAACTCTTTATTTCTTTTTCTTTATGGATTTTGTGGGTGTAATCCGCTGAAAACCCTCACGAGACAAAACTCGTCCTCTATGGGAAACCTATAGGTTTAACGGCTTGTTGCACATGCTCAGTGCAATCGCGTAACCTGCGAAAGTGGTCTAATAATCTCTAGTATAGTTTACTTGTTTTGCTCGAGGACGAGCAAAAGATAGGTATGGGGTGTGATTGATCGCTAATGTTGCATATTTAGTGTCACATTTTCATACTTATTATAGAATAAAAGCCTGCATAGTCCTAATTAATTGTTTGATTTATTTGTAGGCCCAATCTTTAAGGAGATGAAGAGAAATGAGCCCAAAGCCCACCAAAATTCTGAATTAAATCAGAATTAATTCGCACTCAATAAATCAGGGCAAAATCAAGAGGTTGAAAACCGGTTGAGAAGAATCCTCTCAGAATCGATCGGTTAAAGTCAAGAATCCAAGGCCATTTCGTCAAAATCCCAGACTCAAACGAAGAAACCAACTGAAGATAAAAGCAGAAGGGACCTCCCCGGGATCCTATTGATTGGGTATTTGCCTATAAAAGGCCTGTACTTGCGCTGAAAAAGGGACGAACATGCAGAGATAGGTTTAGACTAGTTTTCCATTTTGTAGTTTAGGTTTTTCTTTTTATGTAACTTGTATGTAGCTTAGGTTAGATTATGATTCATGTAAGTAAGAGAGAGAGGCATATGTTGAGAGTGACACCGATGTACCCTCCTCCTTTCTTCCATAGTTTCAAGCAATAAAGGTAACAATTGTTTATGTTCTTCTTTACTTTCATTTTCTTTTGTTTTCATTTTCCTCTTCTACTTTACCTCGTTTGTTTTTGTTGAGTTTACAAGTGAATTTCAAAGCACAAGTACACCAACGTTATGAGAGTGCCAACGATAGTTCATGAAGACGTTCTCCTCCTCAAAACGTATCACTTCATGCTTGTGCTGGACTTGATGATATAATGCGAACAGAGACTGAGCTCGAGCTTATGATCTATGCGTTGAACGCCTCCAAAACAAAGGTAGAACATGCACAGGTTTCCAAGTAAGTCATCGATCAAACTAGGTAAGTATTTCTTCACTCTCCTTTCTTTCTTTTCTTTTATTTCTTTAGTATAGATCACCACTTCTTCCAACTCTTTCTTTTCGACTCATTTGTACATAGTCGCTTTCTTTTCCCTTCTTTGTAAATAGTCTTTTCTTTCCATCTTCTTCACCTATCGTTTTCTTCTAACTTTAACATAACTTTTTTTCTCTTTTCTTTTTAAGAAACAAAGAAGAAACTTCGTTTTGGTTTGCATTAAGATTTCAATAAAGAACGTAAACGCTTCTATCACAAAACCCTCCTTGTGGATCACGACCCGCATAGCCACTTGCTATAGCGGAAGAATTGAGCACTTGCACATCTTCTTTCTTAAGTTCTATAATTCCGTATTTTGTGTGCAGGTTTAGCCTCAATCAATGGCCTTTGCATTAACCTCAATATTTTTACCATTTAAAAAATAAGAATCTTTAATAGTGGCAAAATAAACATGAATCCCTAAGGCTTTGAGGTATAAAGACATCTTAACCTTCCAAGTTTGGATGTTAAGAATGTCAAAAGTGGGAGGTGACTGATTAGCAAAAAATGAGGATCTTTAACTCTAGGTTGTAAGACCCAAATCAAGAGCACTTGGCTCTGATACCAATTGTAATCACCTAGAGGGGGGGTGAATAGGTGATGGCTAATCTAATGGTCAAATAATGCAGAATTAAAACTTATTATGCTAATTAAAACTTATTAAACTAAACACCAAGTATAACACAAGAGTGTAGTCGGATTCTCTATGAAGGGCTCTGGACTAACTCCTCAAGGTTCCTCTAAATAAGAGTTGAGGTGCCGCGTTGGCTCTCTTGGTTGAATACTAGTGTTAGCAAACACACCCCAAGCATATAACAATATGGGCACAAATATATATCAAGCATATAAAGATGAAAGCAATAAAAGCATGCAAGATATAAACAAGTAAGAGATAGAGAGAGAGAGAGAGAGAGAGAGCAATCGCAAACACGGGAGATTTGTTTCGAGGTTCGAGCATACTTGCTCTACGTCCCCGCCTTCAACACTATGAAGGATTTCCACTATAATCGATCCCACTGGATCACTTGGTGCCGCAACACCTACAAGCTCTTTGGACTCTCTAGTCCCTCTCTTGTTCCCGTAAGAACACACCGCAAGCCCACTAGCTCGCCGAGGCCGCACCTCAAACAAAGAGTTCACACACGAACTCGAAACACCGCGAACCCGCAAGTCCGCCTCCTCAAATTACAAAGTAGAACTTTGGTGATCACAACACTTTGATCACCTAAAATCCTCTCACAACAAATATCCCTATAGGTAGATATAGCAATGGATAGCTCAAGTGTTTGTGTGAGAAAACTAGGATTGAAATGATCGAGGAAAACTCAAGAATCACTTTTAAAACTCTTGATAAACTCTCCTTTTAATTGGAAATATTTGCTCTCAACTAAGTGGAGAAAACCTCTAAATAGATTAGGAAAAACTGGCTCAAACCCACTAAAAAATCTTGTTCTAAAACAGCCCCAAAACCCCCATATATATAGGCTAGAGAAAACTAGCCGTTGGGCAGTTTTTCAGCCCAGGCGGCTGGCGGTCGACCGGCCCGGTCGACCGCCAACGGTCAGAAATCTGACCGTTGGGGCGTCAGTCTACCGGCACGGTCGACCGCTGCCTGGAACAGAGAACAAAGTTCTCTGCCGGTCGACCGGCCCGGTCGACCGGGGCTTTCCAGAGAGCAGAACCTCTCTGCAGTCGACCGGGTCGGTCGACCGGCCCTCCAGCAGACCTGGCGTGCACGTTCTGTGCATGTCGGTCGACCGTCCCAGTCGACCGACTCCAAGCTCGGTCGACCGGTCCGGTCGACCGACAGAAGTCAGGTCAGGGTCAGTTATAGGGATCTAAAAGTTGACTTTTTAGCTTAAATAAAATCCCATAAATTCACAAAAAATCTACAAAAATAGTTTCAATATTATACTTTGATAATCAAACATGTTTGAGCAAAATCAAGACATGTTACAAACAATTTGAACTATTTTTGTAACTTGGAAATTTTGGCTAAAAACGAAACCGTATTTTCAAAATTGGTTTTTCAAAACTTATTTTTCCAAAACTTCTCCAAATACAAAAACAAGATATTTTAAATTCTTTTAAAGCATGGTATGTATGGATATGATCCTCTACACATATATGGTGAAATATCTATGTTTTTGACATTAAGCACTAAACATGGTTTTGGTTAAACATACATGTATATATGAAGTCCAAAAACCAAACTGGTATTTTTCCAAATGAAAACTCTTTTGTATTTTTTCAAAATAAAAATTCTTTTATGAAAAACTTATCTAAATCAAGAGTGTGTCTGTATATGATATACTTGAGCAATCCACCAACTATTCTATCCTTTACTTTTAATCTAAAACAAAATCTTAATAAAACAAACCTAGACACAAGTCTTGATCTTGAAGTCTTCACTTGAAGTCTTCTCATCTTCTTGACTTGGTCCAAACTTGATCCAACGAGCTAGACTCCTTTTGAATACTTGATGTGGTCTTGATGCATAAGCTCATGAATCAAACCGTGCTAGCTCCAAAACTTGTCTTTAAATCCTTTGTTGAAGCTACGCACCTACTAAGATCTTGATCACAAATCTGAGACTAAATAAACACAAGATCATTAGTACT
Organism: Agave tequilana; assembly: GCA_038442645.1. NCBI lineage: Eukaryota > Viridiplantae > Streptophyta > Magnoliopsida > Asparagales > Asparagaceae > Agave > Agave tequilana. Next base: position 47,358 of record JAVJIF010002483.1, on the reverse strand, counting down.
CTAACTACATGAGTTGATCATCATCAAAACTAGAGTGATGAGCCTTTGGGCCAACAATTAAATCTACATATGTGGTCCCGCACATGTTGAATTATTTCCAACAATCTCCCACTTGGGCCACATATGTTACCTTATAAATGTGTACACTTTATGAGCTCAAAATATTGCGATCATGTCATCAGATATTCTTAACAATCTCGTCCATTGATTATACTGATATAGGACTAAAGGAATTTTCATTATATTTAGCATAACTAAACCCACTAATAATCACATATATCAATATAACCAAATGACATAGATCAATCATGGATGTGTAGCATAAAAATTACATGTAATGTGATCTGAACATGTCTATTTCTAACTGGTCCTCCCTTAAACTTTATTGAGATCAAAGTTTAACATAATAAAACAAAGTGTATAAACTGAATACTTTATTTCTACAGAAAATGTTCAAATACACAAAATGTGTCCGAAAATAAAATCGAGCATTGAAACATATATACAAACTCTAACTAAACCGTAATGTCCTTAAGTGATATAACACCCATAGAAACGATGTGCTCATGAAAGACCTTCGATGTCAATCCTTTAGTAAGCAGATTTGCAATCATAGAGTTTGTCTCAATGTGCTCTATTGATATCTGTTTACTTTATACCCTTTTCTTCACAACTAGGAACTTTATGTCAATGTATCTTGACCTGGATGAGCTCCTGTTGTTGTTGGAATATAAAACTGCTGATTTATTGTCACAGTATAACTTTAGTGGTCTTTCAATACCACTTAGAATGCGCAACCCAGTGATAAAATTTCGCATCCATAATCCATAGTTGGAGGCCTCATAACATGCTACAAATTCTGCTGCCATGGTGGAGGAGGCTATAAGTGTTTGCTTAGTTGATTGGTCGCTAATGTTGCATATTTAATATCATATGTCCATACTTATTATAGAATAAAAGCCTGCATTGTCCTAATTAATTGTTTGATTTATTTGCAGGCCCAATCTTTAAGGAGATGAAGAGAAATGAGCCCAAAGCCCACCAAAATTCTGAATTAAATCAGAATTAATTCGCACTGACTGAATCAGAGCAAAATCAAGAGGTTGAAAACCGGTTGAGAAGAATCCTCTCAGAATCGATCGGTTGAAGTAAAGATCAACGACCATTTCTTCAAAATCTCGGAGCCAAACTGCAAATCCAACCCCAGATAAAGACAGAACGAGACACCGGGGAGACCCACCAACAGGGTGTGGCCACCTGGCCACACCCTGGCCGCGGAAACGCAGCCAAAGCCGCGTTTCCGCGGCAAGGTTGGGGAGTTAGGGGGAGCGTTTGCTCCCCCGATCTCCCCGGGATCATGATGGTTAGGGTTTTGCCTATAAAAGGCCATTCTTTGTGCTGAAAATGGACGACCATGCAGAGTTAGGATTTAGACTAGTTTTTCATTTCTTAGTTTAGGTTTTTATTTTTCTTGTTCATGTAATTTTAGTTTTTAATTATGTAATTCAGAGGAGATCGACTTTCATCGAAGAACAAGAATGAAGCTTGAGCTAAAAGTGACAATGGTGTAAGGTGTATTTCTTTTCTTTGATCGTTATGAAATCGAATCGATGTTCTTTCTTCGTATGTACTTTTTTTTAGTTTTCTTCTTCTTCTTCTTTTCTACTTCACTTTTCTTTTTGGTACAACTATCTTCCAAGTGAGTCTAAAGCAACGAAAGAGCCTTGCTTTTGCGAGTGCCACCGATAGCTCATGACGATGGAATTGTGAGTCTCTCTGTATCATTTCATGCTTGAGTATCTTGATGATGTAATATGGAAGAGACCAAAAATCGACTCTTATGGGCTATGCGCTGATTGCCTCCAATTCAAGGTAACATCGTCGCAAAGACTCAAGGTAAGCTTTTGGTGAAAAGAAGGTAAGTAATTGTTTTTATTTGTTTTCTTTTATTTCTGTAAATTAAATCACAAACACCATATCTTCCACACCACGCCTTTTCACTTCCATGTAAATAATCATTTGTACATAGTTGCTTTCGTCGTTTTCTGATTTTCTCCACTTTCTATTCTACCACTTTCTTCTTAACTTTAACTATTAACTCTTTTTCATTTTCTTAACTTTAATCAAAGAAGAATCTTCGTTTTATCTTCATTAAGATTTCAATAAAGAAACGTAAACGCTTCTATCGCAAAACCCTCCTTGTGGATCACGACCCGCATAGCCACTTGCTATAGCGGTAAGAATTGAGCACTTGTACATCTTCATTCTAAAATCTAATATTCTGTATTTTGTGTGCAGGTTTAGCATCAATCAAATTTTGGCGCCGTTGCCGGGAAGGATAACGTTTTTATTGAAATCTGAATTTTTATTGAAAATTTTTTAGAACTAAAACGAACTTTCTTCTCTGTTGCAGGTTAAAGGGCAAGCAAAGCAGGAAATTAAAGTTGCAGTAACATATAAGTGGCCTTGGGCCTCTGCTCTAGAAAGCATAGACCAAGTGCCCTCCGCTTTGCCGCGGATCCGCGGCCAACGCCGCGAAAACGCGACAAAAAGGAGTGGACTACTAGCTGTCTTTTTGCAGGGCTGCTTGCTTTGCAAATTCTAGTTTTCTGCAACTTTACTTTTTTATATGCCATCACATATGCCTGCTAATAATCAACAGTAAAACATTTGTTGAAAAGCTAAAAAAATTGATTAGACGTTTGCATTTTTAGGCACGTGTCTTTTCAATTCATTTATTTTTACTGTTGAAGAGTGCTGGAGCAAGGTACATTCGCATTGCATTTAGAATAGGACTCATCTCTTGGTTGATTTTTATCGCTTTGAGTGAATCTTATTTACATATCTTGTACACTTGCACAAATTGATTTTAAGGGCACCAACCTATAACAAGATAAGGTGGGGATTTAATCACCCTTCCTTAGCCCAAAAATTGGATTCCAAGCACTCACTAACCCAAGCCTAACTAAAAATGAGTAGACGTTGGCCCTAGGGACATCTCGGACTCAATTAGGAGATTATCCTAAGGGGGAAAGGTGTTGGAACTTGATTCCTACCAAATCAGTGTCTAGGAAAGGGATTAAGGGCCGAAAGCCCGAAGGTTGGTGGTTATTTAATTAAGGAACGTCTTTGACGGAAAACCTCCCACCAACCTTGCCCTGACCTGGCTGATTAGCTTGTGGTCAAAGTCTGCATTGGACCTCCCGTGGACAGTCTAACCAGTTAGGAGTCGTCTAGGTCATAGGTCTACCCTAACTTAGGTTAGAATTTTTTCTTTGTTTGTTTATTTGTTTGTTTTTCTTTTTTTTGTTTGTATTCCATTGTGTGATATGGCCTATAATAACAATTTTTTCAATTTCAATAATAATCCATATTACACATCAAACTCTTTTTCGGATATTACCAACCCGGCATATCATGACTTTAACCAACCTAGTGTGCCGGATTGGTCTTATCCGAATCAATATAACCCATGTCCCCCATCGTATGACTATAATTTTCATAACAATTTCAACTCTTCACAGAGTCAGTGGGGATTCACCTACCCCGAGCATAATTTTCAACCAACTTGTCCCCTTTATCCACCTAGTCCACAATATCCCCAAGAGTCATACTCAGTTCCACCAGTCCAAAATAGAAAACCATCAATTTTGGAAAGGAGTATGTGTGAGTCCAAACAACAATCACAAAATCTGATGGACTCACAATTTCACTACCACTTCTAAGACAACACTTTATCTTTTCATCAAAACAATGAATCCATCAACTATGAAAAGATGCTTGAAGCCATGACTCAGGCTCAAAACGCTCGTAATCGTGACATAGATATGATGGTCGAATCTCTACGTTCCCACCGTTCTGATGTCACTTACCATTCTGTTAGAGCCGAAGAGTCATGTTGTTTTAGAAATCAAGATTCTATTTCAGAACAACCATTTGAACTTGCCCAAACTCCAAATTTTGAAAAAGATATTTTGGCAAGTTATTCCTTTCCTAAAATAAAACTTGAGAATGAATATGATCTTGAATCCCAACTTAGTGATTCAATTCTTCTTCCTGATTCAATAATTACTCCGGTATCTTCACCTGACTTCAATCTTTTCCCGGAGTCAACATTGGATCCTGTACCAATTCACAATGAAATTGAATCACCCATCTTTGAGGATCATATTGAACTTGACCAATTATACACTTTTGAAGATCCTATTGACAAATTGGCAAGTTCTCATTTTTATGATATTGAACTCAATGAGATATGTGACCTAGATTCTCAAATCTGTGATCCAGTTCAACTTTCTGAATCAATATTGACTCCTGTTTTATTACCAAACTTGAGTAATATTTTCGAGTCAGTTTTGATTCCCCCACCTATCATTCATGAACTTGAATCACCAACATTAAGTCACATTCGATTGTTGAAAAATAATTGTGGACTTGAGTTTCAATTTCTTGACTTGGACCCAATTCCTGAATTTATTTCGACTCCTGAACCTTTACTTGACTTAAGTCACCTTCCTGAATCGGAATTATTTCCTGTCCTTCCTGAGTCCAAGTCAATCATTCTATCTTTTCACACTCCATTCTGGGACGAGGTGGTTGACAAATTTGACTCTGAAATCAGTTATGAAATTTGGAAATTAGATGGGGTCAAATACTTAATAAAAATCCTTTATGGACACATCTTTTTAGTGGGTTATATTAAAGTAATTTCTGGGGGGTTCCTCCAAACCTAACGAAAAGTTGATTGGGCCACATTTCGTGGACCAATCAGACCACCACCGGAACCACCACCTTAAGGTAACACTTTTCTTCCCTTTCTTCTTTTTCATGCATCTATGCATTAATTCATACATTGAGGATAATGCATGAGATAGGTGTGGGGGAGGGTCTAACATAACTTAGGTTTTCTTTTTATTAAAAACTTTTTGAAAATAGAAATAATATTTTGACATATTTTTTGTAAGAAATTGAGTTAATTTTAAGGAATAGGAAAATCTAAATTCGGATTTCTTATACTTGGTCAAAATATGATTATTTGTTTGATTTTTAGGGTTAGGAAGAAAATTTGTCAAAGTAATTTAGTCTTGATCTTTACCTTGATGAAATATGCACACTTCATATACTTACACACTTAGGGTTCAAAAACAAAGATTCTTATGCCTTATAAAAAATATATATATATAAAAAAAAATAAACAAATCTAATTATTGATTAGCTAGGTGCTTTGGCCTAAGCAAGCCTTAGTATTTATGCGAAAGATAATTAGATAAGTTTGAAAAAAAAATATATATATATAAAATCCTCTGATTAAGCTGGGTATTTGTGCCTAATAAAGCATAAGTATTCACGCCTAAAAGTGGTTCATATAATAAAATTCTTAGTTTTGTGGCCTTATTTGCTCGAGTCCTTAAGTCCTTGGGGTGTCTTTTCCCCGGTGTCCTAAGACCGTTTGGTTTGGGAGTCATCGATTAAAGGCTCGTTACATGGACAGATTAGAAAGCCTAATAGAACTAAGGAATAATACCACCAAAAAAAATATATATGTATAAATAAATAAGGCATAAGAGTTAGAGTTAATGAACCCTTAGTCAAAATTTTCACGATCACAAGGTGCATATGACTTAGGGTAAAGAAATAGACTAGATGAGAAGTACAATTTAACTCCTTACCTTGATTGATAATAAATTTTTGAATAGAGACTAAGTTTAGGAATGAAAAATTCAGTCTTCCTATAACTTATAGATTGCTTAGATCTTACAATTATATTTCAAATATTTTTCTCTTTCAAAATGCCTTTCGAAAATACTAACTCTTTATTTCCTTTTCTTTATGGATTTTGTGGGTGCAATCCGCTGAAAACCCTCACGAGACAAAACTCGTCCTCAAGGGAAAACCTAGAGGTTTAACGGCTTGTTGCACATGCTCAGTGCATCGCGTGACCTGCGAAAGTGGTCTAATAATCCTTAGTATAGTTTAGTTGTTTTGCTCGAGGACGAGCAAAAGATAGGTATGGGGAAGTGATTGGTCGCTAATGTTACATATTTAATATCATATGTCCATACTTATTATAGAATAAAAGCCTGCATTGTCCTAATTAATTGTTTGATTTATTTGCAGGCCCAATCTTTAAGGAGATGAAGAGAAATGAGCCCAAAGCCCACCAAAATTCTGAATTAAATCAGAATTAATTCGCACTCACTGAATCAGGGCAAAATCAAGAGGTTGAAAACCGGTTGAGAAGAATCCTCTCAGAATCGATCGGTTGAAGCAAAGATCAACGACTATTTCTTCAAAATCTCGGAGCCAAACTGCAAATCCAACCCCAGATAAAGACAGAACGAGACGCCGGGGAGACCCACCAACAGGGTGTGGCCACCTGGCCACACCCTGGCCGCGGAAACGCAGCCAAAACCGCGTTTCCGCGGCAAGGTTGGGGAGTTAGGGGGAGCGTTTGCTCCCCCGATCTCCCCGGGATCATGATGGTTAGGGTTTTGCCTATAAAAGGCCATTCTTTGTGCTGAAAATGGACGATCATGCAGAGTTAGGATTTAGACTAGTTTTTCATTTCTTAGTTTAGGTTTTTGTTTTTCTTGTTCATGTAATTTTAGTTTTTATTTATGTAATTCAGAGGAGATCGACTTTCATCGAAGAACAAGAATGAAGCTTGAGCTAAAAGTGACAATGGTGTAAGGTGTATTTCTTTTCTTTGATCGTTATGAAATCGAATCGATGTTCTTTCTTCGTATGTACTTCTTTTTAGTTTTCTTCTTCTTCTTTTCTACTTCACTTTTCTTTTGGTACAACTGTCTTCAAGTGAGTCTAAAGCATCGAAAGAGCCTTGCTTTTGCGAGTGCCACCGATAGCTCATGACGATGGAATTGTGAGTCTCTCTGTATCATTTCATGCTTGAGTATCTTGATGATGTAATATGTAAGAGACCAAAAATCGACTCTTATGGGCTATGCACTGATTGCCTCCAATTCAAGGTAACATCGTCGCAAAGACTCAAGGTAAGCTTTTGGTGAAAAGAAGGTAAGTAATTATTTTTATTTGTTTTCTTTTATTTCTGTAAATTAAATCACAAACACCATATCTTCCACACCACTCCTTTTCACTTCCTTGTAAATAATCATTTGTACATAGTTGCTTTCGTCATTTTCTGATTTTCTCCACTTTCTATTCTACCACTTTCTTCTTAACTTTAACTATTAACTCTTTTTCATTTTCTTAACTTTAACCAAAGAAGAATCTTCGTTTTATCTTCATTAAGATTTCAATAAAGAAACGTAAACGCTTCTATCGCAAAACCCTCCTTGTGGATCACGACCCGCATAGCCACTTGCTATAGCGGTAAGAATTGAGCACTTGCACATCTTCATTCTAAAATCTAAAATTATGTATTTTGTGTGCAGGTTTAGCATCAATCATTAGTACTCTTCTAGGAAATAGTTCCTCCAGCCAACAGATAAATGTAGCCGATATGGATCTCTTACTGTCTTGCCATCCAGCAAAGTCAGAATTCGAATACCCAATGATCTCAATCTGATCTGGCCTCTTGTATGTGAGTATGTAATCCTTAGTTCTCTGTAAATATCTGAAAACCTATAGTTGCTCCCTAGTGATCCATTCCAGGGTTACTTAAATATCTATCTAGCATTCCAATAATGAATGCTATATCTGGATGTATGCAAATCTAAGCATACATTAGACTCCTTATAGCTGAAGCATAGAGAATCTTCTGTATTTCTTTAACTTCAAGGTCATTCTTAAGGCATTGACTTAGACTGAATTTATCACTTTTGCGACTGGGGTATCTCCTGATTTACTATCTTGCATACCATATCTTTCAAGCACCTTTTCTATATAGGCCTTTTGTGATAATCCAAGGATACCCCGAGAGCGATCCTGGTATATCTGGATTCTTAAGACAAAAGACGCCTTACCAAGATCTTTTCATCTCAAATTTCTTTGATAGAAATCTCTTTGTTTCATGCAAAATTTTCTTATCATTGGTAGTAAGGAGTATGTCATCAATATATAAAATCAGGAATATATACTTACTCTCACTGAACTTGTGATACACATAATCTTCAACAACAATTGTCTCGAAATCAAATAAGATAACTACTTGATGAAACTTGTAGTACCATTGACGGGAAGCCTACTTGAGTCCATAGATGGATTTTTTTTATTTTGCAAACCATATTCTTTGGGTCTCCAGATACAAAGTTTTCTAATTGCACTATATATATAATTTCATCAATGTCACCACTGAGAAAAGCTATCTTAACATCCATCTGATGTAACTCAAGATCAAAATGTGCAATGAGAGCCATAATTGTCCTATAAGAGTCTTTTGATGAAACCGGAGAGAAAGTCTCTGTAAAATTAATGCCTTCTCTTTGAGTAAAGCTTTAGCTGCAAGACGAGCCTTATATCTTTTCACATTACCTTCAGAATTCTTTTTGGCTTTAAATATCCATTTGCAATCAATGGGTTTCTTACGTTCAGGTACAAGATCCCAAACTTGATTGTCTTACATAGATTTATACTCTTCATTCATGGCATCTATCCATTTTTGAGAGTTAGAATCCTGCATGGCTTGATGGAAGTTGATTGGATCACCTTTTATCAATCCATCAGTGTCCTCATGTTCTTAGAGGAATACTATGTAGTCATCAGAAATAGCATTTCTCTCTCTCGTGGATCATCTTAATAGTATGTGTTCTTGAGGTTGTTGAGTTTGATCTTCAGGAACAATTACTTCAACTTGAGTAGGAAGTTGTTCAACATTATTTTGATGAGATTCCATATCTGCTTCTCGAACAATGACAGGTATAGAAGTCTGTACACTGTCAAAAGTAGTAGTAGGGATCGAGACCGATTCTTCCTCAAAGGCAATGTCTCTAACCTTATTTCTTCCCGCAAACTCAATATCCTAAAAAAAGTTGCATTTTTCGTTTCAAAAATTGACTTAATAGTAAAACTTGTGGACCCTAGATGTTGACACTCGAAAAAGACAGAGCTCCCCATTCATCTTTAGCCGGTCTGAACAACGTCTAATTTATTGATATCTACAAAAGATAAGTCGAAGACAAGCTGATGACCAGAGGCAAGGCAGCAATATGGACATTACTAATCTAGTAAAGTAGATAGTAAATCAAAGTTGCCATTGAAGAAGACCTGAGCAGGCCTAGAGACACTAAGTTAGCTCAATACTTAGTCTCACATGAGCCCAAGAATTCCATCATAGCTCTGCCATGGGCTAACTTATAGCTTCGCCATTTTTCATAACTCCGCAGAAAGCTAGCTAACAGCTTCGCTAGACGCTCTGCGGAGCCACGCGAAAAAACAAGCTAACTTATAGCTTCGCTGAGAGTTTACTCCTAGCTTCGCCAGAAGCTTCCCTTAGCTCCGCTACAAGCATATTGGATTAGCCCTGCTGCGGGTGTTTTTATGGTCACTTTTGACCAATCAAATCTCCAGATGAGATCATGTTGATTGAAATCAAATTTTGCAGCTGCTTGTCATAATCTTTTGACTTTCCCAATCAGGTAAGAAGATCGGGAGATCTCTCAATTAACTAGAGAGGATCAAGGAAGTATCCCTCATTTAGCGGAGCGAATCATAGGATTAGCGCTACATGCTATTCCTAGATTCGCAGAAGCTATTTCTAGCCTTGCAACAAGGCTACTTTCTGGATGCAAAACAGATTGACTCAATCTGTTTTTAGATTTTCAGGGTGATTATACCCCTATTCTTCCTATAAATAGCCTACTAGAGGCACACAAGTAGGGAAGACGGGCAAGGATAGAGAGGAGATTGGCTTGAGAAGCAGTAAGAGGGTTCTACCGATCCTCTGTTCTCCGATTCCCCGAATGAAGCGAGAAGGGAGTCCTATTAGGAGGCAGTTCGATCATCTGACCGATCGCATCGTCAAGGGATAAAGTGATCGCGCGCTGGTCAGATTCCTACTGGCACATTTTCCCAAAAATTTCAGAGCAGATCTACCTATAATTTTCTTTTCAATTACTTGTAATTTAGCTCCTCAATCTCTTTTGTAAGTTTCCCCTTTGCAAAATCAATGGAAACCAAGATAGTGACTCCGCTGGGGATTAAGGTCTTCTGGCGCAACAAGGAGACAATGTCGCAATGCGAAGGTCAGAATCCTGAGCCCGTTACTTTCAAAAATTTGGTCGTTCATTTCGACCAAGGAAAATTCGAAGAGCTACTCTCTGAAGGTAGTCCAGTGCTCCACACACGGAAGCATAAGAAGGTCTCGATGGCCAAGGTTTCGGAGCAGAAACCAGCCCTAGCCGGGCAAGTAACCGAACGGGCCTCCTCCCAACTCCTCTCAGTCTCGCACGAGGCTAGCCAGGTTCCCTGCGAACCTAAATCTCCTCTTCCAAAGTAGATGTGGAGGCCAAAACAGAAAGCTTCGTGTGAAGCTTCGGCGCAGCTACACCACAGGCTCGCCTATCACGCAAAGACAAAGGCAAAATGCCTGCTTGCTTCGCCGAGGCTATTAACCGCAAGGCTAGAACGGCAACTATGCCTTTGCCTAATTCAGGAGCAGTAACTCCTCGCCAACCTCATTCTCATGAGCGAAGTTGCTGATGGCGTGATAAGCACAATGCCAGTACCCCAGGGTACGCGCGAAGTTCCCAGCCGCCAGGCTGAGACTAAAGCACTTAGCAGTGCTAACCACCTTCACAACAAGGTGGCGAACAAAGCACCACAGCGTACTTCAATCCCCGACTCCTCAAGCGTTAAGTTCGCTCTTCGCAGCGGAGCTAAGGGATCGTCCCTGGGTGTTGATAGTGGTGCTTATGCAGCTTCAGCACCTAAGGGTGCTCCCAAAGTTCTTAGCCGCGAAGCTAGAGCTAAATCACTATGTAGTGCCAATCACCTCTGCGGTGATGAGAAGAACGAGGCATCATCTTGTGTTTTGCTTCCAAAGCTTGAGGATACCAAGTCTACCCTCACAGAGTTATGAGCAAGAAGGTGGTGTCGAAATTACCTGAACACATCAATGCGCGATCTACCCGAATCTCTGTGCTGAGTCGCTTAAGCTCGGCCAGTTCTGACTTGCGAGAGTTCTTAGCAAGCAAATAGAAGTCAGAATTACTCCAGACTTCTCCCTCATGTTGTCAACAAGTGGGATGTCAGTTGGTGATGGTCCACTCAGTCCATTGCCGGTTAGGACCAATCCCCGCCACTCTTCCAAACCAACAGTCAGTCTTTGATCGACTATCGGTGCAAGCTCCCGTGAAGCATCGCAAAAAGTGCGTATCGCGAGATCTACCCTCTGCATCCGTCAATATAATCGGAAGGGGATGGGAACCGCATAGGGGCAGACGAGCGCCGCATAATGCTAATTCTCCTTCCTTCAGTTCTCCAGATCCGGACTATAGCCCGGGCTTAGGCCAAGTCTTGGTGCACGAAGAAGGTGTCTTCCAAAATACCAGATCTAAGGTCGCAATATCCTACAGTTATGAGCAACCATCCTCCTCAACTATAGGAACATCACCAGAACCAATGAGAAAATTATCCCAATGGTCCGATGAGGAGGACGAAGACAGTGGTATGCCTCTTCGGTAACAGTCAGCTCGATACGAACAGATAGGGTGTCGGTGAATATGGCTGATAACGGTAATGATGACCTCCGTCGACAGTTGGAAGCTCAGGAGCAAACCTCCAAGGCCAGCAAGAAGCCTTGGATAACATTCAACAGATGCTCGCTCAACTCCTCACTAACTGGAATAACAATGATACTGGGAGTAACCCATAATGAGGAGGAACATCATAACGATGAACAACCCAAGACTGAAAAGTCAAAGGAAAGTTCTTCTATGGATGCTGAAGTTCTTAAAGGCATCCAAGCTCAGATCGCATCCCTAGCCCAGAGGGATGAACTAAAGAAGGTAGGAGCAGTCCGTCCTTACCCCTTGGAATGAGATTCAGTACCATACCCGCCAAAGTTCAAGCCACCCACGTTACATACGTATGATGGTAAGAGCTCGCCGAACCAGCACATCTATTACTTCTGTTCTCAGACTGGTAACGTTATAGACAATGATGCTATTATGGCCAGACTGTTCATGACACACTAAAGTGGGTAGCATTCGACTGGTTCCGAAGCCTTCCTTCGAGCTCTATCAATTCCTGAATCGACTTAGAAACTCGATTCCTTTCTCGTTTCTACGAAGACGATACCGAGGTAACCATGGACAAACTCCTCTCTATCGTACAGAGGAAGGGCGAATCTGTCCATGACTACATTGAGCAGTTTAGAAACTTGTCTCTGATGTGCCCAGCAGGGATGCCATTGCCTATGCTCTTGCAGACATGCAGGCATAACTTCCTGAACCAAGTAGAGATTCATATGGGGGCTGTCAAAGCCCATACCTGGAAGGAACTAGTCGAACAAGCTCAGATAGCCGAAAAGTCAGCTAAGAAGTTCGAACCATCTACCCCTAAAGGCAAATGGGGTATGAATAATAAGGGGCGCAGCGACATGGCGCCGTCTTCCCAAGCCAAAGGAAAGAGACTATGTCCGTTGAATTATGAGGGGACGTTCGTTCAAAGGCCAAGAAGAGCGGTGTCAATAATCAGGAGTTTAAGTTTCCTCCGAAATATTACTCCTTCAAAGACGAGCAGGTGGTCGCAATATTCCATTTACTCCACAAAGGGAATAAATTGAAGCTACCGGATGCTCGACGCCCTAATGAAGTGGGACGCACGAACGATCCCAACTATTGTCTCTTTCATAGGATGGTTCATCATCCTACTGATAAGTGCTTTATCCTCAAGGATAAATTTCAAGCTTTAGTCGACGCGGAGTTCTGACTCTGAAATCAGAACAAAAGAAAGTTACTGCAAACATGATAACCCTCGAGTTCGGTAAAACCCCAAGAGTCACAGTTCCTGAAGGGACCTTCCCAATCCCTGAATCGCGGTTAGAAGTGAGGAATCCTTCAGCCAAAACTCAAGAGGTTAAGGTCTTGTTCCCTTGACATTGAAAACAGGGGAAATCATGTGGATACACCCAGACCTTGCCCAAGACAAACAATGGGATTCGAAGAAATCCAAGTCAAAGGGCAAATCTTGCAATGTTATCTCTATCTTGCCGAATGATGACAATCTCACATCAGCTTCTCTTAGCGGTTGTGAAGGGAAAAGCACGCTTGCACTACGCAAGCCGATGTACCTCAACCGATGGGCACTCGATTCGAAAAATCATACTTGAAATAGTATGAAAAAGTTACTGACGAGATACAACAACAGACGACGTCAGCTCCGATCCCAATGACGGGAAAAGAGAAGCAGAAAGAAATCCGGTTTGACCAATCCTGAAAAAGCCTTCAGGCCCAGGACTTAACATGCCTTTTTGATTTGACATATTGGCCCAGCTGGCTAATATCCCAGCTCGTATCACCATACACGAGCTCCTTCATCTCTCAAAAGAGACTAGAGAGGCACCTAGGAATGCACTGGCTAACTCAGAATCATTTCTGACATATATGCCAGAAATCCCTAGGGGTGACACTCAGCCCTCTTGCTCTGAATGCCATCATGTACAATTAAAAGTATCTGCTATTACTTTCACAGCTGAGGATATGGTTCTCAAGGATAATAAGCATGATCAACCTTTGTACTACACCGGATACATCGGTTCGACATGCATTGAAAGGGTACAGGTTGATCCAGGGTCTGCACTCAGCATCATACCCAAAAGGCTCCTCTGCTTCCTTGGTATACCACTATATCGGTTGTCTGCAACCACTACGATAATATACGGCTTTAATACAGGGAATAGTCATCCACTTGGAAAGATTCGACTCTGTTGCCGAATCGGGAGCCTGAAATCAGAGGTGACGTGCTACATCATTGACGCTGACACGTCATACAACCTGTTACTAGGATGACCCTGGATCACGCTGACTGGATTATTCCCTCCACTCTGCACCAGTGCTTCAAATATGTTGAAGATGATATAACAGTACATACTGTCTTCGCTGAGAAGCAACCATTCAAAGGGGTGAAAAACTACTTTACTGATGCTCTTCTATATCAGGAAGTCAGTGAAATGTCAAAAGATTCATTGCCTGACAATGATGATAGTGGCAATGAGGCAAATTTAGAGTCTGAAGGAGACACTCTAGCTACTTTGGTCGGTGAACCAATTGTAGCATGTTTCAATAATCCTCAATGTAATACTCCTTCTGAGGATGATGATGAATGGGTGATTAATGATAATGTTTTCTTTGATTATCTTACGAGTGTCAAACTATTTGAATCTGTTACGAATAGTTCTCTATACATGCCTTGCATAAACCAAGTACGTCAAGTACATCTGTGGAAGGTATAGAAAAATCTATTTTAGTGGTCCCCCGTCCAAAGAGGGTCAATCACCAATAATATTCGGTAGAGCCCAACGGCAAGGTCTATGGTCACAGATTCGAGTTCAGACTCAGAGACCCGCAATTTTTCTATTATGCACGATCAGCACAGTATATGATGAGGAAAATGGGATACAGCCTGCAGCGTGAGAATGGTCTGAATTTTGGAAAAGGACGACGTGGTTTCCTGCGTGATTTCGTGCCAAAAGGGAAACTGGCAAATTACTACGATAAAACACGCAGCGGGTTAGGATACGTTACACCTCCATCGGCTACTGCAGTTCAATCCAAAGATAATAGATCGATCCCATCACGCTCTGCCTCTTCCTCCGAATGGGAGTCGAATGTCAGTGAGGGAACGATGTTCGAGAATCTCACCGTTAATATGACTTCAAGTAGCCAATTGGAGCTAGCAAAGCTACTGATGTTGAACCATAGGCTCAACAATTGAATTTCCAGTGGAAAAGCGATTCGAACAACACGAACCACCTACTGAAGACAAGGTAATCCAGGTTAACTTAGGTAGTCAAGATCACCCTAAACTCATCTTTATAAGTGAAAGCTTATCACCTATAGAAAAGGAAGAATTGATAGTACTTGTAAGAGAGTATATCGATGTCTTCGCATGGAACTAAGAGGATATGCCTAGACTTGATCCACAAGTAGCCATGCATCGTCTGAACATCAAGCCAGACGCCAAGTCAGTTAAGCAACAACAACGCCGATTTCGTCCGAACGTTATGGAAGCTATTGAAGCCGAAGTCTATAAACTCATTGCATGTGGCTTCATACGGGAGGAACAACACCCAGATTGGGTTGCTAACATCGTTCTCGTTCTCAAAAAGAATGAAAAAATACGAATCTGTATTGATTACCGCGATCTCAATACAGCCTGTCCCAAAACGAATTCCCATTGCCCGTCACCGATGTCATGATTGACAATACCTGCGGATTCGAAAGAATGTTTTTCATGGACGGCTTCTCAGGGTATAATCAAATTAAGATGTATCTAGGGGATGAGAAACATACATCATTCCGGACACTATTAGGGGTATACTGCTATACCGTGATGTACTTTGGATTAAAGAACGTGGGAGCAACTTATCAGCGGGCGATGAGCATAATTTTCCGTGACCATCTCCGAAAGATGGTAGAATGTTATGTCGACGTCATTGTTGTCAAAAGTCGCGATAAGAACGACCATCTTCGTGACTTGAGAACGATGTTCGACATAATGCGGGCCCATCGACTAAAGATGAATCCGACAAAATCCTTCTTGGGGTTTGAGTGGCAAGTTCCTGGGATTCATTATTACATCAAAAGGAATTCATCTTGACCCAGACAAAGTCAAAGCCATTCAGAGCATGCATCCACCTAAGAAACTCAAAGAACTTAGGGGCCTGTAAGGTAGACTGGCTTATATCAGAAGATTCATTGCAAATCTCTCAGACCGCTGTCGACCGTTCACCCGACTCATGAAAAAAGGTGTCTCTTTTGTATGGGATCAAACCTATCAAGAAGCTTACGAGGATATCAAAAGATACCTCACTAAACTTTCGGTCTTAGTAGCTCCCACATCAGGAAAACCTTTCCTGCTTTATGTGAAAACTATGGACCATTCTCTCGGTTCTCTGCTTGCTCAAAAAGATGATAATGGTCATGAATAGGCTATTTACTATCTGAGCAGGACTCTGATAGGAGCGGAATCTCGCTATAACCCTATTGAGAAGGAATGCTTAGCTCTTGTCTTGCCATTCAGAAGACACGACATTACTTGGTCAGCCAAACCATACATGTCATTTTCATAGTGAACCTTTGCGTCTCCTCATGACGAAACCAGAATCACTAAATTCAAGATTAGCTAAGTGGGCCCTCCTTTTGTCTCAGTACGATATGCTCTTTGTCCCTCAGAAGGCGGTTAAAGGCTAGGCGCTTGCAGATTTCTTGGCTGCTCATCCGGTTCCAGAAAGTTCAAAACTTCATGAAGATATTCCAGATGAGGTTTTCGAATCTAATATAACTTCAAAGGATGAAGTATGGTATATATTCTTCGATGGAGCATCACGAATAGGCCCTAAAGGCAAGATCATTGCTGGTGTGGGGGTTGTATTTATCTCACCACAAAACCATACCTTCCTAGGACGTTTTCATTGACGGAACCATGTTCCAACAATGTGGCAGAATATAATGCTCTACTCATTGGCCTTCAGCTCGCTCATGAAATGGGGGTACGCTACCGTGAAGCCTATGGTGATTCAAAACTGATCATTGTTGACACTCTAAAAAAAAGACAAGATTCCTAACTGATCTGAACAATGTCTAACTTGTTGACATCTACAAAGAGAAGTGGCAGACAAGCCGACGGCCAGTACTTCACCCATCTCAAAGGGATGAATCAGCAACTTGGACTCTACTGATCCAGTGAAGCAGACAGTCCGGGGTTGTCCTTAAAAGCCCGTGAGAAGCCCCAAGCAGGTCCAGGACATTAAGTTAGCTCAACATTTAGTCTCGCACGAGCCACGAGATAAGTCTCGCATGAGAAACCAAAGTTGCTTAGCATCGCAGGAAGCTCCTTCACAGCCTCGCTGCGAGCTAACTTACAGCTTCACCCGGAGATGCTCAGTTAGCTCCATAGAAGGTTAACTTCGTTCGAAACCCCACGCAGCTACGCGAAAGGCTGACTGGCAGCCTCGCCACAAGTCTTATCTAGCTTCGCTGAAGAGCTTTCTTTTAACTTCACCAGACGCTTCTCCCAGCTCCGCCATGAGCTCAACACCACGAATTCGCTGCGGATCTCTTATGGTCACCTTTGACCAATCAAATCTGTAGATGAGATCAAATCTAATTGAGATCAAATCTAATTCAGATCAAATTTGGTAGTTGCTTGCCATCATCTCTTGACTCTCCCAATCAGGTGAGAAGATCAGAGAGATCTTTCAGTTATTTGAAAAGAATAAAGGGAGTATCCCTCATTTAACAGAGCGGATCAAGAGATCAGCGCTACTTGCTATTTCACGAAAGCTGTCTCTAGCCTCAGGCAAGGCTACTTTTCAGATGTAAAACAGATTGACTCAATCTGTTTTCAGATTTTCAGGGCAATCATACCCCTATTCCTCCTTATAAATAGCCTACCAGAGGCTGGGAAAAAGGGCGGAGAAAACAGGCCAGGATAGAGAGGAGATTGGAGACCTACTCTCTCGCTTCCAAGCAAGAATTTAGAGAATTACTTCTCTAATCAGGGTGCTAAAACCTTAAGATCTTCCTCCCTCTCAAGGAATCTTCGGAACCAGGCGAGAAGGAATTCCTAAGCGGAGGCAGCTCAAGAAGTAACAAGAGGGCTCTACTGACCTTTTGTTCTCCAATTCCCCGAACCAGGCGAGAAGGGAATCTCATCAGGCGGCAGTCCGATTGTCTGATTGATCGCATCGTCAAAGGGATAAAGTGATCACGCGCTGATCAGATTCCTACCGGCACACTTTCCTAGACATCTCAGAGGAGATCTACCTATAATCTTCTTACTGCAAAGAATTACTTGTAATTTAGCTCCTTGACACTTTTTTATAAGTTTTTCCCTTTGCAAAATCATTGAAAAATAGATGGCGACTCCTCTGGGGATCACATTTTCCACTGATGAGAATCAACTGTCACAATGCGACGAGCTGACCTTTGGGTCTATTGCTGAGACGCCGGTCATTCACTCTGGCCAAGAGAAGTTCAAACAACTTCTTCCTGGGGGTAGCAAAAGTCCCCTACGTACGCGCAAGTACAAGGAAGTCGGCGTAGCCGGAGCCCCCTGGCTAATTCTTTCTTGAAAGTAAGTCTCTGTTGAGACATATAAGGCTCTCCGTAAGCCTATTACGATCTTCTGGCGCAACAAGGAGACGGTGTCACAATGCGAGGGTCAGAATCTTGGGCCTGTTACCTTTGAAAACTGGTCGTTCATTTCGACAAAGGAAATTCGAAGAGCTCCTCTCAGAAGGTAGTCTAGTGCTCCACATACGGAAGCATAGGAAGGTCTCAATGGCCAAGGTTTCGGAGCAGAAAGTAGAAGGAGACTCGTCCCAACTCCTCTCAGCCTCGCGCGAAGCTAGCCAGGTTCCCTGCGAACCTATATCTCCCCTTCTAAAGCAGATGTAGAGGCCAAAACAGAAAGCTCTATATGAAGTTTCAGGCGTAGCCACGCCACAGGTTCGCCTGTCCCGCGAAGACAAAGGCAAGATGCCTGCCTGCTTCGTCGAGACTATCAGCCGCGAGGCTAGAACCGATTATACCTTCGCTAATAATACAGGGTAGTGACTCCTCGCCAACTCGTTCTTCCGAGCAAAGTTACTGATAGCACGGCAGGCACAACGCCAGTACCTCAGGGTACGTGCGGAGTTCCTAGCCGTCAGGCTGGGGCTAAAGCACCTAGCAGTGCTAACCACCTTTGCAGCAAGGTAGCGAACAAAGTACCACAGCGTGCTTCGCTCCCCGGTTCCTCATGCGTTAAGTTCGCCCCTCGCGGCGGAGCTAAGGGATTATCTCTGGGTGCTGATAGCGGTGCTTATGCAGCTTCAGCGTCTAAGGGTACTCCCGAAGTTCTTAGCCGCGAAGCTAGAACTAAAGCACTATCTAGTGCCAATCACTTCTGTGGTGATGAGGAACAATGCATCAACCTGTGTTTCATTTCCAAAGCTTGTAAGCAAGAAGGTGGTGTCGAAATTAGCTGAACGCATCAATACGCGATCTACCTAAGAATCTCAAAGAACTTAGAGGCCTGCAAGGTAGACTAGCTTATATCAGAAGATTCATTGCAAATCTCTAAGGCCGCTGTCAACCGTTCACCCAACTCATGAAAAAGGTGTTTCTTTTGTATGGGATCAAGCCTGTCAAGAAGCTTATGAAGATATCAAAAGATATCTCACAAAACCTCCAGTCTTAGTAGCTCTCACATCAGAAAAACCATTCCTGCTTTATGTGAAAGCTATGGACCATTCTCTTGGTGATCTGCTCGCTCAAAGAGACGATAATGGTCACAAACAAGCTATTTATTATCTGAGAAGGACTCTGATAGGGGCAAAATCTCGCTATAATTCTATTGAGGAGGAATGCTTAGCTCTTGTCTTTGCTATTCAGAAGACAACATTATTTGGTCGTCCAATCATACATGTCATTTTCAGGGTGAATCCTTTGCGTCTTCTCATGACAAAATCAGGGTCATGAATTCTAGGTTAGATAAGTGGGCCCTCCTTCTGTCTCAATACGACATGCTCTTTGTCCCTCATAAAGCGATTAAAGGCCAGGCACTTACAAATTTCTTGGCTGCTCATCGGTTCCAGAAAGCTCAAAACTTTATGAAAACTTTGCGGATGAAGTCTTCGAATCTAATATAACTTCAGAGGATGAAATTTGGCAGATATTCTTCGATGGAGCATCATGAATAGGCCCTAAAGGCAAGATCATTGCCGGTGTGGTGGTTGTGTTTATTTCACCACAAAATCATGTCCTTCGTAGGGCATTTTCTCTGACGGAATCATGCTCCACAATGTGACAGAGTATAACGCTCTACTCATTGGCTTTCAGCTCGCCCATGAAATGGGGGTACACTACCTTGAAGCTTATGGTAATTCAAAACTAATTATCAATTAGGTTAAAGGCGAGTATGAGGTCCGTCACGAAGATTTGGTACCTTATCATCACGCAGTCATCGAAATGGCTAATCTATTTGATGGCTTTTACATTGGTCACGTGTCTCGATCCCAGAATACTAGGGCCGATGCTCTGGCTGTATTAGCAACAACTCTAGCCTTACTAGACGACACCAAGTATCACCTTACAGTGGCAACTCGACACCTTGTTTTCTCTAAACATATGTTGAGAACTAAAGAGGTCTATACCTTCTCGACGGATCTTGAACCGAGAGATTGGCGATTTCCCCTCATCGACTGTGCTTTGCATTGCTTGCTGCCGGACGACCCTAAAGAAGCGGCATCTATCAGATGAAGGTCTCTCCGTTTTTACTATGATCCAACATTGAAGACACTCTACCGTCGTTCATACGACGGTATCCTCCTCCGTTACCTTTCTAATTTAGAGGCACAGGAGTGCTCAAAGAAGTACGTGACGGCATATGCAGAGCTCACCAGCCGGGTCCAAAACTCAAGGACCGATTGCATAGGCTTAGGTATTATTGGCCAACCATGATAGCTGATGTCATCCGATATGCACGAAGGTGTAAGGCCTGCCAAATCCATGCGGACTTCATACATCAGCCTCCAGAGTTACTCCATCCAACCGTTGGCTCGTGGCTATTTGAAGCGTGGGGAATCGATATTATAGGCCAATCAGCCCCTCTTCCACAAAAGGTCACTGGTTTATCTTAGCAATAACTGATTACTTTTTAAGTGGGAAGCTATACCACTGCTAGAAGTTAAAACTTCTAACGTGGTTAATTTCATCAAACACCATGTCATCCATCGATTCGGTATTCCTAGGCGGATTATCCATGGTAACGGTCCCCAATTTGCAAGCCAAGTATTCTATCGGTTCTGTGATAGATACCGGATTCAGAATATGGCATCAACTGCTTATAATCCCACCGCTAATGGTTTGGCGGAGGCATTCAACAAGATAATCATTAAGCTACTCAAAAATTCGTTTCATCAAATAAGCGAGAGTAGAATGAGAAGCTTAGTGAATGTCTTTGGGCCTACCGAACCACGGTTCAAACCCCGACGGCAATACACCTTTTTTCTTGGTATACGGGTCCGAGTAGTCATACCGTTAGAAATCCAGATGCCATCATTACGAGTCACTTTGCTGACTAAGATGACAACGGAGGACAACGATCGGTTACGACTCCAGGAGCTCGAAGCCCTAGATGAGAAGCAGTTACGAGCTCAGCAACACATTGAGTTGTATCAAGCCCGGATCTCAAAAGCCTTCAATAAGAAGGTTAAGCAAAGAGTCTTCCAGAAAGGAGATTTGGTTTTAGCCGTCAAACGACCGATAATCATGACGCACAAAACCAAAGGCAAATTTCAGCCCAAATGGGAAGGACCGTTTGTGATAGAAACAGTCAATTCAAATGGGGCATATCGCCTTATGACTTCAGATGGAGACTTACTCATGATGCCAATCAACGACAAGTTCCTAAAGAAGTATTATCCTTGATAAGGGTCCTGTTGGAACTTGCTTTTGATGAGACTTTTGTGAAGCCATATCATTTGGAGCTCTATCACAAGTCTATTCAAGAGTTCTTCATGATCAAGACTTCCCAAAGAGAGTTGATAATGATGTGTATTGTAATTGTTGATAGCATGTTAAAATCCTTGACACACACACACACACATATCATAGTCACTTAGTCGACTTATAGTCTATGATATTCGACTTATACATGGTATAGTCGACTTATCAATTTCCCTAGTTGACTAGACTTTTGTCCTAAAAGATCCCAACTCTCTATTTGTCTCTGTTAATCGACTTAACAGGATACCTAGTCACTAATAGACTTTTGGAGTCGATTTATACTTTCCCCTAGTCGACTAATAGATGACCTAGTCGACTTATAAATTAGTTCTGGTCGACTTGGTTCAGTTTTCAGAAACTTGTCTATTGATTCAAACTTGACCTAGTCGACTTGGTCTTCTTTATAGTCGACTAACCCAGTGAAATTTGCCTACCCTAGTCGACTAACCCAAATGTCAAGTCGACTAATAGCAGTTTCTGACTATTGGATAGTTTCTGTTTTCTGGTATTTTCTTCAACGTTATCCAACACTTAAACATTCATTTGTCCTAATAACTATCCTAACTAACCATAGAGTTCAGTTATAAATAGGGTTGTTATCTTAGGGTTCATATACCAATTCAAACATATAGTTTTCTGACCAAAAATCTTGCCAAAATTTTGATTCTCTGAAAACTGTTCCCACTTTCTGTTTCTTCACCAAATTCCTACTCCAAAGTGAAGATTTCTGAAAGTAAACCTATAATAGCCCTTGTCCATGATCACATACTGAATCAAGGCTTATAGGAAAGGTTGTAATCACTCAAAGGAAGCATTGTACAAGAGCGTCTTCTTGGTGTAGAAGAGAGGTTGTACAAGGTGTTTTGTTCTCTTGGTTGTAAGAGGAGTTGTACACATTTGGCAAAGGGGATTTGTCAAGTGGTGTGCAAGGTGTTGATTTTGGTGTACAAAGTCAAGGATAAGGAAAATCTCAAGTGGGAGGCTTTGGGACTGAATGTAGGTCACGAGGACCGAACCAGGATAAATCACTTGTATTTGCGATTGTTATCTTTTCTGTGATTTGTTTTTCCTTATTTGCAAGTACGTTTATTTCTTTATACTAATATTCTTGTGTGAGTGTTGACTTTGTATATTTGATCCACAATTGGCATCATCTCGGGATCAACATTTGGTATCAGAGCCCTGCATACCCAGTCAACAATCTACAAGGATGGCAACGGAGTTCCCTTCGTCACAATTCAAAGAAGGACATTCTACACAATGTCCACCGCTATTTGACGGATCCAACTACAACTATTGGAAGTGTAGAATGAAGAACTACTTGCAATCGCTCAACTACGATCTTTGGAACACTGTAGAAGCACCATACACCAAACCGACTACCCACTACAACGCTTAGAGTGATGATCAAAAGAAGAATGCGAACCTTGACGCCAAAGCGATGAATGCCTTGTTCTGTGCCTTAATCAAAGAAGAGTTCAACCGTGTGTCAACAGCCACTTCTGCAAATCAAATATGGCACACTCTTCAGGTAACACACGAAGGCACAAATAAGGTTAAAGAATCTAAGATTTCTGTTCTTGTCCACAGGTTTGAACTATTCAAAATGAAGGAGAATGAAACCATCTCAGAAATGGTTATAAGATTCACCGACATAACCATTCCTTAGCATCCCTTGGAAAGGAATACACCCAAGTCGAAAAAGTTCGTAAGATCCTTCGTGCACTCACTTCAGATTGGGAGAAGAAGACAACTGTAATCGAAGAAGCGAATGATCTCTCAACAATGTCGTTAGAAAATCTTATTGGTAATCTAATGGCATATGAAGTGCAACTCGAAGAAAGAAAGAGGATGAACAACAATATCTCTCAAAAAGGAAAGAACTTGCCTTCCATGCATCCTCAGACACGGACAATTCAGATGACGATGAAGAGGAGATAGCAATGCTTTCAAGAAAATTCAGAAGATTCTTAAAGTAAGGTAAATTTAAATGTTTTAATTGTAATAAAACAGGTAATATGAAGAAGGATTGCCCATTTCTCAAAAAACAAAGGTAAATTCAAGAGCAAAAAGTTCAGAAAGAAGAAAGACTACCAAGCATCATGGGAAAACAGTGATTCCTTTTCCTCTGACGAAGAAGAAACCACTGAACATGCCAACATCTGTTAAATGGTACTAGAAGAAGATGAGGTACAATATACTGAACTTTTAGATGCATTCCATGAATTATTCAATGATCTAAAGAATGAAAAAAATGAAGAATAAAGTTTTATTAAAGAAAATGAAAAACTGTTCAAAGAAAATTCATGTTTTGTCTCTCAAGTTTCTTCTATAAATTCTCAAAAAGATGATTTTAAAAAAGTGATATCATCATTGAAAAAGGATAATGAATTTTATAAAAGAAAATATTTTGCTTAAAAAGGAAACTGTGTCTTTAAATGAAAAAATTTCTGTGTTAGATAAAGACATGTCAGTTTTCAAAATGAAATATGAAGAGATTTTGAAAAATGTGACTAAGTTTAATCAAGAAAAAGAAAAGTTGAATGATTTGTTATCATATCAAAAGATGTCACATAATCATTATGGTCTTGAATTTTTTTGAAAAATCTTCATATGTTAGTAATCCATATAATTCTTTTGTGAAAAGAAAGTCTGATAATAGTTCAAAAAGAATTAAGAATAAGTTTATATGAATTCCTAAAAACTTAAGCATTTTTGACAAAAATACTTATATTGCATAATACATACATGATATATGTCATTCATGCAATTATGTGTATACTAACAGATGGAAACCAAATTCAAATTGGGTTTGGTCTCCTAAAGGTTAATGCTTTACTTTTATGATTGGTACCATCTAATGTTTATCTTTCAGGTACCATATAAGAAGTTTGATAAGAACAATACTTTAAATATTTATCATATATATACATGTTATGATATATTTGTTGCAGGGGGAGAACACAAGTATTTCTATATTTGTTGTAACCCATTTTTCTGCAGGAGGAGAACATATAACTTATTTTCTGCATGGGGAGCATTTGTGCACACAAAGTGTCATCATCAAAAGGGGAGAATATTGGAACTTACTTTTGATGAGACTCTTGTGAAGTCATATCATTTGGAGCTCTATCACAAGCCTATTCAAGAGTTCTTCATGATCAAGACTTCCCAAGAGAGTTGATAATGATGTGTATTGTAATTGTTGATAGCATGTTAAAAGCCTTGACACACACACACACACATATCATAGTCACTTAGTCGACTTATAGCCTATGATAGTCGACTTATACAGGTATAGTCGACTTATCAATTTCCCTAGTTGACTAGACTTTTGTCCTAAAAGATCCCAACTCTCTGTTTGTCTCTGTTAGTCAACTTAACAGGATACCTAGTCGACTAATAGACTTTTATAGTCGACTTATACTTTCCCCTAGTCGACTAACAGATGGCCTAGTTGACTTATAAATTAGTTCTGGTCGACTTGGTTCAGTTTCCAGAAACTTGTCTATTGATTCAAACTTGACCTAGTCGACTTGGTCTTCTCTATAGTCGACTAACCCAGTGAAATTTGCCTACCCTAGTCGACTAACCAAATGTCAAGTCGACTAATAGCAGTTTCTGACTGTTGGACAGTTACTGTTTTCTGGTATTTCCTTCAACGTTATCCAACATTTAAACATTCAAATTTGTCCTAATAACTACCCTAACTAATCATAGAGTTCAGCTATAAATAGGGTTGTTATCTTAGGGTTCATATACCAATTCAAACATATAGTTTTCTGACCAAAAATCTTGCCAAAATTCTGGTTCTCTGAAAACTGTACCCACTTTCTGTTTCTTCACCAAATTCCTACTCCAAAGTGAAGATTTCTGAAAGTAAACCTATAATAGCCTTTGTCCATGATCACATAGTGAATCAAGGCTTATAGGAAAGGTTGTAATCACTCAAAGGAAGCATTGTACAAGAGCGTCTTCTTGGTGTAGAAGAGAGGTTGTACAAGGTGTTTTGTTCTCTTGATTGTAAGAGGAGTTGTACACATTTGGCAAAGGGATTTGTCAAGTGGTGTGCAAGGTGTTGATTTTGGGTGTACAAAGTCAAGGATAAAGAAAAATCTCAAGCGGGAGGCTTGGGGACTGGATGTAGGTCACGAGGACCGAACCAGGATAAATCACTTGTGTTTGCGATTGTTATCTTTTCTGTGATTTATATTTTCTTATTTGCAAGTACGTTTATTTCTTTATACTAATATTCTTGTGTGAGTGTTGACTTTGTATATTAGATCCACATTTGGCATCATCTCGGGACCAACAGGTCCTTCTCATGATCAAGTTAACATTACACCTTTGATCAAGACCTTCAGACAAAGATCTCACGGAAGACTTGTCTACTCCTTTAATCCCCAACTCACCTATAAAGTGAGAACCTAGGGAAAGCATCACGTTACTCAAAGTAACAAAATAATCCAACGCCTCTAACGGCTAAGGATAGAGAAAATGTTGGCCTTTAAGCCCAACATAAGTCCTCGACAACTCATCATGCTGAGGGGATAGCATGGCTAGCCCGACTCAAACGGTAGTTGGTAAAGGCATATCAAATCCGTTGACAGCTGAGGATTTGCTAAAAATCTTAAGGGACCTGTTCCCATTTGATTCCGTGGTTAAGGATAGAGAAAAATGTTGGCCTTCAAGCCCAACATAAGTTCTTGACAACTCATCATACTGAGGGGAATAGTATGGCTAGCCCGACTAAAACGGTAGTTGTTAAAGGCATATCAAATCCGTTGAAAGATGAGGTTTTGCTAAAAATCCTGAGGGACCTATTCCCATTTGATTCCCTCTCCAAAATCACTTACCAATTCCCATCCATGGAATGGTAAGATCACATATAAAGGTATTCATATCCCTTGCAAAATAACGAGTCTAACCTATCATGTTAACATTATATCTCTGATAGCAAGACTTTAATCTACTCCCCAATGGATAAAACCAACATCCCCAGTGAATAAACCCCGCTTGTCATTCTCTTCAACAGAACGACAGATTCACTAAAATTACTGTTATGTTCAAGCACCTCTACCGGTAAATGAGTCCTTGTCAAGTTAATATCACACCTCTGGCAAGTTGCTTTACAAATCCCCACGAAGTTCTCTGACATATGATCTTCTATGGGACTCATTTCTTAACTCCCCGGCGAGTTTCTAATAGACTCCCCTCAAAGTTTATCAGTCCTCAGTAGACTTTTCTGGTTGTCACGTTAACAACATACCTCTGACAATTTCTTCTAAATAACATCCGAAGAGATATCAAAATCCCCATGGAGTTTATAATTAAATACTATTTCTTTGTCATCATGTCCAGTTCGTCACCTCTTCACCTCTTAATGACAAAATTTCGAGCTTGGTGGCTTCTCAATCGGTTACGTCCATGTTACCTCTGAACCGACAGATAGTCAAGTCTCATATTTCAGTCCAGTAGAGACTATTTCTTTGTCATGATGACCAGTTCGTCACCTCTGAATGACAAAATTTTCGAGCTTGGCGGCTTCTCAATTGGTTACGTCCATGTTTCTCTGAACCAACAGATAGCCAAGTCTTATCTTTTAGTCCAGTAGGGACTATTTCTTTGTCATCATGACCAGTTTGTCACCTCTAAATGATAAAATTTTGAGATTGGCGGCTTCTCAATCGGTTACGTCCATGTTACCTCTGAACCAACAGATAGCCAAGTCTCATCTTTTAGTCCAGTAGGGACTATTTCTTTGTGATCATGTCCTAGTTCGTCACCTCTGAATGACAAAATTTCGAGCTTGGCGCTTCTCAATCGGTTATGTCCATGTTACCTCTAAACCGACAGATAGCCAAGTTTCATCTTTCAGTCCAGTAGGGACTATTTCTTTGTCATCATGTCCAGTTCGCCACCTCTGAATGATAAAATTTCGAGCTTGGCGGCTTCTCAATCGGTTGTGTCCATGTTACCTCTGACCGACAGATAGCCAAGTCTCATCCTTCAGTCCAGTAGGGACTATTTCTTTCATCATGTCCAGTTCGTCACCTCTGAATGATAAAATTTCGAGCTTGGCGGCTTCTCAATCGGTTATGTCCATGTTACCTCTGAACCGACAGATAGCCAAGTCTCATCCTTCAGTCCAGTAGGGACTATTTCTTTGCCATCATGTCCAGTTCGTCACCTCTGAATGATAAAATTTCGAGCTTGGCGGCTTCTCAATCGGTTATGTCCATGTTACCTCTAAACCGTCGATAGCCAAGTCTCATCTTTCAGTTCAGTAGGGACTATTTCTTTGTCATCATGTCCAGTTCGTCACCTCTGAATGATAAAATTTGAGCTTGGCGGCTTCTCAATCGGTTGTGTCCATGTTACCTCTGAACCGACAGATAGCCAAGTCTCATCCTTCAGTCTAGTAGGGACTATTTCTTTGTCATCATGTCCAGTTCGTCACCTCTGAATGATAAAATTTTGAGCTTGACGGCTTCTCAATCGGTTGTGTCCATGTTACCTCTGAACCGACAGATAGCCAAGTCTCATCCTTCAGTCCAGTAGGGACTATTTCTTTGTCATCATGTCCAGTTCGTCACCTCTGAATGATAAAATTTCGAGCTTGGTGGCTTCTCAATCGGTTATGTCCATGTTACCTTTGAACCGACGATAGCCAAGTCTCATCTTTCAGTCCAGTAGGGACTATTTTTTTGTCATCATGTCCAGTTCGTCACCTCTGAATGACAAATTTCGAGCTGGTGGCTTTTCAATCGGTTATGTCTATATTATCTCTGAACCGACAGATAGCCAAGTCTCATCTTTCAATCCAGTAGGGACTATTTCTTTGTCATCATGTCCAGTTCGTCACCTTTGAATGACAAAATTTTGAGCTTGGTGGCTTCTCAATCGGTTACGTCCATGTTACCTCTGAACCGACAGATAGCCAAGTCTCATCTTTCAGTCCAGTAGGGACTATTTCTTTGTCATCATGTCCAGTTCGTCACCTCTGAATGACAAAATTTCGAGCTTGGTGGCTTCTCAATCGATTACGTTCATATTATCTCTGAACCGACAGATTGCCAAGTCTCATCTTTCTGTCCAGTAGGGACTATTTCTTTGTCATCATGTCCAGTTCGTCACCTCTGAATGACAAAAATTTCGAGCTTGGTGGCTTCTAAATCGGTTATATCCATGTTACCTCTGAACCGACAGATAGCCAAGTCTCATCTTTCAGTCCAGTAGGGACTATTTCTTTGTCAAATCATTTCTCAAACGTGTACTAACCCTATCAGCTTATCACCACTGATTAGATTAGTTATGCCGTTATTCCATTTCCTTCTGAGGATTATAATACAACTTGAAAGTAAGAATTGAAAATTTAGAAGATAAAACAAGTTGGAAATATGACAGAATGAGTCAAATAAAATTACTTTTTTATTGATTTCGAAAAGAGGGATACATGAATACATGGATTACAAGCAACGATGGTGCTTCGTAAGACTTGATCTGTTCTTTAAGGAGGGCCAGTCTATTCTTCCTCTCCTCAGCAGCTCTGATGAATGCCTTTGACCTCAACTCGGCCTCATTAAAGCTCGCTGTTTGGGACAGGCGTGCCTCAATTTCAGCCAAAATTGCCCTTTGTGCAAGCTCATATTACAGGACTTCGTCATTCTAAGCCTTAACCTGCTCTAGCCGAGCGATCTCCTTAAGACGCACCAGTTCGGTCTTGGACAAAAAAATTGGTTTTCTTGATCATTTCCTTGACCTTTTCAAACTTATCCTCAGCATCGAGAAGAGCACTATTAGAAGCATCTATGTCATCTCCAATTTCTACTTTCCTTGTCTCCAAGGATTTTAAATTGAAGATATTACTTTAGCTGCTTCCTGAGCGGCAAGATAAGCTTCACGCATTTGAGCAGCGAGATGTGCGAGCTGTTCATTAACTGAGGACTCCAAATCTGAATAGCTGAGACGGCGCCATTCGTCCACATCCCTCTCAAGCCTATCCACCAGAAGCTCCAATGTGGCGGCTTGGTCATCCCCTCTAAAGTCTCGAATGCTGTCAATACTTCGAGAGAGGACAACCTTCAAAGCAGAGAACGAGGTAGTCGAACCCTTCAAGACCAAAGCAATGGATCACTTTAAACCCTTATAAAAGCTATCGACTAGCTCAGCCATAAATTCATTCTCGGCTTCAACTACTCTCGGTGAACAAGTGGCCCCCGAAGGCAAAGCCTCCACTGGTTTCACTGACATAACCGTAGAGGGAATAGCAGGAGCACTGACTGGAGAAATATGAGGGATCATCGGTGATCTCGGAGGAGTCCTCATTGAGACCAGTACACTAGCCACAATCGACGTAGGGCTGGTGACTACTTCCGGGAGAGCTATCTCAATAACCAGTATTAGAGAAGTAGGACTGGCAATCACCTTCAACTTCACAATTGGCAGGATAGGCAGCGTTGGCGAAACCACTGGCAGTTCACTTACCGATGTAGTTGGAAGTGAAATTGGTTCCGTAACCACTATTCCCTTGGTCTCTTTAAGGCCACTTTCCGATTCAGGTTGATAAGAGGGCAAGTCGTGATACAAGGCATCCAACTCAGCAGCGTCCGCCGCAGTCGAAGTACTCGCTTCACCTCTGATTCCCTCAGGAAGATTGGTTGGTTCTCTTAATGTCGATGCACCAAAGGTGGAACACCTATAGCAAGACTTGGTTTGAGCAAGGCATAATGAATATCAGGAGAGAATTACTCATAAAAAGTCAAAGCATTACCAAGATGATATCGCCTCAATCGCCGTGGCCTCAGTTTCTCTCCGAACTTCCTCGACGGCGGCATCAGTCCCCTCAGGCTCCATAGGAAAATCTTTGGCAGAGTCAACACGGACGGGGGCCCACCTTCGCTCGCCGAACCCTCGGTGGTCCATCCTATAGAGCTGGAGGCATGGGGCTTCCTTTTGAGGTCCCAACACCTGAAGGACCAACGTCAGCCGCGTCACCTCCATATTCTTCTGAGATGACAAAGTAACTAGCATCGTCACCTTCTTTATAAGTGAACAAGGGATCATAGTAATCTCCCTGTTCTCCTACAGCCTTGGCTCTCGGTCTCTTGCCGTCTCAGTTCCTGAATCATAGAATAAACAATGAGCTGTATGAAATATATAAGTATATGTTGCAAAAAGAGCTGATCTTACTCAGGTCAGGGACAACTATACCAATGGTTTGCCTCGAAGCTGACAACTTAATGACTAATGGAGCAGGAGGAGGAGGCACCGCGGCTGATTTACCCTCTGCAATAACGGCGGGAGTGTAGCGACGAGGCTTCTTCACTACCCTTTTCCTGCGAGATCCGCCTTGCCACTTTCGTTTGAAGTGGACGTTGGGATCTTCTTCCTCCACTTCTTCTACCTCTACATGTTCCATGGGGGCCATGCCCAACCCATCAGGAGCATCAGGTGGAACCTCAGCGCCTGCGTCTCCTCAAAGTGGGGGCTCTCTGCGTCCGAAGTCTCACTATCAGCAGTGGCGACGAATTCCCGAGGCCTGGCACACGGACCCGCCTGCCCTCGCCTCTCTCGGTGACTTTCCGTTTAAGTCACTGAGAGATCAATTTCACACCGCATGAATTAATAGAAAATCTGGTCGGTGTGGAGTTTGAAGTTCTGTACCACTGACAGAACCCCAAAGTTGTCTGAAGATTCGGAGTCCTCAGCGGCATGCACATCCGCGCCTCAGTACTGTTGGCCCAAAGGCCTTCCACTCTAGTTTTGATGATGATTAACTCATGTAGTTATGTGTACTAATAATCTTGTGATTTTAGTTTCAGATCATTAATCAAGATATTAGTTGGTGATTAGCTTCAACAAGATGATTTGGAAGCTATTCACATGGCGATTCAAGAGCCCGAGCGACAAGATGATATCTAGCACTCATTTGGAGTCAAACTCGGTGAATCACGAAGTTTTGGATCGAGTCGGCTTGGAGACGGCGCTCTACAAGAAGACATCGGTACCATAGTTTTTAGTTTTGTGTTTAGATCCAAATTGTAAAGATTAGAATAGTATGATATGCTCAAGTGCACAACACACACGTTTCATGTTTTGATTTTCGGTTTAACCGATCTTGGTTTGCATGAATAGATATTTATATCAAAACAAGTTTACATGGTTTAATGTATATTAGATTTGTTCTATATACATGCATGCTTCAACTACATAGACAAACTTATTTTGATATACCTATTCATGTGTTTTAGGTTTTGTGTTTTAACAAAACTTATTTTTGGAATTAAAGACAAAAACTATGATATATATATGTTTCATGTATATTGGATTTCTATCCATATGCATCATGCTTCAAAGTATTTAAATATCATGTTTTTGTATTTGGAAGAGTTTTGGACAAAACGTATTTTATATTCAAAATCCAAGTTTTAGAAAATACAGTTTTTGGTTTTTGGTAAAAATGATAAGACGCAAAAATAGTTCAAATTGCATGATATTTGAGTTCAAATTTTTATCACATGTTTATATATCAATGCAAAATGTTAAAACTATTTTTGGGGATTTTTACAAGATTAACAAGAAGTTTTAAAATTATTTTACTTTGTTTTTCAGACCCAGAACTGGCTGACAGGCCAGGTCGGTCGACCGAGCCAAGGGCCGGTCGACCGTACGGTCGACCGACGTGCACAGAGCTGTGCACGTCTGGCAGCCCAGTGGGCCGGTCGACCGGGCGGTCGACCAGAACTGAGAGCAGTGCTCTCTGTTCTTGCCCGGTCGACCGGTAGCTGGCAACGGTCAAAATGTGACCGTTGGCCGGTCGACCGAGCGGTCGACCGGAAGGTCATTTCTGGCAGTTTCTGCTGCCAACGGCTATATTTTTCTGGGGGCTATAAATACCCCATTAATGGCCTGTTTTCTCCAAGAGTTTTTTTGTGCGAATTTTTCCTTACTCTCTGGTGTTTTCACAGCAATCAAAAGAAGTTTTTGGACTTAAATTGAACAATCTATTTGGTGTTTTTGCTAGGGATTGAAAGATCAAAGAAAAGGGTTTTTGGGAAAAGTTTTTGATTGAACTTCTTCATCTTGGTTTCTAGTTTTTCCCAAGGATTTTCTTTGTGATTTTGATTTCCATTCCATTGGTTTTCTCCACACTTGAGCTACATCTACTTTCTTATTCTATAGGATCTTTGTGTGGGAGAAAGAGATTGTTTGTGGTTGTTGTTTAGACCACCAAGTTGTAAACCCAATCTTTTCTTGGCTTTGTGCCTTTGGGTTGTATCCCTCAAGTTGTGAGGTGATCCTTGTGTTGCTTTGTGCTAATCCCTCAAGTTGTGAGGTGATTGTTTGTTGGCTTGGAGTTGTGCCTCAAGGAGGAGGTTGTGTTTGTAAGGAGAGGAGTTGGGTACTCCTTGTTATTGTTATTGCCCCAAATCCTCGGTGGAGGTTCCCTTTGTGGGAGTCCTTTGTGGACAAGCTAGTGGAGTTGAAATCCTTCTGTGTGAAGGCGGGGATGTAGAGCTGGGTGCTCGAACCTCAAAACATATCTTGTTATTTGCGCTTGATCCCTTGACTCTTACTCTATCTCTCTCTTTACTTTGTGCCTTGCATTATTTCACATTGTTCATTCATTCTTATATGCTTGGCTTGGTTGTGTGCATCACTTGTTGATTGCATCTTGTGTGATTGCAATTAAGTTTTAAATTCCGCATTTAGTTCAATAGATTAGCAAATCACCTATTCACCCCCCTCTAGGTGATTTCAAGTACAGCCAGCAATAAAGAACCGCCAGGCATGAGCACCATCGATGAGGCTCCCCATAAAGGCCAAGCTGATGTTCGGGTTACCTACGTACAGTTGGTCATACCCAAACTGACGAGCAAACTGACTCAGGATGTGGGGTTCCAAGTAGCAGGTATCCCCGCTCCTGTACACCAGATGGGATGGCTGGATGCTAACCAGCCATTCGAAGACTCCCCGGCTCAACGACGTCCGCCCATCTCCTACATCTTTGAATTCTTCACCGTAGCCCGCATCGCGAATGTAGGGAAAGCAGCGGAAAAGGCTGTAAATATCATACCGGCGCAGTAGTTTGCGAACCGCGGTCACATATGTCAACAACCACGAACATCCCTCAAATCGACGGAGAAGCGCCATTCGGACACCTTCTGGAGGCTTCTCTCCAGCTTGGATAATGGAAGGGTAGTGGAGGGCGAACCATCCCATCAGATAGGTGTATGGCAAACCAATCCTAGGGTTTGGTCCGTCACGGGGCAGGATAGTGCCTTTACCCCTCTTCATCGTTGGTGGCCTACAGAAGTCTCCGTCAATGCACGAAGGCCCCACTGAATACAGCACACCATTGCCGGAGAAGTCCAAGGGAACGACCGTGGACTAGACGAACAGCCGGTAACAAGACAGTCGGAATAATGACGTCACCAGAAGGAGATAGCACCACACATCTCTTCAGCCAAACCTATAAACCCGACCAAAAGTGCCTTCCGAGACATCGGTCGACGAGCCTGATGATGAAAACTCCAGAGAATATCACCTTTCTCGTAAGGTCCATCATCCTCTTTCAAAATCATGTCCCCTTAGGAGTGTTCCTGCATCCTTTAAAAAATGTCCTTATCTGCAACCCCAAGTGAGCTGCTTCAGGAGCATCTTCTAGGTTGGGGAATAAATAATTTCCCAGCTCTTCGAACTGCATGAAGCTCCCTTATGGCTCCCATGCATACTCGAGCAAATGTAAAGGTGGCACATCAACTCCCGGTAAGTCTCAAATAAGGCAGGATCCTGTTTCTCCAGAAGCGCTAATTCCATCTCACACGGGAAATATTCTTCATATGGGAGAGATCACAAGGGTAGAGCAGAGACTTCCCACATCTCGTGCAAAGCCATGCCTAATTCGTCTATAGGGTGAAGAAAGTCCCTGTAGCTGGATAGTATAACTCAAAAATGGCGTAGAAGTTCACTACGCTCATCTGGATGCTGTAACAGGTCGCCCTGATGGCCTCGTAGAGCCCCAGTCTCTCCAGATTCTCCTCAAAATGGTCAAGACATATGGTTAGGTCTCTCCACCAGGTCTTGGGGGGGGGGGGTGAATCCACCCAGGGGTCCTGAAATCAGTAGCTGGATAATTACCATGAGCCTTGAAGAACTGATTTTTAAAAGTCTGAGCCACCGCATGATTTTCTCCCACTGGGATGTCCGGAAGTACGTTCCCAGGGTGGAGACCCAATATGTAGCGAGGAGGACCCACCCTTGTATAACTGGGAGACGGAGTTATCAATTTCCCCACGTGAACGGAGTCGGTCGTCCGAGTCACTTGCCACTGCATCTTTCGAGCCCTCGTCACGCATTGGAAGAAAGACAGCGGAAAATGATGCTTGCTAAATGGGAGATAATACTTCTCGCCATTCAGATTGAAAATCCACTTCCCTTCTTTGGCTAGCAGCTGATGATCGGTATCTGGCGCTGCATCTCCGAACATAAAGCTAGGCTTCTGATAGATTTTACGATCATAATCTTTAAGGGGAGCAGTAGTTAAGATGCTCCTCATAGTACGCCGATCTCCGGCGTATATAAGGGTATCCCAACCGGAGCACTCCGCTTACTGAATAGTGAAGCCTGCCCTTGAAACTGCAGGCTAACATTACCGTCCAGCCTCCTGGCTATTCCAAAGAGACTGTTCAGAGGACCAGGAGTATAGTGCACTGCAAAATAAGAAGAAACTATATTAGTTCATTTGCTGAAGAAAGCTAAAGCAAGA
This sequence comes from Agave tequilana, assembly GCA_038442645.1. Lineage (NCBI taxonomy): Eukaryota > Viridiplantae > Streptophyta > Magnoliopsida > Asparagales > Asparagaceae > Agave > Agave tequilana. The sequence continues at coordinate 11,955 of JAVJIF010002483.1, read as the reverse complement.
AAAACAATTGTGCTAAGGCATACCTTCGCTCCCCGAGCAAAGCGAGCCAAGCATTAGCTTCACCCCAAAGCTCAGCTTCGCAACTACAGCTTAGCTCCGCATTTTGCACGAGGGCAAAATGCAGAAGATATCTAAGTGTTAGTTTTGCCCTGGAACTTCACCTAGCATTCTATCACCGAACAGAATGCGAAGAAGCCCTCAAGAGCTAACTTCGCCATAAGGGCACTAACGCCTAAAGTTATTCTAAGGACTTTAAAGTCCTTTTTCAGCTGCGCTTTAAGGCTAGCTTCACATCTTGTTATTCGATAGGATGTGAACCGCCTAAGGGTTAGCTTCGCACAGAAGCTTGGAAAAGAAGCCATTCGTTTCCTAAATTTCCAGTTGAGAAATTAAGGGGAATTAAATCCCCTAAAAATTCGGCAAAGAAAATTAAGAGAGTTGAACTCCTTGAGATCACTGGATCATAATGAATCGTTCTAAATTTATCATGAAATAGCCAAAAACTGGCTTTGAAAAGAGATGAAAATCTCTAAGTAAGAGGGAAAAATCCCTACCCGCAATGAGGCGTTCAATGACCGAGGAGGAGGAGGCCCTTTCGTCACAGAGGTCGCTGCCTCTTTTCCTGCTCGTCTTTTGGGGGCCATGGAAGAACTGAAAAGTTCTTAAAGTATCAAACGAAGAAGAAAGAAGAAGAAGAGATTGTGTTCTCCGAAAATTCAAAGAGAAGTAATTCTTTTTCTGTCAGCCCAATCGGGCTTTTATAGGCTGATAATTGCCTAAATTTTGCCTCTCAAGAGGAGCGCAGGCGGTCATTTCAAATTAATTTGAAACGGCGCATGAGCGCCTTCCCAAGAAGCGTCGCTTCAGCCCCGCTAAGGGCTAACTCCGCTGTGAGTTCAGCGTTGATCTTTCGCAACGCTTAAGTAACTTCGCTAAAAGATAAGCCTTAACTACGCTAAGAGCTCATCTCTAGCTTCGCAGAAATTTCGTGCTAGCTTCGCCAGAAAGTTGCTCCTAAATTAGATGGAAATCTTTCTTCAGCTTCACTAGAAGTTTATCTCCGCTAAGAGTTTTCATTTCCTCCTAAGGAAAAGACTTACCTAAGTTAGTTCACTTCAGATGTTCTCGAATCAAAAAGGAGGGAAACAAAGTAGACAAGCGAGAAATAAAATTTTTATTGATTCAAAAGGGAAGATACATTGATACTACTATATCAAGATTGTCTTTCATACAACTGAATCATCGCACCAAAGGCGGACAAATTATCATATATACTTTCAGGATGATGAACCATCGCAACTGGACATGGAAGGTTTTCCTCCTGCACAAGGCCATAATCCTTCGCTTAATGGCAGATTTTGCCATGAAGAAGCTAGATCTTCTTTGATGAAAATTGGCAAAGGAAACTGAATCTTCTGTAATCAAAATTGGCAAGAGATTGGGAGCGGAATCTTTTTTGATTAAAATTGGCAAAGGACTGGTTGCCACCAGAAAACAGGATCTTCTTTGATGAAAATTGGCAAAGGAAGAATCTAAGACCTTACAGGTGACGTCCGCCTTCCCGAAGTAGATCATCTCGGATAAGTGACTACCAGCCCCTTCCCAAAGTGGATCATCTCGGATAAGCGACTGCCAACCTCTTCTTGGAATGCATATCAGCTACTCCAGTATATTTCTCCTGCTTATGGTTAAAGCTTTAACTTGAAAATCAAGAAGCAGGTTTCTAGCCTCTTTCATCAAGACAAAAGGCTGGTGAGCACGGTTCGCTATAATGCAAGCTGAAAACGAGTTAGTGTAAATCAAAAGAAAAATGCAAAGATAGAATGATAAGTCAAATTCTTGGGCGAAGCAATTCATATCCGATCCAGTTGTGCCTTAAAGATGGCTTTCAGTTAAGCAGAAATAGCCTCGCTTGCACAGTGATGATAGACTAGCTTAGCATGAGCCAAGTCCTAACCTCGCCTATATGGCTGGGCCAGACTGGCCTGGAGGGACGTAGTCTTGACCCACCTATATGGCAAGACTGGCTCAACCTTAAAAGAACCAAGTCCTAAGCCCTGCCTATATGGCAGATTTAACAGGCAGACAGATCAATGCAGCGACCTTGTACGAAAAGAACGAGAATGCTAGCTTCGCCGGGAAGTGATTGCTAAAATAAAGAAAACAACCAATGAGTTAAAGAATTTACCGTGTAGCTCGTGGCTAACGGGTCGTGTCCACAAGGAGGGATGCAATGGAAGCTTTTCGGTGATTCGTTTTTAAAACAACGAATTGTGTTCGTTTTTTAGGAAAAAGAGAATGGAAAGAAAGAGATGAATGAAAGAAAAATTGCAACTTTTAGAAAAGGTTTTGGAGAAGGTGATTTAGAAAACTTAGAAATTGTGTTGTTGTTTGTAATAATAAAGAAAGTCTGGGCTCACTATCTTACTACTCAATTGGTTATTCTTCTCTTAAAATGCTAAGTCCCTTAGATGATCATTCGCAAAACTTAGAGTTGTCTTTTAGAAAGCTTTAAGTAAAGCACATAAGATGTTAGAAGAGTTGAGTCTTTTTCTTCAAGAAATCGGAGAATCGAATGTTAAAAAATCAAGCGCGAAGAAGTAAATAAATTAAAAACGATTCAAGAGATGTTCATGAAAGAGTTGTGAATTCAACATCCAAACCCATCCTCATGTGCCTTCAAGAACACTTTCAAAAAGAAGGCTTTTAAGTAAGGCATTCATATGAGTCATCGGGTCTTTTTCTTTTAAAAACAAGAGAGAAGAAAAGCAAGAGAGAGTTCGATAGCAAGCCCAGAAAGATGTTTAGTTATCCATGGAGAAAGAAGAAGAAAACAAAGACATAATGTAACCCATACCGTACTGCAAGTGGAAGAGAAATTGGCTCAACTTTTGTATTGCTGTCACTTCAATCTTCAAGTACAAGCTCTCAGTCCTCTCTCTCACAAGTTTTTGAAACTGGACTACAACTTAAAAAGCAAGATTACAACTTTCTTTCTAGCTAACAAAGAGCCTAAATCCTAAGAAAATAAATGCAAAACTTAATCCTAGTCTTCGCCTTTTTTCTCTGCTGAAAACCATATTTATAGCCAAAACCCTGACAGGTAGAATTCCGGAATGATTGGGGGAGCAAACGCTCCCCCAATCACTTTTGTTTGGCCGCGGAAACGCGGCTAGGGCCGCGTTTCCGTGGCCCTGGTGTGGCCACTTGGCCACACCAAGGGGGGAAGGCTCCTGGTTTGAAGGGTGTCCCGTATCTCGTGCTGGTTTTCTGGTTTCTGCTCCAAACTGTTGACGAAACAGCCTTGATTTTGTGGCTTCAATCGCTCGATTCAGGGAGGATTTTTCTCACCTCTTGATTTGCCAAGATTTAACCCAGATTTCTTCATTTCGAATTTATTCTGATTTAATTCAGAATTTGGTGGGCTTTTGGGCTTGTTTCTCCTTTCTTCCTTTAAGCACTTGGGCCTACATTTAGCAAAAAAAAAGACAACTTATTAATAGAATTTATTAGCTAACAAGTGTGGTAAAGTGACAATATAAATGCAATGTATGTGACAAATCACACCCCCACACTTATCTTTTGCTCGCCCTCGAGCAAAACATCATACTAACTCGAATCAATTATTAGACCACTTTCGCAGGTCACTCGATTGCACTGAGCATGTGCAACAAGCCGTTAAACCTCTAGGTCACCCCTAGAGACGAGTTTTGTCTCGTGAGAGTTTTCAGCGGATTACACCCACAAAATCCAAAAAGAAGAGAAAAGGTTAGTATTTTCGAAAAGCAAAATTTTTTTTTTGAAGGAGATAATATTTGAAGTATATTTGTGAGAGCTTAAGTAATCTATAAGTTATAGGATATCAAATCTTTCATTCCTAAACTTAGTCTCTATTCAAAAACATGTCATCAATTAAAGTAAGGAGTCAAATAGTACTTCTCATCTAGTCTATTAATTTTCTGAGTCGTATGCACCATCGTGACTGTGAAGTTTACTAAGGGTTCTTCAATATTAACTCCTATGCCTTATATTTGTTTATTTTTGGTGAAATTTATTCCTCCATTTCATTAGGCTTTCTAATCTGCCCATGTAATAAGCATTCAGTCGGTGACACCCAAACCGGACAGTTTTAGGGCACCAGGTGAAAAACACCCTAAGGACTTAAACACTCGAGCAGATAAGGCCACGAAACCAAGGTTTTTATTTATACGATGTATCCCTTTTAGGCGTGAATACCTATGCTTCATGAGGCATAATTACCCAGCTTAATCAGAAGATACACATTTTTTTATACGATGTACCCCTTTTAGGCGTGAATACCTATGCTTCATGAGGCATAAATACCCAGCTTAATCAGAAGATACACATTTTTTTTCTTTCAAAATTATCTAATTATCTTTTGCATAAATATTAAGGCTTGCTTAGGCCAAAGCACCTAGCTAATCAATAATTAGACTCTTTTTTTTTTTATAGGCATAAGGGTCTCAGTTTTTAAACCCTAACTGTGTAAGTGTATTTTGTGTGCATATGTCATCAAGGTAAATATCAAGACTAAATTACTTTCCCAAATTTTCTTCCTGACCCTAAAAATCAAACAAGTTATATTATTTCGACCAAGTGTAAGAAATCCTAATTATGATTCTCCTATTCCTTAAAATTGACTTAAATTCTTACAAAAAAATATATCAAAATATTATCTACCCTTTTCAAAAAGTTTTTTTTTTAGTCATGTTAGAACCCTCCCCCACACTTATCTCATGCATTGTCCCCATTGTATGAAAGAAATGTATAAGTGCATGAAATAAATGGAAAGGAGAAAGTTACCGATACACTGGGTCAAAAAGACCCATTGCCGTTTCATTTACCGGCACCGATTCCAAGAAAGGTTTAAGGCGTTGACCATTTACCTTAAAGTAATTTCCATTCTTGGGGTCACTGATCTCAATGGCACCGTGTGGAAACACGGTTTTTACAACGAATGGCCCAGTCCATCTCGATTTCAATTTTCCTGGAAAAATACGAAGCCTAGAATTATAGAGTAAGACTTTTTGTCCAGGGACAAAGGTCTTTCTGATAATGTGCTTGTCATAGAAAATCTTGACTCTATCTTTAGTGATCCTAGCATTTTCATAGGCCTCGTTTCTCAATTCCTCCAATTCAGAAATTTGTAATTTCCGAAGGTCACCGGCCTCACTCAAATCGAAATTCAACTGCTTGATTGCCCATAAGGCTCGGTGCTCTAACTCAACGGGCAAGTGACAAGGTTTGCCATAGACTAACCTATAGGGAGACATTCCTAAAATCGTCTTGAAAGCGGTCCTGTAGGCCCATAGCGCATCTACAAGTTTGAAGGACCAATCTTTCCGGTTTTGGTTCACAGTTTTCTCCAATATAAGCTTGACTTATCTATTTGAAACCTCAACTTGCCCACTGGTTTGAGGATGATAAGGTGTGGACAACTTGTGGGTTATGGCATACTTTCGCATAAGGGCTTCAAAAGATCTATTGCAAAAGTGAGTGCCATTATCACTGATGATAGCACGAGGGGTTCCAAGCGGGAAAAATGTTCTCTTTCAAAACTTTATGACAACTTTGTTATCATTAGTTTTACATGGAATGGCTTCTACCCACTTGGACACGTAATCCACAGCAACCAATATGTATTGGTTCCCAATGAATTAGGAAATGGACCCATAAAGTCGATGCCCCAACATCAAAGAGTTCTATTTCTAGAATTGGGTTGAGGGGCATCATATTTCGGTGTGAGATCCTTCCTACCATTTGGCATCTAGGGCACGCTTGCAGAATTCATAAGCATCCTTGAACAGAGTGGGCCAATAAAACCCACTTTGTAGCACCTTTTCAGCAGTCTTGCGGGGACCAAAATGTCCACCGCATGCAAGTTCGTGACAAAAGGACAGAACACTCCTAACCTCCTCATCGGGAATGCATCTCCTAATAATTTGGTCGGAACAGTACTTGAAAGATATGGTTCCTCCCAAAAGAAATACCGGACTTGGGATAAGAACCGGTAAACATCATTTTTGGACCAATGAGACGGAGTTTGGTTTGTGACTAAGTATTCACTATATTAGCAAACCAAGGTTCCCTAGAGATAGCTAAGAGATGTTCATCAGGAAAATCCTCATTGATGGGTAATTCGTTGCATGGAGAATTGGGAATTCGTGAGAGGTGGTCAGCAACGACATTTTCTACGCCTTTCTTATCTCAAATTTCGAGATCGAATTCTTGAAGAAGGAGGATCCAACGAATGAGTCGGGCCTTGGCATCCTTCTTCATCATGAGGTACCTAAGCGCAGAATGATCGGTGAAAACGGTAGTTTTGGACCTAGTAGGTAGGGACAAAACTTCTCTAAGGCAAACACTACTGCCAAGAATTCCTTCTCGGTCGTAGTGTAGTTCATTTGAGCATCGTTGAGAGTCCTACTAGAGTAATAGATCACATGCTGCTTGTTATCAATGCGTTGTCCAAGGACAGCGCCTATGACAAAATCGGAAGCATCGCACATGATCTTAAATGGCTTAGACCAATCCGGTGCAGATATGATTGGTGCAGAAATAAGCTCACTCTTAAGCTTCTCCCAAGAATTTATGCATTCAGCATCGAAAGTGAATGACACATCCTTAACTACCAGATTAGTCAAGGGTCTAGCAATTTTGCTAAAATCCTTGATAAATCGTCGATAAAAACCAGCGTGTCCTAAGAAGGATCTAATGTCCTTAACGCATTTGGGCATGTGAAGCTTAGTAATAACCTCGATTTTGGCTCTATCCACTTCAATTCCTTTCTTGGAGATTTCATGACCTAAGACAATTCCATATTTTACCATGAATTGGCATTTCTCCCAGTTTAGTGTCAGGTTTTTCTCAGCACAACGTTGGAGGACGAGTTCTAGATGGTGGAGACATTGAGTGAATGAATCTCCGTAGATGGAGAAATCATCCATGAAGATTTCTAAGAAGCGTTCTACCATATCTGAGAAAAGACTCACATGCAACGTTGAAATGTTGCTGGGGCATTGCATAAGCCGAAAGGCATTCGACGATAAGCAAATGTCCCAAATGGACATGTGAACGTAGTCTTTTCTTGGTCCTCAGGAGCGATAGGGATCTGGTTATAGCCCGAGTAACCGTCCAAGAAACAGTAATACTCGTGACCCGCCAAACGTTCAAGCATTTGATCAATGAAGGGAAGTGAAAAATGGTCCTTACGAGTTGCAGCAATTAGTTTCCTATAGTCAATGCAAACTCGAATCTTCATGGGAAGTCGAGTTTGAACCAACTCTTTGTTCTCGTTTTTTCACTACGGTGAAACCAGATTTCTTTGGGACCGCGCGTGGATCGGACTGACCCATTGGCTATCAGAAATGGGATAAATTATCCCATTGTCTAAGAGTTTTATGATTTCAGCATGAACAGCCTCTTGCATTATAGGGTTTAACCTACGCTGCGGGTCTCTCTTGGGTGTGGCGTCTTCATTGAGATGGATGCGGAGTTGAACGATGGTTGGACTTAATCCCTTGATATCAGTCATAGTCCACCCGATGGCTTCCTTATGTTTTCTTAGAATTGCTTTCAAATCTTTTTCTTCCCGTCATTTAAATGGGAGGCAATGATGACGGGAAAGGTCTCTTGTTCGCCTAGATAGGCATACTTGAGATGCGCAGGTAGGGCTTTCATTCTAAGGAAGAGGAAGGCTCACTAGAGGGACTAGTCAAATCTGTTGGCTCCATTGTTGGTGAAATAGGGTTTGAGGCCTAATTCACATCAAAATCTACAACCTGATTAAGATTAAAGTCATCAGACTCTAACCGGAATTCACTCTCCATTTCTGATTCCAATTCTTCTTCGTGTTCACTTGTCAAGTCTCAATTAGGTTGACTTCAAATGTTTGGTCCTCGATATCGCGGGGTTGTTTTCCTAGATTGAAGACATTGACTTCTCTAGTCATGTCCCCAAAGGTTAACCTCATAGACCCATTCCTACAATTGATGATGGCATTAGCAGTAGCAAGGAATGGTCGACCTAGGATAACAGGAGTTTGAGCCTACGATTGGAGTTGGACACAGGTTGTGTCTCCAGAACTATGAAATCGACAAGGTATATGAACTCTCCTACCCGGATTAGGACATCGTTAATTTTCCTTTTGGAACTTTAACAGAACGGTCAGCCAGTTGGATGGTGACTCGGGTTGGACTAAGGTCACCCAACCCGAGTTGTTGATAAACAGAGAATGGAAGCAAGTTGATACTTGCCCCCAAGTCAAGAAGTGCACGACTAATCTCGGCTTGTCCTATTGTGCAGGCAATGGTGGGGCTACCTGAATCTTTGTACTTGACAGGGATAGGACCCGAAAATAGCTCACTATATTAGTGGCTACGAAGACCTTCTTAGAACATTAGTCTCTCTCTTCTTGGTGCACATGTCCTTAGAAACTTAGCATAGGAAGGAACTTGTTGGAAGGCATCAAGAAGTGGCACATTTATCTTCACTTCGTTAAACATCTCGATTATCTTGTCCATGTACGGATTTTGCTTGTTGTTTTTCAACCTATTAGGAAATGGTACTATAGGCTGGTGCACCTGGCTGGCTGACTTGTCTTTTTCAGACTCGTCAGAATTGGAAGAAATTGGATTAGATGAGGTGGAAGCTTGATTATGGTTGTGCTGAAATGGATTGGGTGGTGTTGACACTTGGTTATCAACTCTCTTTCCTGACCTCAATGTATGCACAACATTATATTGATTGAATGAAGGATCCTCAGCAAATGAGCTTGTTGGGAATTCCTCGGATTGGTGACTGGCTGACTAGGCAGGGTACCCTTTTGTCTCTCATTCTGTGGGTTGGCTAGTTGACTCATTTGAACCTCTAACCTCTGAATGGTTTGCATGAGAGAGTCTTGATTTTTCATATATCTCTCCATGTTTCTTTCAAAGTCAGTCATTCTCCTTTCTAATTGAGGATTCTGGAAGGAGGATTGTTGAGCTTGGTTAGGAAAGTTCTGTTGATAATTCGGAAAGCTTGGTGGATGGTTGGGAGAATTATTATGGAAATTGGAGAAGTTGGGTTGATGATTGGAAGAATTATTACCATGATGAAGTGGCTAGCATGATTGGATCGTGAATGGTCATTGTTGTTTTGGCTCCATGAGAAATTAGGGTGATTTCTCCAGCCGGGATTGTACGTAGGAGTGTAGGATTGTTGTTCGGCCTTGAAAAGGCCGCATTCATCGGTTCGTGGTAGGATTGCTGAGCCTGAAACACTGGGCACTCCTCGAACACATGATTCATGGCTTGACAGTAAGTGCAACCTGGGTGTGGAAATTGGTTCGGGCTGACTTGATTGACTGGACTTGGTTCTTTTGTTTCTAGAGCTTCCAGTCTTCTAGCCAGGTTTGCTAACTTAGCCTCATTAGCGATGGACGATTCTATGGAATGGAGACCTCCTTTTGAAGAGATGGAGTTTAGGATTCTTAGAGGTCTCACTAGCAGATTCCCATTGGATGGTCTTCTCAGCTAAATTTTCATACAAATCCCATCCTTCATCTTCATCTTTCTGCAAGAAACCCCTTGGCACATACTTTCTAAGAGGGTTTTGGTGAAATAGTCTAAACTGTCATAGAGAATTTGGCATTGTCGCCATTTCTCTATTCCATGATGTGGGACATTGGACAAGGAGGTCCTTAAAGCGTTCAAAGTACCTCCAGAACGGTTCACTAGGCTCTTACTTGAATTGCATGATCGTCTTCCTAATGAGAGCGGTTTTATGGATAGGATAGAATTTCTTCAAGAAAACCTTGATGAAACCATCCCAAGACGTGATGGAACCGGCTGCTAAGCTGTAGAGCCATTTCTTTGCTAGGTCCTTAAGTGCGAATGGGATAAATCTCAACCTAATAGCGTCATCTACAAGTATGGGATTTTCATCATTAGACATACTTTCTCAAATTCTCTTATGAAGAAGTAGGCATCTTCGGACTCTAGACCATGAAACTTGGGGAGTGTGTTGATAAATTGAGGCTTAAGCTCGAAATTGTATTCACCAACCGATGGAAGTGAAATGCAAGATGGAAGTGAGGTCCTAATGGGGTAGAACCTATCCTGCAGTATGTTGATTTAGCCATTACCGGATCTGGTCTTGGTTCAAACTTAGGTGGTGATGTATTTCTAGTCAACCTAGATGAATTAGGGTCTCTCGACCACACTTGCATGCACAAACAACAATCACATCACAACAAGTTCGAAAACAGTCAACAATAGAAATCAACCAAGCCTAGTCTAAGGTACCTCGACCTAGACAACTCCTAACTGGTTGATTGTCCACAAGAGGTAGAATGTAGACTTTGACCACAAGCTAATCAGCCAGGTCAGGGCAAGATTGGTGGGAGGTTTTCCGTCAAAGACGTTCCTTAATTAAATAACCACCAATCTTCGGGCTTTCGGCCCTCAATCCCTTTCCTTGACACTGATTTAGCAGGAGTCAATTTCCAACCTTCCCTCTTTAGGATAATCTCCTAGTGAGTTCGAGATGTCCCTAAGGCCAACGTCTATCAAATTTTACTTAGGCTTAGGTTGTGCGTGCTTGGAGATGGTTTGTGGCTAAGGAAGAGTAATGACTTCCCACCTTATCTTGATTTGGGTTTTGCCCTTAGAATTGATTCGTGCAAAGTGTGCAAGATATAGAAAGTACATTCAAAAGCAAAATCACCCAAGAATGTTTCCTAAACTATATGCTATGCATACATACCTGTCTCCAGCTCTCTTCAACAGTAATTATAAAGTAAACGTAATTAGACAAATGCCTAGTAGGCAAGTCTAAACGTTTTTTTAAAGCAATTCATAACTACTCAAATTACTGTTGGATTAAAACAGGGATGGTGATAGCAAAACTAGCACAAATATGACATATAAAAACTGAAATTTTTGCAAGCAATATGTCCTGCAAAACATGGTTTTAGTAGTCCAATGAAATTTTCAGATTTTGTAAAGCAATTTCTTGAAATTCTGTTTCCTACTTTCGAGAGTAGGGGCACAGAATTTTCAAGTCTTCTCGGCAAAGCTTGAATGCTAGATCTTGATCTTCAAGTCCCTGAAACAACACACAAAACTTGTTAAAACAACTACAACCGTTCCCTCCCCGGCAACGGCGCCAAAAATTGATTTCTAAAATAAAGAGAAACAACCAATGAGTTCAAGAATTTACCGTGTAGCTCGTGGCTAACGGGTCGTGTCCACAAGGGGGATGCGATGGAAGCTTTTCGGTGATTCATTTAAAACAACAAATTGTGTTCGTTTTTTAGGAAAAAGAGAATGGAAAGAAAGAGATTAATGAAAGAATTGTAACTTTTAGAAAAGGTTTTGGAGAAGGTGATTTAGAAAACTTAGAAATTGTGTTGTTGTTTGTAATAATAAAGAAAGTCTGCTCACTATCTTACTACTCAATTGGTTATTCTTCTCTTAAAATGCTAAGTCCCTTAGATGATCATTCGCAAAACTTAGAGTTATCTTTTAGAAAGCTTTAGTAAAGCACATAAGATGTTAGAAGAGTTGAGTCTTTTTCTTCAAGAAATCGGAGAATCGAATGTTAAAAAATCAAGCGCGAAGAAGTAAGAATAATTAAAAACGATTCAAGAGATGTTCATGAAAGAGTTGTGAATTCACATCCAAACCCATCCTCATGTGCCTTCAAGAACACTTTCAAAAGAAAGGCTTTTTAAGTAAGGCATTCATATGAGTCATCGGGTCTTTTTCTTTTAAAAACAAGAGAGAAGAAAAGCAAGAGAGAGTCGATAGCAAGCCCAGAAGATGTTTAGTTTATCCATGGAGAAAGAAGAAGAAAACAAAGACATAATGTAACCCATACCGTACTGCAAGTGAAGAGAAATTGGCTCAACTTTTGTATTGCTGTCACTTCAATCTTCAAGTACAAGCTCTC
>JAVJIF010002482.1:0-137040 GCA_038442645.1 Agave tequilana | reverse complement strand
TAATGATCATTTTTAGAATATTGTTGATTTATGACTCGTTTTATGCTTAATGATTTGGATATATGCTTAGATGTTAGTTTTCATTAAAACTAGGATTTATACTTGTACATAGAATGGGCCACAAATAAACCTTTATATATGTTTGTGCTTGGATGCCTATTTGTACCCATTAGATGTTCTAGTATAGTCTAGTTTTGATGATTCATGCATTCAAACATGTATTCCTATTTTTGATGTGTTTTCTATGATTAAGTGTTTTCACTTCATGTATATGTCTATTTTGCCAAACCTTAAGATATACATGTATGCCCCTTGAGTCATTTGCTTTCATGCAAATCTATATTTTGGACTCAATTGTGTTTAGGAATATGTATGTATACTTTTGTTTTGTCAAAACATACGTATGCCTTGGAGTTTAATTTGTTAGATGATTTTTCGTGTCATTGAGGAAATTTCCTTTAGTAAAGAAGAGTTAGTTTTTCCATGTGTTCATATTTTAAAGGAATTTCAATCGAACTTGATTATCCATTTTCATGATGATATGTTTCTCTCACAACACTTGTACACTCACCTTATTTTGATGTTTTCTCATGATTTGATTTTCATGAGTACTATTGGTGCCATATAGATTTTGAGTGTTTGGTGATCATGTGATTCTCATGTTTCATGAAAAATCTTTGTGTTTTATCTTGAAGGATTTCGTACTAGTTGATTCATATGACTAGTTGTGATATTCTTCATGAGGTAGAGTTTTTCAAACATACTATATTTCTAAATCTATTTTTGAAAACCCCAACCTTCTATGGGCGGTTGGACGGGAGATCATGTTCATGTATACTTTAAAATGAAAATCATTTAAATCTTGAACCATGATTGGGAGGTATAGTTGATATGAGTCATACACTTGATCTTATTGTTGTTTCAATTGGTATCATTGAATTCTTTCAATTGGTATCAATCTTGACATCTTTGTATACTCATATATGTTTTGTTTTATATATGTATGCTTACACTTCATATAGTATCAATTTCAATTGGTATCTATTTCTTACATACATTATAGATGATTTATTTGTGCTTATTATATCCCTATATCTTGAAGCACAAATTTTGGTTATTTAAGCTTGAGTTTTTCAATTGGTATCCATATACAAGCTTTATCATAATTTTAAGATTGCTAAGCTTGAATTTTTAATGAATATCATGTTTCAATTGATTTAATTTCAATTGTATCTTATTTCAAGCCTATGCATATTTTCTTTTGGTATTTCATAAAGGGGGAGAAAACTCGTATTTTATATTTCAATTGGTATTTGGTTTACCATTGTTTTTGTTTCCCACTCCCTAACTTTATGATATTAAAGTAATTGGTATCATATGCTTATAATGAAAAATATCTTCTTTTGGTATCAAGATGCTATTTGTTTCCTTAAATTTGGTATCAATTTTTTTATTATCTATTGGTATCAAGTTTACATTACATGTTTTCATTTTGATATAAAATGTTATTTTGTTTCAATGCCTTGTTTTATTTCAAATAGGATTTAGCATTTCTCAAAGTTTGTTATTTTCAATTGATATCATATTGACTTTGGTTTCACCCCTTGGAATAATTTATTGCTTCTTTGTTTTGAAGATTTAGGGTGAGAAGTATTTGTTTTCGTTATGTTTGTTTTTACCCTTTTGTTGATGATTGACAAAAAGGGGGAGAAGAATTTGTAGTTTATATGCATGGTTGATTTATGCATATTTTTAGTTGGTTTTCATTAGTAATAATATGTTAGTTTCAATATTATTGTTTTATTGGTATAAAGAGCATGTTTCATTGTTTATATTTTATTTTAATTGGTATCCAGAACATGTTTTATGTGTTTAAGAACATTCATTGCATATCTTATGTTTTTATTGTTATGCATGAGTTAAGGGGGAGCTTCTTTGAAGCTTTACTTTAATCCATGCATATATAACTCCATGAGTTTTTCATCATCAAAAGGGGGAGATTGTTGGCCCAAAAGGCCTTCCACTCTAGTTTTGATGATGATTAACTCATGTAGTTATGTGTACTAATAATCTTGTGATTTTAGTTTCAGATCTTTAATCAAGTTATTAGTAGGTGATTAGCTTCAACAAGATGATTTGGAAGCTACCCACATGTTGATTTCAAGAGCCCAAGCGTCAAAGATCATATATAGCACTTGCTCGGTGGATCAAAGAGTTTTGGATCGAGTCGGCTTGGAGATTGCGTTCTACAAGAAGACTTAGGTATCCCTAGTTTAGTTTGTGTTTAGATCTAAATTGTAAAGATTAGAATAGTATGATAATGCTCAACTTCACAACACACACGTTTCATGTTTTGAATATTGTTTTTGGTTTTTCGGTTTTAGGCTTAACCGATCTTGGTTTTTATGAATAGATAGATCAAAACAAGTTTACATGGTTTAATGTATATATGATTTGTTCTATATACATGCATGCTTTAATTTCCTAGACAAACTTAGTTTTGACTCCTTTATTCATGTGTTATATTTTTGGTATTTTTGACAAAACATATTTTGGAATTAATGACAAAAACTATGATATATTTGTTTCATGTATATTGGATTTCTATCCATATGCATCATGCTTCAAAGTGTTTAATTATCATGTTTTTTGTATCTGGAAGTGTTTTGGACAAAACGTATTTTCTACTCAAAATTCAAGTTTTAGAAATACAGTTTTTGGTTTTTGTAAAAATGATTAGACATAAAAATAGTTTTAATTGCTTGATATTTGAGTCAAAACTTTTATCACATGTTTTTATATCAATGCAAAATGATAAAACTATTTATGTGGATTTTTAGAGATTTTATGGAATTTATTGAATATTTAATAACATGTTTTTGCTGACCTATTTCAGCCTGTGCCAGGCTAGGTCGGTCGACCCTTACGGTCGACCGCACTGATTTGTAGTGAAAAGTGCATTTTTATCATAACATTTACCATCACATTTTCATATTTATTCATTTAATTCTGCACAATTATTAATAATTTATAATTATTGTGTGCAGGCCTCGAATTATTATTTTAATAATAAATAAAGCTTAATGAAGCCCAAAAGCCCATATTTGATGCCCAAGAGTCAAAGTGCAAATAGCAGATTGTCAAAGTGCAATTATGCAAGGGCTAAAGTTGCAATTATTAAAGATGAGGGAAGGATAGAATTCTACCCAACCCTAAACTCTTGCAGGATGAGCATAAAAGCCAAAGATAAGAAGGAAATTCGTTGATAAAAGATTTTGGATATTTGAGATTAAGGTAACTTATTTCTAAGTTATCTCGAATCCCAGAATAAAGAGCCAGGATCATCACTCCAGAAGCAAGCGCCCAGATGGACGGACCATAAGAAGCCACGCGCCAAAGCACGTGGCCAGATTCCCTAGAAATGCCGCAATTCCACGGCAAAATCCCAGTTTTTGCGGCACTTTGATGTTATCTGGATACCAGATTTCGTGGGCGACTTTATCCGGGACTTTCGACCTTCTGCACCTATAAATACCCATGCAGTGCAACGACAGAGTCGTCCAGAGGCAAGCCAAGGGCCAAAAGCTAGGGTTTAGTTTTTAGGTTAGATTTTATTTTCGTTTTTATTTTGTAATTTTGTACTGAGAGTGGAGAAGCTTTCATGGAGGAAGGAGTCCATGCTTGTACTGAGGTGACAGCGGTATAAGCCCTCTTATCTTCCATTGTTAATGAAATCCGTTTAAGGTTCGGTTTTGTTATTATTTTATGTTTTTCATCTCTTGTTTATTCTTGTGTTTCTCTATTTCTATTTCTTTCTTCTATTTGTTCTCTAATGCCTTGTGAACAATGAGACCCAACTGCTTCGAGACTGCCTAGCCAACGAAGATCCTTGATGGCTTATGGCGATTAACTTCCTATACACCATACTTGCAAGTCTTCTGAGAAAAGGTAAATCATCGCACGGATCAAAGTAAGCAGGCTGAAGAGGTTCGTACGTGTTTTCTTTATTTTCTTTCTTTAGTTTTGATCCACATCTTCCACAATTCTTTTCTTCACTTCATTGTAAATACTATTCATTGTAAATACCACTGCTAATAATAAAAAGAAAAAAAAAAAGAGATAACTTGCTAACGCTTCCATCGCAGTCCCTCCTTGAGGATCACGACCTGCATAGCCCTGCTACCGCGGATTAGAATTGAGAACTTGCAATCATATTCTTAAAACTAAATACTATATTTGTGTGCAGGAAAATCAGTCAACAAATTGGCGCCGTTGCCGGGGAGGGCGGTAAGTTTATCTCTAAAACAAAAATTTAAATTTTTAACTAATTCTTTATTCTTTTCTGTTTGTAGGTTTGGAGAACAGGAACACAGAAACAGAGCAGCATCAAGGACATACAGCAACCCAGTGCCTCTGCCCTCGAAGGCAGAGCACCAGGGCCTACATATTTGCCGCAAATCTGCGGCAAAAGCCGCAATCTGCGCAATAGTAGTTCACTACTAATTTGGTTTTCTGCAGGTTGCTGCAAATTGTAAATTCTGTTTACTGCTCTGTTATTTTGTTCTGTGATATTACTGCTTACTGCTAATTAATTCAACAGTAAACTATTGTTGTAAAGATAAAAATGATTAGACGTTTGCATATTAGGCACGTGTCTTTTCAATTACTTTATTTTTACTGTTGAAGAGTGCTGGAGCAAGGTACGTACGCATTGCATGTAGAATAGGACTCATCTCTTGGTTGATTTTCTGTTTGAGTGAATCTTATCTATTATCTTGTACACTTGCACTAATTCATATTTAAGGGCATAACCCATTAACAAGATAAGGTGGGGATTTCATCACCCTTCTTAGCCCAAAAATCATTCCCAAGCATCACTAACCCAAGCCTAACTAAAAAAGAGTAGACGTGGCCCTAAGGACATCTCGGACTCAATAGGAGATTATCCTAAGGGGAACAGTGCTGGAAGTTGACTCCTGCCAAATCAGTGTCTAGGAAGGGGATGAGGGCCGAAAGCCCAAAGATGATTGGTGGTATTTAATTAAGGAACGTCTTTGACGGAAAACCTCCCACCACTCTTACCCTGACCTGGCTGATTAACTTGTGGTCAAAGTCTGCACCCTACCTCCCGTGGACAATCTAACCAGTTAGGAGTCGTCTAGGTCATAGGTCTACCCTAACTTAAGTTAGAATTTTTTTCTTTTTGTTTGTTTATTTGTTTGTGTGTGATATGGCATATAATAATAATTTTTCCAATTTTAATCCATATTACACACCTAACTATTTTTCGGATATTACCAACCCGCATATCACAACTTTGACCAACCTAGTGTACCGGAATGGTCTTATCCGAATGAATATAACCCATACCCCCCATCTTATAACCATAATTTCCATAATAATTTCAACTCGTCACAGAGTTCATGGGGTTTCGAGTCCCCCGAGTCTAATTCTCAACCAAATTGTCCTTCATGTCCATCTAGTCCACATTCTTTCAATGAGTCATACTTAGATCCACCCAGTCAAATAGACTACCATCTATCGGGGAAATGATAAGTATGCATGAGTCCAAGCAACAATTACCATCTATAGGAGACATGATAATGCGTGAGTCCACCAACTCACAACTCCATCATGATTACACTTCCTCTTTTCAAGTCCAATCACAGCATGATGCACCTATCGACTATGAAAGGATGCTTGCAGCCATGACTCAGGCTAGATTAGCCCGTGATCGTGACATAGATCTGATGGTTCAATCATTACGTTCTCACCGTTCGGCCATTTCTGCTTTTGCTGACCACTCTCTTAGAGCCGACGAACCAAGTTGCTTTGGACAACAAGATTCTATTTCAGTGCCATCATTTGAACTTGCCGAAACTCCAATTCTTGATAATATGGCAAGTTTCTCCTTTCCTGAAATAGAACTTGAGCATGAATATGATCATGATCTTCCACTCGATGATTCAATTTTATTTCCTGATCCAATAATGACTCCAGTGTCTCCACCTGATTTCACTTTTCCCGAGTCAACATTAGATCCTATTCCAATTCATAATGAAATTGAATCACCCATTTAGATGATCATATTGAACTTGACCAATTGTGCAATTTTGAAAATCCTATGGATAAATTGGCAAGTTCTTTTTATTACATTGAACCCAATGAGATATGCGACCTAGATTCTCACAATCTCTTTACTTCTGAAACTGATTGTATAATTCTGACGGAAGATGTTGACCTTAGTTTTGAAGAATTGTATGGCGATGAGCTAGAATTCCTTAATATTGGAAGTAAAGAGATATCACCCATATTAGGTCACATTCCATTGTGGGAAGAAGATTGTGGACTTGAGTTTCAATTTCTTGACTTGGACTCAATTCTTGAACCTAGCCCGACTCCTGAGCCCTTACTTGATTTGAGCATCTTCCTTGAGTCGGTATTCGTTCCCGTACCTATAATGTCCAAGTCAATAGTTCATCTTTTCATACTCCATTTTGGGACAAGGAGGTTGAGACAATTAACTCTGAAATTTATTATGAAATTTGGAAATTTGATGGGTGAAAATACTAAAAATTGATTATACATATATTTTAGTGGGTTATGTAAGGAAAGTTTCTGGTGGGTTCCACCAAATTATCTGTTATCTTGATTGGGCCGCATTTCGTGGACCAATTAGACCACCTCCGGAACCACCACCCTAAGGTAACTTCCGCCTTCCCTTGTTCTGTTTCATGCATATATGCATTCATTCATACATTGAGGACAATGCATGAGATAAGTGTGGGGGTGGGCTTTACTAACATACTAACATAAGTAGACATAACAAAATTGCTAATATTTAAAAAAAATAAAAAAAAATTTAAAAAAAAATTATAAAAAGGACAATATTTTGACTTATTTTTTGAAAGAAATCTAAGTTAGTTTTAAGGATTAGGAAAATCATGATTAGGATTTCTAAAAACTTGGTCAAAATAAATAAATTGTTTAATTTTTAGGTATAGGAGAAGAAATTGAATAATTAATTAGTCTTGATTTTTACCTTAATGAAATTTGCATACCTAATACATATCTAGGATTCTAAGATGAAGACCTTTGTGCCTCATATAAAAAAAAAAGAAAAAAAACACTAATTAAGCTGGATACATGTGCCTCAAGAAGCATAAGTATTCATGCCTAAAGGTGAGTAAATAAAATAAAGTCCTTAGTTTTGGGGCCTAGTTCACTCGAATTTGAGTCCGCGGGGGTGTTTCTCACCTGGTGCCCTAAAGCCAACCGGTTTGGGAGTCATCGACTTTAAATTCACTACATGTGGATTAGAAAGCCTAATAAAACTAAGAATATGAGATATGTATTAACACATCTAAGAGTCAATTAGTTAGGTATGAGGGCCTCAAGAAGCCTTGATGCTTACACGAAAGAAAATTAGATGAGTTATACATATTAAAAAAAAAAAGGAAGAGAAAAAAATTAAAGAGGCATGAGAGTCCAAGTTAAGGAATTCCTAGCCAAGTTACAAGGATGCATATGATTTTTGGTAACGAAAAAGACTATATTAGAAGTTCAATTTTGACCCTTACCTAAAATGAAAACAATTACTTTATAAAGACTAAGTCTAAGAATGAATAAAAATGAGGATCCTAAAACTTATAGACTACTTAGTCTCTTCAATAATAATTCAAATATTTTCTTTTTATGGATTTTGTGGGTGTAATCCGCTGAAAACCCTCACGAGACAACACTCGTCCTCTAGGGTAACCTAGAGGTTTAACGGCTTGTTGCACATGCTAAGTGCAACCGTGATTCCTACGAAAGTGAGTTAGGTTAGATTAATTTTTCTTTTCTTTTTCTTTTTCTTTGTTTTTACTCGAAGACAAGCAAAAAGATAAGTGTGGGGGTGTGATTGGTAGTGAAAAGTGCATTTTTATCATAACATTTATCATCACATTTTCATATTTATTCATTTAATTCTGCACAATTATTAATAATTATAATTTATTATGTGCAGGCCTCGAATTATTATTTTAATAATAAATAAAGCTTAATGAAGCCCAAAAGCCCATATTTGAAGCCCAAGAGTCAAGTGCAAATAGCAGATTGTCAAAGTGCAATTATGCAAGGGCTAAAGTTGCAATTATTAAAGATGAGGGAAGGATAGAATTCTACCCAACCCTAAAACTCTTGCAGGATGAGCATAAAGCCAAAGATAAGAAGGAAATTCGTGGATAAAGATTTGGGATATTTGAGATCAAGGTAACTTGATTTCTAAGTTATCTCGAAAATCCAGAATAAAGAGTCAGGATCACACTTTCAGAAGCAAGCGCCCAGATGGACGGACCAGAAGAAGCCACGCGCCAAAGCGCGTGGCCAGATTCCCTAGAAATGCCGCAATTCCACGGCAAAATCCCAGTTTTTGCGGCACTTTGATGTTATCTGGATACCAGATTTCGTGGGCGACTTTATCCGGGACTCTTCGACCTTCTGCACCTATAAATACCCCCTGCAGTGCAACGTACAGAGTCGTCCAGAGGCAAGCCAAGGGCCAAAAGCTAGGGTTTAGTTTTTAGGTTAGATTTTATTTTCGTTTTTATTTTGTAAATTTTGTAACTGAGAGTGGAGGAAGCTTTCATGGAGGAAGGAGTCCATGCTTGTACTGAGGTGACAGCGGTATAAGCCCGCTTATCTTCCATTGTTAATGAAATCCGTTTAAGGTTCGTTTTTGTTATTATTTTATGTTTTTCATCTCTTGTTTATTCTTGTGTTTCTCTGTTTCTATTTTCTTTCTTCTATTTGTTCTCTAATGCCTTGTGAACAATGAGACCCAACTGCTTCGAGACTACCTAGCCAACGAAGATCCCTTGATGGCTTATGGCGATTAACTTCCTATACGCCATACTTGCAAGTCTTCCGAGAAAAGGTAAATCATCGCACGGATCAAAGGTAAGCAGGCTGAAGAGGTTCGTACGTGTTTTCTTTATTTTCTTTCTTTAGTTTTGATCCACATCTTCCACAATTCTTTTCTTCACTTCATTGTAAATACTATTCATTGTAAATACCACTGCTAATAATAAAAAGAAAAAAAAGAGATAACTTGCTTAACGCTTCCATCGCAGTCCCTCCTTGAGGATCACGACCTGCATAGCCCTGCTACCGCGGATTAGAATTGAGAACTTGCACATCATATTCTTAAACTAAAATACTACATTTTGTGTGTAGGAAAACTCAGTCAACACGCACCATATAGCCGGTCGACGGTAGGGTCGACCGACGTGCACAGAAACGTGCACGCTGGCAGCCATTGGGCCGGCCGACCGCACGGTCGACCGACTGAATTCAGGCTGGTCTCTGTTGGTTTGGGTCGACCGGGGCGGTCGACCGCTAGCTGCCAACGGTCAAAAATTGACCGTTGGACGGTCGACCGGGCGGTCGACCGGAAGGTCAAATTTGGCAGTTTTCGCTGCCAACGGCTATATTTTTCTGGGGTCTATAAATACCCCATATTTGACCAGTTTTCTCTAAGAATTTTTGGGCTAAAATTTTCATTCTCTCAGGTGTTTTGCTGCAATAAAAATAGGTTTTTGGATTCAAATTGAACAATCTTTTTGGTGTTTTCATTAGGGTTTGAAAAATCAAAGAAAAGGGTTTTGGGAAAAGCTTTTGAATTGAACTTCTCTATCTTGGTTTCATTTGTTTCCCAAAGATTTTCTTTGAGTTGCTGGTTTCAAATCCCTTGGTTTTCTCCACACTTGAGCTAAAATCTACTATCTTCTCTATAGGATTTTGTGTGGGAAAAAGAGATTGTTTTGTGGTTGTTGTTTGAAACCACTAAGTTGTAAACCCTATTTAGCTTGGCTTTGTGCCTTTCCCTCATTGTGTTGAGGAAGATTTGCTATTGGGTTGTATCCCTCAAGGTTGTGAGGTGATCTTTGTATTGGGTTGTGTTTGCCTCAAGGAGGAGGTGTTGTTGGCTTGGAGTTTGCCTCAGAGGAGGTTGTGTTTGTAAGGAGAGGAGTTGGGTACTCCTTGTATTGCGATTGCCCCAAATCCTCGGTGGACATTCCCTTTGTGGGAGTCTTTGTGGACAAGCTAGTGGATTGGAAATCCTTCGTGTGTCGAAGGCGGGGATGTAGAGCTGGGTGCTCGAACCTCGGAACATATCTTGTTGTTTGCGCTTGATCCATTGACTCTCTCTATCTCTCTCTTTACTTTGTGTATTGTGCAAATTGCTATATCTTATACTTGCTTGTGTGTGTGCATCATTGTTGTAATTGCAATTAGTTTTTAAATTCCGCATTAAGTTCACTAGATTAGCATCGTCACCTATTCACCCCCCTCTAGGTGACTTTTTCATAACTCTCTCTATTACTTTATGCCTTGCATCATTTCATATTGCTCATTCATATATTATATGCTTGGCTTGTTTGTGTGTGCCTCACTTGTGTTTAACCACGAGAGCTTCATATAGCACCTCAACTCTTATTGATAGGAATCAAGAGGAGTTAACCCAAAGCCCTTCACCAGGAATTTGGCTGCACTCGTTGGTTATATTAAGTGTGTTGCAATTAAAGTTTTTAATTTTCACATTTTGTTTATTAGATTAGCCGTACACCTATTCACCCCCCTCTAGGCGTACTTACAATTGGTATCAGAGCCTAAGCTCCTGATATTAGGTTTAACTACCTAGAAGTGTGATCTTGGTTTTGCTAATCTATCATTTGCATTTGCATTTGCATTTACATTTGCACACATATAGTTTGCACTCATGGATAGCCCTCCCATGTTTGATATCTCTAGACTTGATATATGGAATGTTATGATGAGTTATCATTTAAAAGCCCTAGGCTATAATGTTTACCTTGCCATTACCAAGGAATCCTACTTTAGTGATAGCAGTATATAGCGGCCAATGCACTAGCCCTAAAGGCACTTAGAGCATCTCTTGATAAAAAATATTTACATGTGTTTTCTCATTATGACTCCGCTTTTGTAGTATGGAACATTTTGACATCTCCTGAGCTGCCAACGCTTATCAATAAGAAGAGAAAATCTAGTCGAGACGAGTCCGACGAACGTTGCTTCATGGTCCAAGGGAATGACTCCCTTGAGGTACACTCGGACACTCAACTAGATGCTAGTACTAGTTCATATTGCAATGAGTGTATGGATGCACAAGCCTTAAATGATGAACTTACTAAAAATTGAGAAAATTTGATTTCAAAATGCAAACTTTTGAAAAAGGATAACTTTGGTTTAAAAGAAGAAAATAAAAATTTATTTCTAGACTTGAGATTGCTTTGCAAGAAAGGGATGAGATTTCAAGTGAACGTGACTCACTTAAATCCCAACTTGATCTTGCTCTAAAAGAAAATGAGATTTTGAAAAATAAAAATAATTGTGAAAATGTTTTAAAGAAAAATTAAAACTTATCTTTAAAACTTGATTTTGTTGTAAAAGAAAATGAATCTTAAAAATAAAAATTGTTTCAATTTCAAAAGAATTAGATTTGGTTTCTAAGAATATTGTTTTGAAATATGATATAGATTCACATATTTGCCATACTAGTGTAGCTTCACCTAGCTTACCTATTGCATGCTCCACTTTATCTTCAAGTATTGAAATGATATATGTTTATTAAAGAAGAGTGTGGATTGTTTGGGCTTCACTTTGAGCCATTGTGCTTTGAACCACTCACGTTTGGATTCGATGTTTTGAAAGAAATAAGTTCCTCCTATGCATGCACACAAATCACGGCATACACATGCTCCTCACGTACACACTCATAACACAATGTATGCTCATGTGTATACATGTACACATTGTGGATGTAAGGGCCACCTTGCTAAATTTTGTTATAATCGTATACATGATTCAAATTTAGTAACTAAATTTATTTGGGTTAGGAAAGGAGCTAACCCCCATGGGCCCAAAAGAGTATGGGTACCAAAGACCACTTCTATTTTATTTGATGTAAGTGTGGGCTCTCACTTAATGTGAGAGTGATGGTGCCTTGAGGTGGATGCGTTCCGAGCTTAAAGAGGACTATATGGATGCATCACTTTCAAGGGGAGTTTGGTGGGAGGACCACCTTGTTTTGGAGACATGGAGAGTTGCCCTCATGATTTTGGTAACTATCTCTTACTCCTTATTTATGTTTGCATGCTTTTAGATCATTCATTTATAGCATGTCTTGTTTTAATGTTCATTATGTCATATGCCATGTACATTAGTCCTATGACATGCATGATTAGTATTTAAGACACCCCTATTTATATGGACCCATATTTAGTGTGCTCACTTTAGTTTAACTAATGTGTATGTCCTATCTCTAGTGCATGTTCATTCCATAATGATCATATGAGTTTTTATTTTGATTTCTATGCTTCATGTTTTGATTACTTGTTTGGATGTTAATTTTCATTAAAACTTGGATATATACTTGTACATCTAGTGAGCCACAAATAGATTATTATGTGTTTGTGCCTGAATGCTCATTTGTACTTATTAGATGTACTAGTATAGCCTAGTTTTGATGATTCATACATTTTGACTTGCATTCCCATTTATACATGTTTTTATGTGTATGTTTAACTTCATGTATATGTCTATTTGTCTAAACTATAGTTATATATATACATCCTTGAACCACTTGCCTTCATGCATATACTTTTGTGGACTCATTCATGTTTGGATATGTATGTATGCTCTAGTTTGCACAAGAGTACATAGACCTTGAAGGAATTCTAGTTTTGATGATTTTCATATTTTTAAGGAATTTCGTATTTGAGCTTAATTGCTATTTCTATGACTATGTATTTCACATTATACTTGTACACTCACATCATTTTTTACTCATGATTTATTTTCATGAGACTATATATGCTTTATAGACCGTTGAGTGTTTGATCATGTGATTTTCATATTTTCATGGAAAAATATTTTTGTTTTATTCCTTACTTAAAGAATTTTATACTAGTTACAAAATTTTCATATAACTAGTTGCGGTATTCTTCATATGGTAGAGTTTTCAAACATACTATATTTTCAAACTTATTTTTGAAAACCCCTACCCATTCAAGGGCGGTTGAAATCCTTTTAAACATGTGCATGAAATGGGTGGTAGGAATATGAGTTATACTCTTGATCTTATTATGTTTTCATTTGGTATTATTGGATCTTTTCAATTGGTATTACTATTGACATTCTTTTTGTATACTCATATATGTTTTCATATATGTATGCTTCAATTTCAAATAGTATCAATTTCGATTGGTATTCAATTTTCCATACATATATATGCTTTATTTGTGCTTACTATATCTCTATATCTTTGAGCATAAATTTTGGTTATGCTAAGCTTGATTTCTTAAATGACTATTTCAATTGATTATGTTTCAATTGGTATCTTATACAAGCTTATGCATCATTTTATTTGGTATTTCATAAAGGGGGAGAAAATTCATATTTCACCTTTTAATTGGTTTTGTTTACCTTTGGTATTTTACTCCCACACTTTATGTTGAAAAATGATTGAAAAATGATATTGATTTTTTTTGGTATCATATGCTCCTAATGAAAAATTACTTTTAATTGATACTAATCTTTACAATTGGTATCAAGATTATCTATAAGTTCACTTACAATTGGTATAATATAGACATGTTTATTTAAATTATATTAAAAATATTGTTTTATGTACTTTCAATTGGTATGTTTATTTATTTTCAATTGATATCATGATGCACTAAATTGATATATTTTTTTCAATTGATATCAAAATGTTTTAATTTGATTTCACCTCTTATTGATATTTTTTTGTTTAAGACAAAAGGGGAGAACATTGTTTTATTATTTTTCTTTGACCCCTTTGTTGATGATTGACAAAAAGGGGGAGAAGTATTTGAGTTTATATGCATGTTTATTATTTATTTGTAAGTTTATATCAAAGTTTGTTTCGTAATGATATCAAGAGAGTTTGTTTGATGTTTTGATGTTTTGTTGATATTGGTATCAAGAGAATATATTTTGTTGTTTTAGTTTATTAGTATCAAGAACTTTTGTTAAAATTTTTTTTTGTTGGTATCAAGAGATTTTTATTGATTGGTATCAAGAGCTTTTTATTGATTGGTATTGAAAAAGTTTTCAAATTGAAATTTTTATTGGTATCAAGAGCAATTATTTAAGAACATGTTTATTTTAAAAAAGAAAAGGAATTTACTTTTAAAAGTTTGGTATCAAGAGCATGTTCATTTCATTGTTTTATGCATGTTTATGCATATTCATGTTTAGTATTCATTGCATATATTTATTGTTTATTGCTATGCATGAGTTAAGAGGGAGCTTCTCTGAAGCTTAACTTTAATCCATGCATATATAACTCCATGAGTTTTGTCATCATCAAAAAGGGGGAGATTGTTGGTCCAGAGGCCTTCCACTTTAGTTTTGATGATGATTAACTCATGTAGTTATAGTTTACTAATAATCTTGTGATGTTTAGTTTCAGATACTTAACAAGATATTAGTAGGTGATTAGCTTCAACAAAGGTGTTTTGGAGCTTTCACATGGTGATTCAAGAGCCCGAGCATCAAAGTTCATATCCAGCACTCGTTGGAGTCAAGCTCCGTGAATCACATTTGGATCGAGTCGACTTGGAAAAGGCGCTCTACAAGAAGATTTTGGTACATTGTTTAGTTTATAGTTTTAGATCTATTGTTAAAGATTAGATAGTGTGATATGCTAAAGTTCACAACACACACACTTGTTTAACGTTTCATGTTTATTGGTTTTCAATTTTAGTTTAACCGATCTTGGTTTTCATGAATAGATAGAATCAAAAAAAGTTTACATGGTTTAATGTATATTAGATTTGTTCTATATACATCTATGCTTCAACTATTTAAACAAACTTAGTTTGATAGTCTATTTCATGAGTTTAGAGTTTTTGTATTTTAACAAAACTTATTTTCGGATTTAATGTCAAAAATATTGATATATATCTTTATATGAATATTGGATTATATCTATATACAACATGCTTAAAAGTTGTTTAAATATCATGTTTTTGTATTTGGATGTGTTTTGAAAAAATCGGATTTCCATTTCAAAATCTAAGTTTTTGGAAAATACGGATTTTGGTTTTCAATTTCTAAGTTAAAAAAATAGTTCAAAATGTTTGTAACATGGTTTGATTTTTTACTCAAACATGTTTGTATATCAAAGTATTATACTGAAACTATATTTGTGGATTTTTTGAAATTTTATGGGATTTATTTGTTAATTAAAAACCCAGTTTTCAAGTTCTAAAAATTGCCCTGCCAGGCTCTGGTGGTCGACCGGGCCGATCGACCGGACCCAGAGTCGGTCGACCAAACCGGTCGACTGACATGCACAAGGACGTGCACGCAGACTAGCCTCTTAAGCCGGTCGACCGACTGAAGTCAGCCCACCCTCGAGTTCACCCGGTCGGCCGGGCGGTCGACCGGCCAGAGAGCCGTTGCTCTCTGGTTCTGGGCGCGGTCGACCGGGTGGTCGACCGGCAGGCTCAACGGTCAATTTTTGACCGTTGGCCGGTCGACCGGCCTGTCGACCGGAAGGTCATTTGTGACCTTGTCAGCTGCCAACAGGCAAAATTTTTATGGGGTTATAAATACCCCATTTGAAGTTGGTTTTCAAAAAGTTTTTAGAGAGAAAATTCCAGATCTTTTCAAGTGTTTTAAGAGCAAGTTTTTCAAAAGAGTTTTTGGTTTAAAAGATCAATCTTCATTAGTTTTTAAAGTGTTTGTTAATTCAAAGAAAATAGTATTTTGGGAATTTATTTTGGTCTAAAAATTCTATATCTATTTGGAGATTTTCCCAAGTGATTTTCTTTGTTCAAAACACTTTGTTTTCTCACACTTGAGCTTATCATTCTATCCTGTCTATAGGATCTTTGTTTTGTGAGAAAGAAATTAGTTTGTGGTCTTTTGATTACTAAGTTATAAACCCTCCTACTTTGTGCTATCCCTCTTATGTAGAGGTTGATTTTTAGAGTGGTAGCTTTGTGCCCTATCCCTCTAGTGAGAGGTTGATTGGTTGTTTGGCTTTGTGCCCCATCCCTCAAGTGTGAGGTAATTGCGTTTGAGTGGCTTTGTGCCTAGCCTCTAAGTGTAGAGGTTGTGTTGTAATTGAGAGAGGAGTTGTGTACTCCCGGTTATTGTATTGCCCCAATCCTCAGTGGAGGTTCCCTGTGTGGATGAGATAGTGAAAAATCCTTCTGTGTGAAGGTGGAGACGTAGAGCTGTATGCTCGAACCTCGAAACATATCTGTGTGTTTGCGATTGATTCACTTTCTCTAACTCTCTCTATTACTTTGTGTCTTGCATCATTTCATATTGCTCATTCATATATTATATGCTTGGCTTGTTTTTGTGTGCCTCACTTGTGTTTAACCACGAGAGCTTCATATAGCACCTCAACTCTTATTCAAAGGAATCAAGAGGAGTTAATCCAGAGCCCTTCACTGGGAATTCAGTTACACTCATTGGTTACATTAAGTGTGTTGCAATTTAAGTTTTTAATTTTCACATTTTGCTCATTAGATTAGCCGTACACCTATTCACCCCCTCTAGGTGTACTTACAAACACTTGTAAAAATCTTGTACAAATTGGCCAAAAGACCCATTTTATAGGCAGTTCAAAAACTAGCCGTTGGGGGCTACATGACTAGTCAGTCGACCGGCCAATAGTCATAAAAACGACCGTTGGGGTTGTCGGTCGATCACCCCCAGGCCACTTGCCTTGTTGGTCCACCGACCAAACCCGAGAGTGGGTTGATCCTGCGCACGTCCTTGCGCACATCGGTCGACCAACCGATCGACCGAGCCCTGGTTCGGTGGGCCGATCGGTCGACCACCAGCAACCCAAAAGCTAGTTTTAGGAGATTAAAACTTGGACTAGTAAAACCCATAAAAATTCTATTAAATCCTATAAATTCCAGAAAAACTAGGTTCATTGAAATACTTTGAAGTACAAATATGTGTGATCAAAAATCAACATATATTATAAACAATTTGTACTATTTTTGAGGTATAGAATTTAGGCTTAAATCGAAAACCGTATTTTTCAAAAATCTACTTTAAAATGAAAAACTGATTTTTTTCAAAACTTATACAAATCAAAAAATAAGATATTTAAACACTTTTGAAGCATAGTGTCTATGAAAATGATCCAGTACACATAGAGAATAAAATATACTTGTTTTTGACAATAAGCTCTAAAATAAGTTTTGATAAATACAAAACTTAAACACATGATATAAACTAATCAAAATAAGCAATTATGTATATGAATGAAATTCAATACACATATGAACCATGTAAACATGTATTGATGAAATCTATTCCTGAAACTAAAAAGATGTATTCTTTGAAACTCAACCGTTAAACTGAAACCAAATTTTTCTAAAACTATTTCTTATGAAAACACTATATAAATTTTGTGTGTGTGTGTTATGAACTTGAGCAATCCACAACTAATCTATCCTTTACAATTTGTCTAAAACAAAAATCTTAAGGGCACAAGTCTTCTTGAAAATCTTCTTCTCCATCTTGACTTGATCCAAACATGATCCATGAGCTAGACTTCTCTTTGAGTACTTGATACGATTTTGAAGCGCGATCTCTTGAATCAACACGTGCTATCTTCAAAACTCGATTTTGAATCTTTTTTCAAAGCTAATCAACGAGTAAGATTTTGATAAACATCTAAAACTTATTAAACACAAGATCATTAGTATTATAACTACATGAGTTAATTAACATCAAAACTAGAGTGATGGGTCTTTAGGCTAATAATCTCCACCTTTTTGTTGATGACAATACTCGTGGAGTTATATATATATATATGGATTAATGATAAGCTTCATAAAAACTTCCTCTTAACTCATGCATAGTAAAAACATAAAGATATTCAATAAAGCACATAAGCAAAATATTAAACAAACACAAACTTATTGTCAAAAACAAAAATCTTAACAATAATAAACATGCATATATAAACTCTCTTAATTTTTCTCTCTTTTTTTGTCAATTCATGAACAAAAGGGTTAAGAAAAACAAACAAGATAAATATATATGTGATATAAACTCACGAAGAGGAGAGACATTAAGTTAATGCTCCCTACATACATGCATTACATGAAGAAGGGATGACTACACCCTAACCCATATAAGTATAATATATAATGCATAGACGGAGATGTTAAGCCCCCTACACACGTAACCATATAAAGAAAAGAGATCAAGCTCTTCTTTATATAAAATAAACTCAACATGAATCTATATATAGAGGAGATGTTAAGCTCCTCTTGTATATATGCAATGCATATCAAAACAAATTTTGAAAATCACATAAAACAAATTTTAATACCACTTAAAACAATTAAAATAAAACAATAAATTTTGATACCTCTTGTAATTAGCAAAAACAAAATTTATTAAATCAATAAACAGAAATATTAAGATACCAATTGAAGATTTTGATATCACCCAAAATCAACAAACAAATTTTGATAAATCAATGAAATCATTTTAAGTCAAAGAATTTTTCTTTTTTTCTTTTTGAAATACCAACAAAATCAATGCATAAGCTTGCAAAAAATATCAATTAACATTTAGAAGTAAATCAAGCTTAGCATAAAATAATTTGTGCTATAAAGAATATGTATGAATATTTTTAATCTTAGCACAAGAAATCATATATATATGTATACGTATGATCAATTTAAATACCAATTGAAATATGATGCATACATATATAGAAAATAAGTATTAGTATAAAAAAATTATTTTTCATGATAAATAAGTGTATAACTCATATCATCCACCCTTTCATGCACATGATAAAGGAAATAGTCATTAAGGCACACAAGGTATGGTCTCCTAACCAACCGCCCTTTTAGGGTAAAAGTTTTCAAAAGTAATCTTTTGAAAATAATCTTAGCATGAGTTGAAAATTCTACCAGTTGAAGAATTAAAACTAGTTTTAAAGATAATTTTGAAAACTAGTACGAAATCCTTCAAGTAAGGAAATAAAAACATGAATATATCTCATGGAACATCCTAAATACATAATAATTGATACTCAAAATACATAAAGCGCATATATAAGCTCTTGAAAACCAAATCATGAATAAACATAAAGGTGAGCATACAATAATCATGTGAATAACATATTCATGAAAATAAGATAATAAAGCTCAATTCAAAACTCATATAAAAATTCTTTTTCTCAAAAACATGAATACAATTTTCAAATATACATGCATAGTTTAGGCAACCAATTAACTCAACTATAGGCACAAAACAACATATGATAGAGTCGAGGTTACTTACATTAGCACATAACCATTTAAAAATATTTTAAAAAGTGAAGGATGAAATGGTTACCAAAATCGATATAGCCAATCTATTTCTCCAAAACGAGGTGGTTCTCCCACCAAAATTCCTTGATAGCGATGCATCAAATGGGTTTGTCCTTCAAGTTTGAAATGCATCCATCATCAACGCACCAATCCTCTCACATTTTGTGAGAGCCCTCACCTACATCAAAAATAAGTGGTGGGTATTTTGGTACCCATAGGGGTTAGTAACAATAGGTACCCAAACAATTTTATTTGCAAAATTGAAGAATATAATCTATCAAAACAAAATATTATAAGATGGCCTTTTTGGCCATAATGTGTATATGTGTACACTCTAACATACATGTGGTTGGTGTGAGTGTGAGTATGGTGTGCATGAGATGTATGTCGTGGGATATGTGCGTGAATATGTAGAACATATTCTTGCGAAACATGGATTCCAATCTAGAGTATTTAATATCACATTGGCTCAAAGTGGAGCCCAAACAATCAATTTTATTTTTCATAACATGAATCTCATTTTTATCAAAAAAGGATTTAACATTATTAGCATAAACATGAGAAACAACATCCTTTTTCAAAATAGAAATCTTTTCTTTTTCTTTCAAAGCAAATTTCTTTTTCAAAGATTTATTTTTATTTAAAACAATCTTCTTTTCTTTTTCAACCAAAATAACTTGATTTTTCAAAGATTCATTTTCTTTTTAAACAATTTCAAATTTATCTTTAAAAGAATATTTTTCTTTCTCCAACAAATCATATTTTTTAAGAAGTTGTTGACAAAATAATGCAAGCTCATCATATGGCATGTCAACATCTTCATCAAGCTCAGAGTCAGAATTTACCTCAATGCAGTCATCCCCTTGGACCATGTAGCACATGTTTTAAGCCCCACTTCCTTCTTCCGAGTCACTCTCTTTTTCATTTTGCTTTTGTTCACCAAGAGTGAGAAGAGTTTTCCATACTACAAAAGCCGACTCATTGTTAGAAACACTAGATAAATAATCATCATTTAGGGTTGATTTTAAAGCATGAATGGCTTTTACGTTAGCCTCAAGATGTTTGCCATTAACAAAGTATGAATTTTTAATAGTGAAAAATAAACATGAATTCTTAGGGCTTTTAGATACATAAACATCTTGACTTTCCAAGTTTGAAAGTTAAGGTATCAAACATGGGAGGTGTCATGAAATCACTGTGTGTATGTACAAATATTGTGATTAGCAAAAGTAGGATCTTTAACTCTAAGTTTAAACCTAAATCAAGAGCACCAAGCTCTGATACCACTTGTAGGTCACCTAAAGGAGGGGGTGAATAGGTGACGTGCTAATCTAATTAACAAACTTTGCGGAATTAAAAACTAATTATGCAAATTAAAATTATAACACTACACATAAAGTATAATCAAAGAGTGAAGTCGAATTTCCGGTGAAGGGCTTTGGACTTCTTAAGATTCCTCTAGATTAAGAGTTAATGTGCTATTTTAGCTCTCTTGGTTCAATACTTGTGTGAGCACAAATGCAATATCAAGCATGTAAGGGATAGACAAGGAATACAAGCTTGCAAGATATCAAATAACCCAAGCAAGTATATCTATTGAGCACAAGTAAAATATCAAGCATATAAAGATGTGAGCAATAAGAACAAGCAAGATATAAACACAAGTAAGAAAGAGAGATATCGCAAACACGAGAGATTTGTTTCGAGGTTCGAGCCACTTGCTCTACGTCCTTGCCTTCTTCACTATAAGGATTTCCACTATAATTGATCCCGCAAGATCACTCGGTGCCGCAATACCTTCAAGAGCTCTCTCAAGAACTCTTGGACCTACAAGTCCCTCACTTGTTCCCCAAGAACAACACACGCGAACCCGCAAGCTCGCCGAGGCCGCAACCTCTACAACTCCTCAATATAAATTTGAACACTTCTCGCGGGTTGTAGAGAAAGTCTTCTCTTGATTACCAACAAACACTCTCACAATAAGGATCCCTATAAGATGGATATAGCAATAGAAAGCTAAAATTTTGTGAGAAAACTAGGTAGCATGAGTTGTAGAGAAACTCTGTAAAAGTGCTCTTGAAAACACTTGTAAAAAGCTTGCACAACACTGGTCAAAGACCCATTTTATTGGCAGTCCAAAAGCTAATCGTTAGGGGCTAGAATGACCTGTCGGTAGACTAGCTGACAGGTCATAAAAATGACCATTGGGGTTGTCAGTACCGCCCAGTCGATTGCCCCCAGGCCACTTGCCCTGTCGGTTGACCGCTCGGTTGACCAACAAAACCCAAGAGTGGGTTTGATCCAATCGGTCAACCGCTTGGTCAACCAGCCCTAAAGGTAAGGGCTTGTACACGTCCTTGTTCACATCAGTTGACAATCGGTCGATCGAGCCCTGGTTCGGTAGACCGGTCGGTCGACCGCCGGCAGCCCAAAAACTGGGTTTTAGAAGATTAAAACTTGGACCAGTAAAACTCATAAAAATTCTATTAATCCCATAAATTCTAGGTTCATTGAAATACTTTGAATTACAAATATGTGTGATAAAAAATCAACACATATTACAAACAATTTGAACTATTTTTGAGGTATAGAAATTTAGGCTTAAACCGAAAACCTTATTTTTCAAAAACCCACTTCAAAATGAAAAACTGATTTTTTTCAAAACTTATACAAATCCAAAAACAAGATATTTAAACACTTTTGAAGCATAGTGTGTATGAAAATGATCCAATACACATAGAGAATGAAATATATTTATTTTTGACAATAAACTCTAAATAAGTTTTGATAAATACAAAAGTTAAACACATGATATAAATAAGTTTCTAAATAAGAAGTAACAATGTATATTGATGAAATTCAATACACATATAAACCATATAAACTTGTTTTGATGAAATCTGTTTATGAAATCAAAAAGATGTATTCTTTGAAACTCAACCGTTTAAACCGAAACCTAATTTTCTAAAACTATTTCTTATGAAAACATTTTTCTGTGTGTTATGAGCTTGAGCAATCCACAACTAATCTATCCTTTATAATTTGTTTAAAACAAAAATCTTAAAACTTACAAACATGAACACAAGTCTTCTTGAAAATCTTCTTCTCCATCTTGTCTTGATCCAAATATGATCCATGAGCTAGACTCCACTTTGAGTACTTGATGCAATCTTGAAGCGTGAGCTCTTGAATCAACACGTGCTAGTTTCAAAACTTGATTTTAAATCTTTTGTTGAAGCTAAACACTGAGTAAGATCTTGACAAACATCTAAAATTTATTAAATACAAGATCATTAGTACTATAACTGCATAAGTTAACATTATCAAAACTAGAGTAATGGGTTTTTGGGCCAATATGTATTACCCTTATGGGGCTTTTTAGATATCAGGTCCCACATTTCCTCATATGAGAGCTCTGAACTTTTATTGCTATCTATATCTCCTGATTGGTGATTAAGTTCATCTTCTTCATGAAGACTAATGATAGAAATAACTACTACTGTTTGGATGAGACTGAGATTGCATGAAGTTAAATGAGTGGGCGCACAATTGTATCAATCTTCTCTAAATTATCTTATTAAATTTTTCCACCAGCAATTTAATGCTTCTGATCGAACAAAAGAAGAGGTACCTTTTAGGTTGGGAGCACCGTTTGGTGCCAGCTTAAAACTCTCAAGCGTGAGAATTAGTAGATGGTATGGATCAAGGACTGGGGAAAGGAAAACTCTCAGTGTATTGTTGTGGTGGACTGACAGGGAGAAACTATCAGCATAATGTGGTGTGTACTCTGAGAATTAGGAAAGCGGCCTCCTTCTCCTTGGAGGAGGAGGCATAATTGTACCTGACCGAAGTGGTGGAGTAGATGTGGATAAACACAAATCTCAACTGATTGGTTTGAATTTGATGATCCTTGTAACCATCTAAGTTGAGTCTTTTGGTAGTTGGGATTGACATGCTAGAGGGTTATCTTTCGTTATCCCCTATAGCTTGCTGAGCTATAAGATCTTTGCAGAGTCCTGGATGATTAGGGAGATAAGGATGCTTAACCGCCTTCGAGATCTGTGCGATTCATCTGCTGCTGGATGGAGGGAGTTGATGCCAAATGGCAGACTCTTGGGTTGGAGACGAGGTGCCTTCACGAGGCAGTATGCCCTTGGAGCTATGGATGAATGATTCCTTTGGATAGGAAATGGCGAAGACTTCAGAATAGATTCTCGAGAGTTGGTTCATGTTCTTATCACCTAAACACATGTCGTGATCATGATGTGGGTCAAATTTTGACCATTGCGACCCATCAGCGAGTGGGTTCGCAGTTGTCTCCGAGCGGGGTAAGACCCATCAGTAGAGTGGCAGATTCTACAGGCTCTGAGTGGGGATGAGACCCATCAACAGAATGGGTTCACAATCATCTTCGAATGGGGGCAAGACTCATCAGTGGAGGAGCACATTTTGTAGGACTCTGATTGGGGGTGAGACCCATTAGTAGAATGGGTCCACAGTCATCTCTGAATAGGAATAACACCCATCAGCAGAGCAACGGATTCTAGACTCTGAGTGGGGTGAGATCCATTAGTGGAGCAGCGGACTCTGAACCTCGAGTGGGGGTGAGACCCATCAGCAGAGTAGGTCTGTAGTTGTCTCTAAGTGGGCGTAAGGCCCATTAATGAAGCGACGAATTCTGCAAGACTCTGAGTGAGGGTGACACCATCAGCAAAGTGGGTCTGTAGTCATCTCTGAGTAGGGGTATGACCCATCAATGGAGCGGTGGACTCTAAACACTGAATGGGGATGACCTACCAGCGAAGTGGGTTCACAATCGTCAGTTCATCACGGAGATTTTCAGCTCTTTCTCTTCCCCACGAAAGAACGCCCCTGATCACTCTGCTTCAGCTCTCGGCTCGGATCCTCCCTGCTCATCTTCCTTCTCCAGTTGGCGAAGTTGAAATCGAAGTTGAGCATTTTCGTAATGCATCTGCATTCTGATTGCTTGCAACCATCTAATCTAGGTGATGCTTTAGAGACAGTACTTGTTCAACTCGTTCATCTTGCGTTGAAGGGATTCATATAAAAAAATGATTCGTCTAATTTAAATCTTCAACCATTGCAATTGGTCCATCGACTTTGCTATTCATTGATGCCACTTATCGCAAATGTATCTCTCTCTCCTTACTGCAAATTAGCTCATGACCTAGCTGTGAAATAATCTGGTCGTACCGCCCAATCTTAGCCTCAGTGGGGAGAATGAGCCATAGGCGCCTTCTATTACTGCTCCCACCTATCAAGCAAAAAAATTAGTAAAGACCCGGGCTCCTCACCAAGATTCAAACCGACTCCAGTGGGGAAGCATTAGAATCATCAAAATAGGCTGAGTTGTTGCTATCAGTAGGATCATCAAGTTGCCCTTCATAATCTCCATCATCAGAAGAAGTGCTTCCAAAGTTTCCATAATGACTTGGATTTTTGCTTGGATCATTGCGAGGAATCAAGGCCAAGTTCGGGTCTAGAAGGACTTCTGAGCATGCATTCACGGAAGCACCAGACTACAACCGACAATCCAGCAAAAAGAAAATGATGTGAATTTAAAATGAAACTTGAGGCAAAACAAGCGCGATGAATCTTTACTGATAAAGAAAGGCGAAGTTGCAAAGTTAAAGCACACAAATCTCTCACACACAGGCATCACTCATATTATATTCCAAGAAAGTCCCGACCTTAGAACCTGGCTCAAACCCTTCTCTTTGACATCAGCTTCTGTAGCCACATTGGGGGCATCAAATGGAGCAGCAGTTTTTTTAGCAAGCGCCTTGTGTTGGCCCAAAGGCCTATCACTCTAGTTTTGATGATGATTAACTCAGTAGTTATAGCACTAATGATCTTGTATCGATTTAGTTTCAGATATTTAATTAAGATCATAGTCGGTGTTTAGCTTCAGCAAAAGATTCGAAGTCAAGTTTTGAAGCTAGCACGTGTTGATTCAAGAGCTCACGCATCAAGATCACATCAAGTACTCAAGGGAAGTCTAGCTCGTTGAATCATGGTTTAGACCAAGTCAAGAAGGAGAAGAAGATTTTCAAAAGAAGATTTTCGTGAAGACTTGTGTCATGTTTGTAAGTTTTAAGATTTTATTTTTAAATAAAATGTAAAGGATAGATTAGTTGTTGATTGCTCAAGCTTATATACACACACACACACAAAATTTATATTTGTATTCACAAAACAGTTTTAATTTTAAAAAATACCGTTTTGATTTTTGAGCTTCAAAGTATACATCCTTTATGTTTCATGATTAGATTTCATCAAAACAAGTTTATATGATTTATATGTGTTTTGGATTTCATTCATGCACATTGTTGGTTCAGATGTTTAGAAAAACTTATTTGATGTCATATGTTTGAGTTTTGCATTTATCAAAACTTATTTTAGAGCTTATTGTCAAAAACATAGATATTTCATCTTATATGTGCATTAGATCATATCCATGCACACTAAGCTTCAAAAATGTTTAAAATATTTTATTTTGTATTTAAAGAAGTTTTGAAAAAATCGTTTTTCAATTTGAAGATTATTTTTGAAAAATACGGATTTTTGTTTAAGGCAAAATTTTTATATTACAAAAATGGTTCAAAAAGTTTGTAATATGTGTTGATTTTTTATCACACATATTTGTACTTCAATTATTTCAATAAACTTATTTTTGAAAATTTTTAGTGATTTTATGGGATTTTGTAATAGTATATAAAATCAAGTTTTAATCCTTAAAATTTGCTGACCTGGCCTTCTGCCGGTCGACAGGCCGGTTGACCTAGACAGAAGTCGGTCGACCAGGCGGTCGACCGATATGCACAGATACGTGCACGGCCTTTTGACTTGAAGCCCGGTCGACCGGGCGGTCGACCGATCTAGAGAGTTAATTCTTTGGATTTGGCCCCGGTCAATTGGGTGGTCGATCGGCCAGAGAGCAAAGCTCTCTGGATCTGGCCCCGGTCGACCAGGCGGTTGACTGGCAAGTCAAGTATTGTGTAAGATCGATCGGGCGATCAACTGGCAGCCCCAATGGTCATATTTTTTACCGTTAGCCGGTCGACTGAAAACAGACTTTTCTGCTGAGTTGGCTCTCAACGGCTAGTTTTTAATCCCCTATAAAATGGGATTCCCTTGGCCTATTTTCTATAAGATTTTAAGAGTGTTTTAAACCAGTTTTTCCTACCCTTCTTAGAGGTTTTCCAACAAGTTTTAGAGCTTAAATTTTATATCAAAAAGAGTGTTTCTAACAGTGATTCTCTTGTGTTTTCTAAAAGGATTTCTTGAGTTTTTTCTCCCCAAATCTATCCTAGTTCACACATACTTGAGCTTTCCATTGCCAAATCTATCCTATAGGATCTTTGTTATGAGAGTTATTTTTGAGATCAAGAAAAGTGATCACAAGATTCATTCTTGTATTGTGAGGAGTTATAGAGGTTGTGACCTCGGTGAAGAAGTGCTTTGTGGTCATCAAGTGAAGTGATCACCTAGTGTTCAACGTGTGGTTGGAGGAGTTATAAGAGGTGCGGCCTTGGCAAGCTAGTGTGCTTGCGTATGTTGTTCTTGTGGGAACAAGAGAAGGAGTTGTGAGTCCAAGAGTTATAGTGTGAACTCGTTGTAGGTGTTACGACACCGAGTGATCTTGCGAGATCGATTCTAGTGGAAATCCTTCATAGTGTTGAAGGCGGGAACGTAGAGCAAGGGTGCTCAAACCTCAAAACAATTCTCCCGTGTTTGCGATTGCTCTTTCTCACTTGTGTTGCATGCTTATATTCTTTATCTCCTTATATGTTTGATATATCTTGTGCTCTATTGATATGGGGATTGTTTGCCCACACTTGTATTTAGCTAAGAGAGCCATAGTGACATCTCAACTCTTAATTTAGAGAAATCTTGAGGAGATAGTCTAGAGCCCTTCACCGGGAATTCGACTACACTCTTGTGTTATACCTTGTGTATTAGCTTAATAGCTTTAGTTGGGATAAATAGTTTTTAATGCCACATATTTGCATTAGATTAGCTTGTACACCTATTCACCCCCCTCTAGGTGTATTTTCAATTGGTATAAGAGCTTGGTGCTCTTGATTCGGGTCTAACAACCTTTAGTTAAAGATCCTCATTTTAACTAATCATAATATTTATTTACACACACATATGGATTTCATGACACCTATGTTTGACATTCTTAACATCCAAACTTGAAAAGTTAAGATGTTCATGTACCTAAAAGCCCTAGGGATTCATGTTTATTTTACTACTATTAAAGATTCATATCTTTTAAATGGCAAACACCTTGAGGCTAACACAAAAGCCCTTCATGCTTTAAAGAGTACCCTAAATAATGAATATTTATCTAGGGTTTCTAACTTTGATTCGGCTTTTGTAGTATGAAACACACTTGTCGCCCTTGGTGAACAAAAGCAATACTATATGGGGAGTGACTTGGATGATGGAAGTGATGCTTCCAACATATGCTACATGGTCTAAGGGGATAACCCCCTTGAAGTAAATTCTGAATCCAAGGTAGAAGAAGATATTGACATGCCTTATGATAAGCTTGCATCTTTTTGTCAAAAACTTTTTAAAAAATATGATTTATTAAAAATTGAAAATGGCAAGTTGAAGAAGGAAAATACTTATTTAATAGAAGAAAATAATTCTTTCAAAAATAAATTTGATTGTGTTTCAAAAGAAAATGAATTTTTGAAAAAGGAGAATATTTCCTTGTCTTCAAAATTAAATGACATTTGTAAGGGAAACAATTCTTTGAAAAATAAGATTATTTTGGTGAAAAAAGAAAAAGAGAATGTTTTGGAAGAAAATAACTCTTAAAAAATTATTTTAAAAGAAAAATAAAACATTTCTAAAAAGAAAAAGTTTGTTGATTCTCATTCTTGCTATACTAATAATGTTGCATCTTCTTTTGATAAAAATGAGATTCATGTCTTGAAAAGGAGAATTGATTGTTTAAGCTCAAATTTAAGTAATTGTACATTTAATTATAATAGATTGGAATCTATGTTTCGTAAGAAATAAATTTCACATGTTCATGCACAAACCCCACGGCATACATATGCACACCATGCTCACACTCACACCACTCATATGCATGCTAGAGTGTACACATATACACATTGTGGCCGCAAAGGCTATCTTGTAAGATTTTGCTTTGATAGATTAAATTCTATAAATAATAATGTTTGGGTTCTATTTGTTTCTAACCTCCGTGGACCCAAAAGGAAATGAGTACCAAAATCTCCACCTCTTGTGTTTAATGTAGGTGTGGGCTCTCACATGACGTGAGAAGTATGGTGCCTTGATGGTGGATGCGTTTGAGCTTGATGGACAATACATTGAATGCATCGCCTTCAAGGATGTTTGGTGGGAGCACCACCATGGTTTGGAGACCTAAAGATCGGTTCGTTGGTTTCGGTAATTATCTCTAACTCCATTTTTATTTACATGCTTTCATATAAATGTTTTAGCATATTTTGATTTCAATGCTCATTATGTTAATAGATCATAATTTGTACTTCATGTGGTGATTACTTATTTAGATGTAGTTTTCGTTAAAACTTGTGTTTATACTTGTACAAGTAGTAAGCTACACTTGATTATTATATGTTTGTACCTCATTGCTCATTTATACTCATTACATGTACATGTATAACCAAGTTTTGATGATTCTTTCATTTAAACTTGTTTTCCCTATTTTTGTATATGTTTAGCTTCATATATTGTTATTTTGTCTAAAACTAATAAATACACATGTATACC
This sequence comes from Agave tequilana, assembly GCA_038442645.1. Taxonomy (NCBI): domain Eukaryota; kingdom Viridiplantae; phylum Streptophyta; class Magnoliopsida; order Asparagales; family Asparagaceae; genus Agave; species Agave tequilana. The sequence continues at coordinate 107,845 of JAVJIF010002482.1, read as the reverse complement.
CTTGAGTCGCTTGCCTCCATGCAAAATTCTTTTATGGACTCGTTTGTGTTTGGGATATGTATGTATATTTTTAGTTTCGATAGAATATACATATACCTTAAAGTTTATTTAATTTTAATGAAAAATAAAATTTTTATGATTTTTATATGTTTTGATGTTTTGAGCTTTATTACTTATTTTCATGAATATGCTATTCACATGATTATTGTGCACTCACATTTCTTTTGTTTACTCATGACTTTATTTTCATGAGTATTTATGAGTTTTATAGATTTTGAATGTTAATTTTGTGAAAGGGACAACGCTGGTGGCGTTGATGGAGGCGGCGGTCAAGGGGAGGAAGAAGAAGGAGAGTTGGTGGGAGAGAGGGAGATGGAGAGAATGGAAGAAAAGAAAGAAAGAAAGGAAGAAAAAAATAAAGAGAAGGAGAGAGAGGGAGGGAGGGGACTGTGTACGGTGGAAATGGGGAGGGGTTGGGTGGTTGTCGGCAGAGCAAGGGGAAGGACGAGAGCAGGTGGAGAAGAGAGAAAGGGGAAAAGAAAAAGAAAAAGAAAAGAAGAAAATATTATGTAATGCGGATAAAAATTGACTATTTCAGAAACATTCTGAAAAATTCTCAAAAATAGAAAATATTATTTTAAGATACATGATGAAATCAGATTCAAGAAATTCAATTTGGTTTCAAATTAAAATTCTAAAATCTTTCGACAATACAAGTCAACACCAAAATCGGTCGAAATTTGATAAATTCAGAAAAATCTTAAAAAATGCATTTAGATAGAAAATAAGATTTTAAGAAGTAATGTGAAAGCTGTTTCTAGAAATTTAACTCCGTTTGAAAACTAAAAATCTGGGAATCGGTCGGCTACGTCAGTTTTAAAGATTTTGCAGAATAATTCTGAAAAATTTTAGAAACTCATGAAAAATCTAAAATATTTGAAAACTATGTTTAAAATAGAAACTGATCAAATCTAGCTACCAAAAAGACCAAATCTAGCAATACACTAGGATCGGGTCCCTGGTTCAGACTAGGGCTGACTCTGAGTCCACGAATCCGGATCCAATACAAAACAATCACACAAATAATCATAAAATAAAAATAAATAGAAAATTAAATCAAAAAAATATGATCAAAAAATTAGTAGATATTTCTAAGTACGTATTCCAGGAATAGGGTGCTACATTCCATTCACCTTACAAAAATTTCGTCCTCGAAATTTCGATAAGGGGAAGATTAACACAGAAATGATAGGAATAAGAATTATACCAATCAAGATATGAATAATTAAGGGAGGTTCTCACAAATCAACTGAACAATAAACTCAGGACTTAGACATTACTACACTTCCTGTCGTATATATATCCTCTGATGGTGCCATAATAATACTGACCTGATGTCTGCTGATAAAAAATACTGCCAGAACATCAGAAGACTGACCCATTCTGAATAATATAAAGTAAGCTTACTTGGTGAGGTAATCGATAATAATTCTTTCCGATTGCGAAGTAAAGCTGATGAAACCCATAGAAATCCATAGTGCTGAAATCCATAATATAATATAAACAATACATGGCATGAAGCTGTCCTTGACAGAGAGTCTGTAATACAATTACCAATGTGCTGCATACATATAATTCTTCGAGAATAGACTAGAATATCGAAGATAAAGAAAACTCTGATAATACTGAGCATACATAAAGAAGACCGATAATTAAGGATCTCTGAATATTGGGCGTTGTTAACTCTGAAAGACATAGCCAAGAATATAGAATAACCATGAAAATTCAGAATACTACTTTTGAATGATAACCCGGCTATAGATGAAACATTAGAGAATACTCAAACCCTGCAAGGTTGGCTGAATGGATCGTTCATAAGGATCATGGTGATAGCTCAGATACAGCGAGAAAATACTGTTCATCGAATCCATGAAAACACGCTAGCCGGGAGAAATCCGAGGAATAGGTTAGAGTGCTAAGCACTAAAGGGACTAGCCATGAGCAAAGCCAAGCCTAGGTGAGGCCATCATATAACACATCTCAGGCGTTAAGCGTTAGGATGCGGCGGAGCTAATGCTCTGCGAGCCTCGCACTTGGCGGAGCTCACGTGGCGAAGCCAGCGCATAACACAACGCTAAATGCTAAGCACCAGGGTGCAGCAAAGCCCACATCTAGATAAATTCACGCGTGACTAGAACACAACCCTCACTTGGCGAGGCTAGCGGGGCCCATGGTCCACTAAATCTACAAAGATTGGCAAGAGTTGGCGGCTCTGAGAACACGATCAAGAATTCATAATAACCGAACGAGTCCCAAATGCTGTCTTCTGAATAATAACCTGACTGCAGATCAGTTCTGAGAGTACCCGAGTTTCATGAACTTGGTAGAAGAAATCATGATTATTACTGGAATAATAAAAATAGAAAACAACATAACTCTATCTGGCAGAAGTCCAATCAAGGGGAGGCTGAAAGAAAGAGGGTCCGGGCAAGCAACTATTAATCCACGCTTTCGCTGCGCCATTCTGATCAGCACAGCAAGGCCGCCACGGTACAGACTCTAGGATCTGGACATGAGGATTCAGGATTGTCAGAAAGCAATCCAGCGAATACGTAAGATAAAGCCAGTTGTCATGCTCAGGCAGTCACACGTGTACATGATTAAGTGATGTGGTTCAGGCATACAGGTACGATTAGTAACATAAAGAAATTTAGAGGAACAATAGTAAATCTGAAATCAAGTAAATACATATATATATCGATAAATCTAAATCGGAAAACATGAATAGAAAATGGTGTCGAGAGCTTAAGTACAAATAAAAATATGATAAATACATTAAACATGCAATAAATACAAGTATGGATAAAACTAGTTGTACAATCTTAGATTATAGATTAACGAGATTCATACGTCAAGGGGATAATCCAAACAAGCAAACCCTCATCTATATACCACATATCCGATGTCGCCATCGTCTGAGTTCATACAACTTGAGTTGCCTTCAGAGTAACAGAACTAGAATGTGTCTAGAGTAATCATTGTGTCACAGAAATCATATGTCATAAAGCAAGGTGTCAACTCAGGGCACCTGATTAAATGATTCATCACTATAACCGAAGAAGATAAAGTATTGCATTTAAGTTATTCAAAAATAATCATCAGTATCATTTGCTCATATCCTTTTCCCACTTGCGTCTCACAACACCGACAGTTCACGCTGGAGCCTATACTTTTAGTAAAACTCATCTGAACTCTAATATGCGGGTACCATTATTCGAATAGGGGAGAGACCAAATAACATAAGCTCCTGGCATTATTATTGTACAGGTATGTGTGTGTGTGTGTTAATATGCATTGAAAATACTTATCACTCTAACACCAGGTGGTACAGGCAGGAGGAATGATTATTTTTCTCGGAGGATAGATTCAGGAGGCAGCCCACAGATTCAAGAGGTGGCCCCCACCACGTAATAGTGTGGCACTTTATAAAAAGGAGAAAAACAAGAAAAGAGCCAACAAACCAAAAAGCCCAATAATTCAGAGATTTGAGGCAATCATATTTGGAGATTGAAAGGAAAACCTAATCAAATTTGTGATTGAAAAATCAATTATGCTCCAAGTAGAAGAAAGGATATTCTCAGCATATTTAGGGTTTAAATCCAAATTCTGAGAATATATCCTTTGATTATATGGCAAGATAGAGTCATAGAAGGAAACTCCAAAAGTCTACAATCAAAATTCTGATTCAGTATAAGCATCATTTAGAAATTTGATCATAACTTTTGTTATAAAAAATGCAAATCTGATGATTCAAGATGCTTCAAAAAGAAGACTGAAAGAGCTACAACTTTGCTGTTGACTACTATTTTTATTTCAATCGTTTGATAAGTCATATTGAGCCATTAATATGATAGCTAGCTTCAGGCCAACTCAACTAAACTTCCAATCAAGAGAAGAAAAGGATATTCTTAGCATATTCACAATTTAACTTCAAAATTTTGAGAATATACCTTTTGATGAGTCAACATTTTGATGACTCACTATCCCAGACTTCCTCCTATAAATACCCTAGCGGAGGCATGAGCAGAGATATCTCAGATTCGAAGCAGAGATAGATTTTAGCCCAGTTTTTCATTCTTTTTAGTGTAGGCTTTTATTTTTTCTTTTATGTAATTTTTACTTTTCTTTATGTAACTGAGAGGAGAGACGAATTTCATGAAGGAATGAGAGCAAGTTTGTACTGAGGGTGACACCAGTGTAAGTAAGTCTTTTCTTTCATTGTTATTTGAATCGAATCGAAGTTTCTTTCTATTTTTACTCTTATTTTTGTTTACTTTCCTCTGATGTGTTGCAATCCAAGTGATTTGATAGACTCGAGATTGCTTCGCCATTAGAAGTGCCCTAGATGGCCTATGGTGATGAACAACTATTCTTTTGTTAGTTTAGCTTGCCCTTTTACTCATAGTATAGATTGGGAATGGGGAAGATCCTACACGCCATGCTTGATCGCCTTCAATGACTAGGTAAGTCGTAGCTACAAATCCGACGATATGAGCACTGAAAAGGTAAGTAATTTTTAAGTTTAACTTTCTTTCTTTTCTTTTAACTTTTAGTTTAGATCACCAACACCACAATCTCACAACTCTTGTATCACTCTTTTCAATTTCTTTGTATTTATCTATTTCTATTTTCTCCACCTTCTCAATCTACCACTTTCTTCCTAACTTAATTTTAACCTATTTTCCTTTTCTTTTAAAGAACTAAAAGAAGGTCTATAACCATTGATTGTAACTTAAACGAGAACTTACTAAAAAAGCTTCCATCGCTAGTCCCTCCTTGTAGATCACGACACGCATAGCCACTTGCTATAGCGGTATATTGAGCACCTTGCACTACTGTAATAAAATTCTGAAATTCTGTATTCTTGTGTGTAGGTAAAACCTCAATAGTAATCATCCGGTCATATAACATGATGCAGGAGAACAGTATAATTAAACATTTCAAATTCTTCACAACTACCTCTATTATAATAACAAATAAATCTATAATTAGCTAAGTGAAGCCAAGCGAACCGGGAGCATATCCAAGTATATCTAATGCAAGTATAATACCAGTCAATGAGTTATAATAACGGCCAGCAGGTATTCATATAACATGTTAATATTAGAAAATCATGCATATATCATATATAAACTCGCATAATGATGCATCATGTATTAAAAAACCAGAATAGCGTCCCCAGAAAAGATACTCGCTTATATTTATATCAAGCTATAGAATAGAATCAGTAAGATATGAAGCATCACAAGGAAAGTACTCGCCTAAAACACAAGAGTCACTTGCCGACATAAAGTGAAGTACTTGCCTAAACCATCGAAAACTGTCATAAAATTTCAGAACACCATAAACAAGTACATGCCACCAATCCATATATTAAAATATATATATTAATTAATATAAATTTATTGAGAGAGAGAATGAGAGAGGAGAGAGAAAAGAATGAAAGAGAAAGATGTTAGAGAGAGATTTGTAGGAAAGTGAGAGAGAGGAGTTGTGCTAGAAAAGAGGGTAGATAGGGAATAAAAGAAAGAGGGGTAAAAGAGGAAGATGGAAAGGAAAGAAAGAAGAAAAGAAAGAATAGAAGGGGAAAGTTGGCCGGCGGCTGCTGGTCGCCACCAGCGGCCTTGGCGGCGCCACCGCAGGAGGGCGCGACGCGCGGCCAGAGGGGAAGGAAAGGAAGTGGGTTTTTGGTTGTTGTGTGGTGGTATTGTTGTTATTATTGTTGTTGTTGATAGTGAAGATGGTGGTGGTTGTTGGTTGTGGTGTTGGTTGAAGATGGTGGTGGTAGGGAGTTTGAGGAGGAGAAGGAGATGGTGGTGGGATGGTGGTGGAAGTGGAGATATTGAGGAATTTGAAGGTGAATTTTAGAGAAGAAGAGGAAATTAGAGTGATGGGTTTTTAGGAAAATTAGAGAAGAAGAAGTGGGAATTGAAGAGGATGGAAGTGGAAAGGAGGAGAGGGAAACTTGGGGGAGGGCGATGCTGACTAGGGGGAGGCAACGACACTGGTGACGCTGGTAGAGGCGGCGGTCAAGGGAGTAAGAAGAAGGAGAGATGGTGGGAGAGAGGGAGATGGAGAGAATGGGAAGGAAAGAAAGAAAGAAAGGAAAAGTAAAGAGAAGGAGAGGGAGAGGGAGGGGATTATGTACAGTGGAAATGGGGGGCTATCAGCAGGACATGGGGAAGGATGAGAGCAGATGGAGAAGAAAGAAAGGGAAAAGAAAAAGAAAAAGAAAAAGAAAAGAAGAAAATATTATTTAATGCGGGAAAAAATTGACTATTTCTGAAATGTTCCAAAAAATTTTAAAAATAAAAATATTATTTTAAAATGCTTGGTGAAATTAGATTTGAGAAATTCAATCTAATTTTAAAATTAAAATTCTTAAAATCTTCCGGCAATACCGGTCGACACCAAAACTGGTTGAAATTCAATAAATTCAGAAAAATCTTAAAAATATATTTAGATAGAAAATAAGATTTTAAGAAGTAATGTGAAATTAATTTCTAGAAATTTAACTCCGTTTGAAAACTAAAAATTTGGGAATCAGTCGGCGACACTGGTTTTGAAGATTTTACAGAATAATTCTGAAAATTTTTAGAAAATCATGAAAAATCTAAAATATTGAAAAATAATGCTTGAAACTGAAATCAGTCAAATCTTATTATCGAAAAGACCAACTCGAGCAATAAACTAGGATCGGGTCCCCGGTTCGGATTAGGGGTGACTCCGAGTCCACGAATCCGGATCCAATACAAAACAATTACTCAAATAGTCATAAAACAAAAATAAATACAAAAATTAAATAGAAAAAATATGATCAAAAAATCAGAATACATTTCTAAGTATGTATTCCGAGAACGGGGTGTTGCATTCCATCTCTTTACAAAAATTTTGTCCTCGAAATTTCGATAAGGGGAAGATGAACACAGAAACGATAGGAATGAGAATTAAACCAATCAAGATATGAATAACTAAGGATTGTTTTCACAAATTGACTGAACGATAAACTTGGGACATAGACATTACTGCACTTCCTGCCGTATATATCCTCTGATGGTGCCATAATAATACTGACTTGATGTCTGCTGATAAAAAATACTGCCAGAACTTCAAAAAACTGGCCATTCTGAATAATATAAAGTGAGCTGACTTGGTGAGATAATCGATAATAATTCTTTCCAATTGCGAAGTAAAGCTGATGAAACCCATAGAAATCATTGGTGCTGAAATCTATAATATAATATAAAATAATACATGGCATGAAGTTGTCCTTGATAGAGAGTCTGTAGTAGAATTACCGATGTGCTGCATACATACTAATTCTCTGAGAATAGACCATAATATCGAAGATAAAGAAAACTCTGATAATGCTGAGCATACATAAAGAAGACCGATAATTAAGGATCTCTGAATATTTGGCGTTGTTAACTCTGAAAGACATAGCCAAAAATATAGAATAACCACGAAAATTTTGAATAATGACTTCTGAATGATAACTCAGATAACTCTGAAAGACATAGCCAAGAATATAGAATAAACATGAAAATTTTGAATAATGACTTCTGAATGATAATCCGGATGTAGATGAAACATTAGAGAATACTCAAACCCTGCAATGTTGGTCGAATGGATCGTTCATAAGGATCATGATGAAAGCTCGATACAACGAGAAAACCCTGTTCATTGGATCCATAAAAACACGCTAGGCAAGAGAAATCTGAGGAACGGTCTAGAGTGCTAAGCACCCAAGGGACTAGCCATGAGCAAAGCCAAGCCTAGGTGAGGCCATCACATAACACAGCTCAGGCGTTAAGCATTAGGGTGTGGTGGAGCTAACACTCTGCGAGGCTCGCACTTGGCGAAGATCACATGACGAAGCCAGCTCGTAACACAACGCTAGATGCTAAGCACCAGGGTGCAGCGAAGCCCACACCTGGTTAAGTTCACGCGTGATTAGAACACAACCCTCGCTTAGCGAGGCTATCAGGGCCCGTGGTCCACTAAATCTATAAAGACTGACAAGAGTTGGCAGCTCTGAGAACACGATCAAGAATTCATAATAACCAAACGAGTCCCAAATGATGTCTTCTGAATACTAACCCGACTGCAGATCAGTTTTGAGAGTACCCGAGTTCTATGAACTTGATAGAAGAATTCATGATCGTTATTGGCATAATAAAAATAGAAAATACCATAACTCTATCTGGCAGAAGCCCTGAATTTGCAACATTGTTTCATACCGACGCTCCTAATGTAATAATATGATTTAACTGATTATATAAGTGACGACTACTCCACTTGTTGTACTAATTTCCCGTGATGCGTCCATACATACAAGAATAGAATGTGAGGCTGAAAAACTATCCAATATAAGATAATGTGATGTACCAGAGTCAAAGAATACCAGAACAGAATGAGAGTGAATCACATCTATTTTACCGCTACTCTACCAGTCTATCCATATCTTAAGTTAGTATAAGGACGACAGAAACTGAAAATGAAAAAGGATGGAAGAGATTCAAGAATCATGGAAAGAACAATCAAGATGGAATAGATAACTTTGTTCTTGCAGTTGGATTGTATAACCATGACTCATGCATTCCATGCAAATTTCTTTACCATTAGTTTGCCAACTGGTTGTACTAAAGATGTGAGAGCCTAGGCTCTGATACCATCCTGTAACGCCCCAATCCACAGGTACGAAGACGTTAGTGCAATGTATATACCCAGGGTGAAAATACCCTCACATATATATGCTAAGCATCAATATAGGTAAGAATCAGAGTACGAAAATACAGTGGTAATATATACTCCAGCAATAATAGCACAAGTACACAATTATCACAGAGCATGATACAATATCTCAAGAATATAAGATCACCAAGAAGCGCAAAAGTAGGATATACAATATAAAAAATGAGAAAGTACTCACGAGTAGTAAGATGAGAATCTCGCGAGCCGATCAAGGGGAGGCTGAAAGATAAAGAGTCTGGGCAAGTAATTGCTAATCCACGCTTCCGCTGCACCACTCTGATTAGCTACAACAACGTCACCACGGTCCAGAATCTAGGATCTGGACATGAGAATCCAGGGTTGTCAGAAAGCAACCCAACGAATACGTAAGATAAAGCCAGTTGGCATGCTCAGGTAGTCACACGTGTACATATAAAGTGATGTGGTTCAGGAATACAGGTACAAGCAATGACTAGGAACATAAAGGAAATTAGAGGAACAATAGTAAATCTGAAATCATGTAAATACATGTATATCGATAAATCTGCATCAGAAAACATGAATAGAAAATGGTGTTAAGAGCTTAAGTACAAATAAATATGCGATAAATACCTTAAACATGTGATAAATATAAGTATGGATAAAACTAGTTGTACAAGCTCAGATTATGGATTCACTAGATTGATACGTCAAGGGGATAATCCAAACAAGAAAACCCTCGTCTATATACCACATATTTGATGTCGCCATCATCTGAGTTCATAAAATTTGAGTTGCCCTCAGAGTAACAGAACTAGAGTGTGTCTAGAGTAATGATTGTGTCACAGAAATCTTATGTCATAAAGAAGGGTGTCAACTCAGGGCATAACACCTGATTAAATGATTCATCATTATAACCGGAGAATATAAAGGTATTGCATTTAAGTTATTCAATGATAATCATTAGTATCATTTGTTATTCTTGTCCCTTTTCTACCGACGTCCCATAATACCGGCAGTTCATGCTGGAGCCCGCACTTCCAGTAGTACTCATCCGAACTCTGATATACGGGTACTGTTATTCGAATAGGGGAAAGACCAAGTAACATAAGATCATGGCATTATTATTGTACAGCTATGTATGAGTGTGAGTTAATATGCACTGAGAATGCTTATCACGCTAACACCAGGTGGCACAGGTAGGAGGAATGATTATTTTTCTTAGAGAATAGATTTAGGAGGTAGCCCCACAGATTCAAGAGGCGGCCCCCACAGATTCAAGAGGTGGCCCCCACTATGTGTATCATGTGGCACTTTGCTCCGTGTGGGGAATGGATTCTAGAGGTGGCCCCCACAAATTAAAGAGATGGCCTCCACCATGTGTGTGGCGTGACACTTTACTCCGTGTGGCACTTAGTTCCATTCAGGATCGCCGGACGCTAGCATGATCGTGGGATATATCCTCATCATCCCGACACCAGGCATGCTCTACCGGACGCTAGTATGACCGTGCTATTAACAAGAGTAACAGTGCAGGGGACATGTGTACAGGGGATACAAGAGTTCAGGAGTACAGGAGTACAGAAGTACCAGATGATAGCAGTATAATTATCATGTCAAAGTCCCCGCAAAAGTCATAATCATGAATATGCAATGTAATACAGGTGTCGGTGTAATAGTATCTAATCAGGTGTCATAATATCAAGTCAAATGTATCGGTACCAAGTGATAGCATATCAATCGTCAGGTGTCAGGGATCAGGTGTTAAGTGATAACATGTCAAGTACCAGTGTCAGGTATCAAGTGTCAGGGATTAGGTGTCAAGTATCAATGTCAGGTAATTAACATGTTGGTATCGGGTGAGTTGAATACAGAGTTAAAGCATCATATGTCAGGTAATCATCTGGTCATGTAGCATGATACAGGAGAACAATATAGTTAAACATTTCAAACTCTTCACAACCATCTCTATTAGAATAATAAATTAATTTATTAATTAGCTAAGTGAAGCCAAGCAAAGTGGGAGCGTATCCAGGCATATCCAATGCAAGTATAATACCACTCCAATGAGTTATAATTATGATTGGAGTTCATTTTTGCATCATTTTCCACTTCCATATCATGCTTTATGTAAATAAAAATAAGGTTTTTATTGCTTTTCTCTCTCATTTTTCAGGTCCACCATTAATGAAGAGGAAGGCCCATAATCAAGAAATTTTCAAGGTATTAATGGGATTAATTAAAGAGCCAAATGAAAAAGCCCAAAGAGAAGCCCAGCTCTGGAGTCGTCCACGAATATCCCCAGCTTTCTAAAAGATCCAGCGTGGCAAACAAACTGTAACAAAATGGCAACAGAAATCGTTGGCACGACGGCCAAGATTCTGCCGCAGAAACGCGGCTCTGGCTGTGGATCCGCGGCAAGCATCTGGCCGTTGAGCCATCGTTTGATCCCACGGCCAAGATTTAAGGGCCTCATCCTCTGGAGCCTATAAATAGACCCCTAGGGCCTCTGCGAAAAAGAGAGGAGAGAATAGGAGAGAAGAGCTTGTATTTTTGAGAGAATTGTAGGGATTTTCTCTAGCTTCCTTTAGTGCTCTTGTAATCTTCTTTCTCCTTCTAGAATTCTGCAAAGAGAGAGAGTGAGTGTGAGATCTTGTAATTGAAGTGGTCACAACTTGAATGCAAGGATTGATCCATCTATCTTCTCATCTTTACTAATTCTAGTGCTTTACTTTCTTGTGCTTTACTTTCTTCAAGCTTTAACTTCCATTGCATTTTCTTCTACTATGAATTGTTGTGTTCTTTTCATTTTAATATCTAGCTAACTCTCTAACATGACTAGCTAACCACTAACTTTACTAACTTCTAACTCTTGGGTGATTGCTAATTCATGTGATTCATTGTATGCTTTTATTGTGATCTTGTAATTTCAAGTCTCTATTATCCCCAATAAAGATGAGCTACTTTAATTCTTGGAAAATGCTTGTTTTCATTCCTTATGATTCATGTGATCCTCATTTAGAGCCTTGTCTTTAGAATAAGTGCCTTGATGGAACATGAAGATGGAGCACCTAACTATGCTATTTGTTGTACAATTTTCTTACTTCAATGCTAACTCGAGTATGACTTTGAATGACTAATGAATCTTGTATCTTCTTCCTTAGCATTCCCTTGAGTGACACTCCTTGATTCCACCATTGAAAATCTATCTCGGGAGCAGATGAATCAATGAGGCTACAAGACAAGCCGAGAAGATCAGTCATCCTCCAAGTGGGAAAGTATTTGACCAAACAAGCAAGACAAACCTTTGCCTATGAATCAACATGAGGCATGCATCACCCTATGAGATTAGTAAGTTAGTAAATTAGAAGAGTTAGCTAGTCATGGTTTCTCTATCTAAAGTCTTTTCAAAGTTTTCCTTCTCTAGTTTTCTTTCTAAACTAGTAAAGTTTTCCAAGTTCTTTTCACTTTACTTTCCATCCTTTTCCTTTTTATGCAACAAAATCCACAACAATTTTTTCTCTCTTTTCCATGTCATTTTGTTTTTATTGAACATAGAAGAACTCTCATTTTCTTTCTTTAAAAACTCAACCGTAAAGCTTCCATCGCAATCTCTCCCTGAGGATCGACCCGTAATAGCTCATACTACTACGGTGATTCAGAAGGAGTAAAGAAAATTGTGAATACATTTTTGGAGTTTTTGAGCATCACTACGAGCATCGAAGGTTGACTATAAACCCTCTTTCTCTGAATATCAGTACACTCTTACCTTCCGAACAAATTACGGCCAACAGGTATTCATATAACATGTTAATATTAGAAAATCACACGCATATTATATATAAACTCGCATAATGATGCATCATGTATTTAAAAACTAGGATAGCGTCCCCAGAAAAGGTACTCGCTTATATTTATATAAAGCTCTAGAATGAAATTAGCAAGGTATGAACCAACACAACGAAAGTACTCGCCCAAAATATAAGAGTTACTCGCTGACATAAAGTGAAGTACTTGCCTAAACCATCAAAAAATACCATATAATCTCAAAACATCATAAACACGTATACACCCCCAATCCATATTTTAAAATATATATTAATTAATATTAATTTATTGAGAGAGAATGAGAGAGGAGAGAGAGAAAAGAATGAAAGAGAGAGATGTTGGAGAGAGAGAGAGACTTGTAGGAAAGTGAGAGAGAGAGGAGTTGTGCTAGAAATGAAGGGGTGTAAAAAGGGAATGAAGGGGAGGGTAGATAGGGAATAAAAGAAAGAGGGGTAAAAGAGGAAGAAGGAAAAGAAAGAAAGAAGAAAAGAAAGAAAGAAGAAAAAAAGAGAAGGGAGAGTTGGCCGGCGGCTGGCGGCCGCCGCCACCACTAGAGGGGCGCTCGTCGTCGGAGGGGGAGGAAGGGAAGTGGGGGGTTAGTTGTTATGTAGTGGTGTTGTTGTTATTGTTGTTGTTGTTGATGGTGAAGATGGTGGTGGTTATTGGTGGTGGTGGTGTTGGTTGAAGATGGTGGTGCTGGGGAGTTGGAAGAGGAGGAGGAAATGGTCATGGGGTGATGGAAGTGGAGAAATTGAGGAATTGAAGGTGAATTTTAGAGAGGAAGAGGAAAGTGGAGTGATGGTTTTTAGAGAAATTGGAGAAGAAGAAGTGGGAATTAAAGAGGAGGGAAGTGTAAAGGAGAAGAGGGTAACTTGAGGGAGGGGCAGACCAGCTAGGGAGAGGCGGTGGGGCTGGTGGCGCGGGTGGAGGCGATGGTCAAAGGGAGGAAGAAGAAGTTGAGTTGGTGGAGAGAGAGGGAGATGGAGAGAATGGGAAGAAAAGAAAGAAAGAAAGGGAAAATAAAGAGGAGAGGGAGAGGGAGGAGATTGTGTTCAATGGAAATGTTGGGCTGGGTGGTTGTCAGTAGGGCACAGGGAAGGACGAGAGCAGGTGGAGAAGAAAGAAAGAGAAAGAAAAAGAAAAGAACATATTATTTAATGCGGGTAAAAATTGTCTATTTCAGAAATGGTCTGAAAAATTCTCAAAAATAGAAAATATTATTTTAAGATACCTGATGAAATCAGATTCGAGAAATTCAATCTGATTTTTAAATTAAAAATCCTGAAATCTTCTGGCAATACTGGTTGACACCAAATCCGGTCGAAATTCGATAAATTCAAAAAAATCTCAAAAAATACATTTAGATAGAAAATAAGATTTTAAGAAGTAATGTGAAAGTTGTTTCTAAAAATTTTACTCCATTTGAAAACTAAAAATCTGGACTCGATCGGCGACACCGATCAACACAGGTTTTGAAGATTTTGCAGAATAATTCTGAAATATTTCATAAAATCATGAAAAATCTAAAATATTAAAAAATAATGTTTAAAACTAAAACTGATCAAATCTGACTGCCAAAAAGATTAAATCGAGTAATACACTAGGATTGGGTCCCCGGTTCAGACTAGGGCTGACTCTGAGTCCACGAATTCGGATCCAATATAAAACAATCACACAAATATTCATAAAACAAAAATAAATACAAAAATTAATTGAAAAAATACGATCGAAAATTAGAATATGTTTCTAAGTACGAATTCTAGGAACGGGGTGTTACATACATAGTCAGAATCAACATATCCCATACACTTCTGCCCTGTAAAATCCTTCTTGAATACCAATCTAACATCAATGGTACCTTTAATGTACCATAGAATCCACTTTACTGCCTTCTAATGCCCCTGCCGGATCGAGCATGTATCTGCTAACCATTGGGACAACTTGTGACAAATCGGGCCGTGTACACACCATTACATATATTAAACTACCAACCACGTTAGCATAGGGTGCGTGAGTCATATACTCACACTTTATAGCAGAAGTAGGAGACATTGTGGCTTTTAACTTGAAATGAGAAGCCAATGGTTTATTATAGACTTCGTATCACTGTTGATATTGAATTTCTGAAGTACCTTCTTCAAATACCCTTTTTGCATCAAGCTAACATTTGTTACCTTTCCGGTCTTGCTCAATCTTCATGCCTAGCACCTTTTTTGCTTCACCCAGATCTTTCATCTCGAATTCAAAAGACAAATTCTTCTTCAATTTGTTAATTGCAGATCTGGTCTTAGAAGTGATGAGCATATCATTCACATACGATAGTAGATAGATGTATTCTCCACCAGGTAGTTCATTATAATACACACATGGGTTATAATGATTTCGTGTGTACTTTTTGCCTCTTATGAAACTGTTAAAATACTTGTACTACTGCCTTGGTGATTGCTTTAATTCATAAAGCGATTTTTTTAGCTTGCATACCATATTCTCCTTTCTGATAGTTTTGAACCCCGTCGGCTGAGACATATAGATCTCCACTTCAAGATTTCCATGGAAAAGGGTGGTTTTCACATCGAGATGATCAAGCTCCAACTCATATTGTGCCACCAGTGCCAGTAAAATCCAATAGATGAGTACTTCACAACAGGTGAGAATACCTCATTGTAGTCAATACCTTCAAGCTGTGCGTAGCCTTTACTTACCAATCTAGCTTTGTAGCGTACAGTATCACCATCAAGAGATCCCTTTTTTTGGAAATACCCACTTTATCGCCTTTTTCCCTTAGGCAATGCTGACAGTTCCCAAGTATTTTTCTTGTGTAGAGAATTCAACTCTTCTATCATGGCATCCTTTCACATCTTGGACTCTGAACTAATTTCAGCTCCCCTATATGTAGACGGGATCGCCTCCTCGATGATTGGGAGAGCATAGGCCACAATCATATTACTAGTGAGCCAACTGGGTTTACATGAATTTCTTCGAGCTCTTTCAACTGCAATGAATTCTTAGACATCACCCATAGCCTGTCATTGATCCTCATCATCATCAGTATCTTGATTGGCTACATGACCACCACCTTGTATCACCGCTGGTATGATCTCCAATGATACTGACCTTTCGAGAGACAATGAAGTAGTATCACTCTTCACCTACTGCGATATTCTTTTGGTCTTTTTACTCTTCACCTATTAAGAGTTTATAGGATTCATCATTGAAGCCTCATCAAACATGATATCTCTTCTCAAAATAAACTTTTGATTCTTCAGATCTCAAATTTTGTAGCCTTTAACACCATTCTTGAATCTTACGAACACAGTTTTCTTCGCTCTTGGGTTTAATTTATCTTCCTTGACATGATAGTAGGTCGGACATTCAAAGACCCATAGCGAATCATAATCTTGAGCAACTTTTCCTGACCAAACTTTCAAAGGAGTTTTACCTGCTATCGCAGATGGTGGTAACCTGTTAATAAGATAGCAAGCATACGCTAATGTCTCAGCCCAAAAATATTTTGATATACCGACGTTGGATAACATGCATCAAACCTTCTCTAGCAAGGTCTTATCATCCTTTTGGCCATCCCATTTTATTACAGTGTTTCTCTTACTATGAAATTTCTTTCTATGCTCGTGGCATAGTTGTAGGAAAGAATTACTTGTTTACTCTCCTCCATTATCTAAACAGAGTACCTTGATCTTCTTTCTTGTGCTCTTCTCCATTTTCCTCTTCCACTTTACAAAAAACTCCAAGACTTTCTCTTTGTGCTTCATGGTATATACTCAATATTGCCTAGAGTAATCATTTATAAAAGTCACAAAGTAATGCTTATCAAGTTCTCTTTCAAAGTAATCGAGAATATCATGACATCTAGGCCACTAGAGTTAATCCACATGGATTTGTTTGGTCCAACTAAAATCAAAAGTTTTACTGGTAACTGTTTTGTTTTTATTCTAGTTGATGATTTCTAAAGATTCACATGTGTTTTCTTTTTAGAAACTAAAGATGAAGCTTTTTTCACATTTTTATGTTTTTTAGAGAAAGAATTGAGAACGAAAAGGATTTTTCAATTTTACACATAAGGAGTGATAGAGGTGGTAAATTCATCAACTATTCTTTTATCACATATTGTGAAGAAAATGGAATTAGATGTAAGTTGTCTTATCCTAGAACTCTACAGTAAAATGGGAGTAGTTGAAAGAACGAATCGAACTCTTTAAGAAATGGTTAGGATAATAGTTAGTGAATACAGACTTCCTTAATATCTATAGGCCGAGGCTATAAGCACTTCGTGTTACATATTGAATAGAGTTTATTTTCGCAAAAACACTTCTAAACCCCTTTTGAGATTTATTATTTGAGAAAATCAAATGTCTCATATTTTAGAGTTTTTGGTTATAAATGTTTTATTTTGAACACTAAAGACAACTTAGATAAATTTGATGCCAAATCTTTTGAAGCTATATTTGTTGAATATTCACATACTAGTAAGGCCTATAGAATCTTCAATTGGTCAACTTTAACTATTGAAGAGTCTATATACGTCAAGTTTGAGGAATCTAATGCTCTTGTGAAAAATATTATAGAAATTGATTCCTTAGGAGAAGACATGGAGAAAATATCATTAAAGGACTCACCAATGCAAGAAGAAGACAAATCAAAGGATAATGAACATGGTGAATTTCAAGAAGTTGAAGTGGAGCCAACTCAACCACTTTTAAAGAATTAGAGATATACTACAAATATCCGAAGGAACTCATCATAGATGATGTATACAAGGGGATAACTACTTGCTCCAAACTCCATAATATTTATGGCCATTTTGCATTCATCTCTCATATTAAGCCCAAGAATATCCTCGAAGCTGAGAGCGACTCATATTGGTTGCTTGTAATGCAAGAAGAGCTCAATCAATTTGAGCACAATCAAGCTTGGCACCTTGTTCCAAGACCCCATGATAGGCCAACCATTAGCACTAAATGAATCTTAAGGAATAAGTTGGATGAGTGAGGAAATATTATTAAAAATAAAGTTAGGTCAGTGGTCCAAGGTTACACTCAAATTGAAGTATTGATTTTGTGAAAATTTTTGTACTCATAGCACGGCTTGAAACCATATGGATGACACTTACCTTTGCTTCTTTCAAAGATTTCAAACTTTTTCAAATGGATATTAAAAGTATATTTTTGAATAGTTTTATCGAAGAGGAGGTGTATATTGAACAACCCCCGGGTTTGTTGATCCTATACATTCGGATTTTGTTTTAAACTTGATAAGGCTTTATATGGTTTAAAACAAGCTCCTAGAGCTTGGTATGAAAGACTTTCAACTTTTCTTGTTTTCTATGATTTTGTTATTTTCAATGATTTTGTTAAAGGCAAAGTTGACACTACCTTGTTTATAAAGAATATAGATAATGATATCCTAGTTGTGCAAATATATATTGATGATATTATTTTTGGATCTACTAATGAAAAGCTTTGTAAGAATTTTGAATCATTTATGAAGAAAGAGTTTGAAATAAGTATGATGGGGAGCTCAACGACTTCCTTGGACTCGAAATCAAGCAAAAGAATGATGGGATCTTCATCAATCAAGACAAGTATACAAAAGAGCTTCAAGAAATTTGGGATAGAAGATGTGAAGATAAGCAAGACTCCCATGACTACCATAACTAAGCTTGACAAAGATGAACAAGTAAAAATATTGACATTAAATTTTATCATAACATTATTGGTAACTGATTGGTTGCTAATGTTGCATATTTAATGTCACATTTCCATACTTATTTTAGAATAAAAGCCTGCATTGTCCTAATTATTTGTTTAATTTATTTGCAGGCCCAATCCTTAAGGAGATGAAGAGAAATGAGCCCAAAAGCCCCCAGAAGTTTGAATTAATCAAAGTTAATTCGTACACATAAAATCAGGGCAAAATCAAGAGGTTGAAACCGGTTGAGAAGAATCCTCTCAGAATCGATCGGTTAAAGCCAAGAATCCAAGGCCATTTCATCATAATCCGGAGCTCAAACGACAAAACCAACAAAGGATAAAGCCAGAAGAAACCCATGGAGAGACCCACCAACAGGGTGTGGCCATCTGGCCACACCCTGGCCGCGGAAACGCGGCTTGGGCCGCGTTTCCGCGGCAATCTTGGGGAGTTAGGGGGCGCGTGAACTCCCCCGACCTCCCCGAGATTCTGGTTGTTGGCTTTATGCCTATAAAAGGCCATTATCTTCGCTGAAAAATGGACGTGAATGCAGATTAGGATTTTAGACTAGTTTTTCTATTTCTTAGCTTAGGTCTTTGTTTTTCTTTTTCATGTAATTTAGTTTTCATTTATGTAATTCTGAGGAGATCAACTTTCATCGAAGAACAAGACTGAAGCTTGAGCTAAAAGTGACAATTGGTGTAAGGTTTTATTTCTTTTCTTCGATTGTTATGTAATCAAATCGATGATATTTCCTTGTATATTCTTTTTAGTTCTCTTCTTCTTTTCTATTTTACCTTTCTTTTGGTACAAATGTCTTCCAAGTGAGTCTAAAAGCTTCGAAAGAGCCTTGCCTTTGCGAGTGCCACCGATAGCTCATGACGATGGAATTGTGAGTCTCTCTGTATCATTTCATGCTTGCGTATCTTGATGATGTAATGTGGAAGAGACCAACACTCGACTCTTATGGGCTATGCGCTGATTGCCTCCAATTCAAGGTAACATTGAAGCTAAGAACTCAAGGTAAGCTTTTGATGAAAAGAAGGTAAATATTTGTTTTCTTTTCTTTTTCATTTCTGTAAATTAAATCACCACATCTTCCAACTCTTTTGTAATACCCGTTCCCAGAATACGTACTTAGTTGCGTATTCAGATTTTTGATCGTATTTTTTCGATTTACTTCCTGTAATTATTCTGTATTATGAATTCCTTATATGGTTGTTTGTCTTGGATTTGGATTCGTGGTCTTGGAGTCAGCCCTAGTCTGAACCGAAGACCCGATCCTAGTGTATTACTCAATTGGTCTTTCCGGTATTCTGATTTGACCGATTTCTATTTCAAATATCATTTTCCAATATTATATATTTTCTATGATTTTCTGGATTTTTCCTGAATTAAAATGAAAGTCTTCAAAACCGGTGTCGACTAGTGTCGCTGATCGATTCTCGGGTTTTTAATTCACAAACAGTTAGGAATTTCTAGAAGGTCCTTTAGACTTTATTTCTTAGAATCATATTTTCTACCTACATTCTTTTTCTGAGGATTTTATGAATTTATGAAAATTCCATCGGAGTCGGTAGGTAACTGATTCCGGGATTTTTAGTTTTAAAACTATAAAGTATTTCTTAAAACGGATTTCACTATGATACTTAGTGTTATATTCTTGATTTTTGATAATTATTTCGGGTCGTTCCGAGATACTTGAATTTCGGACGATTCCGGTATTTTCCCGAAAGATTTCCGCATCCGCAACCGAATCCCGGGAATCCGCCACTTTCATTATTTTCAAATTCTCTTGAAAGAAAATATCTCCTCATATGAATTTCTTTTCCTTTTTCCTTTTCCTTTATTTCTTTCCTTCCTCCACAAGCCAAAGCCTTTTCCTATTTTCCAAAATTCCAACAATTCCAAATTTTCCTCTCCACACACTTCCACCAACCTCCACCATTAATGCCCCCTTTCTCTCTCTCCTCCATGGCCGGCCAAGTGGCCAAAAGAGGGACACTCATCCCCTCCTCCACTTTGCAAAAACCCCCCTCTCTTTTAATTATTTGCACCTCCTTCACAAATCCAAAACCCTATAAATATCTTTCCTTTACATTTCATTTCCCTTTTTTCATTTTCTCTTCACCAAGAGCCAAACCCTAGCCACCTCCATCTCCTTCATCTCCACCACCACAACTACTCCAACCTCTTCCCTTCATCTTCCTCCTCCTTCATCTCCATGGGAAACACCACCAAGGTCATCAACTCTACCAAACCCCAACTTCTTCTTCATCATCAACTTCCATCACTACCACCATCACTCCATCATCAACCACTCCTTTTGGTGAGTAATTTCAATCACCAAGACTTGTAAATTCTTAGTATACTTAGGTTTGCTTATCATGTTCAATTATGTCTTCAATCCATGATTATTTGGTCATCAAACACAAACCACCAAAATCTGTTCTGTTTGCTGTTTCCAGACGATTAGTCGACTAGACCTATAGATTAGTCGACTAGAAACCCTTAGTTGAAACGTAACCTTTTCTGGAACACAGTTTTTAGTCGACTAGACCAAATTACCAGTCGACTAGAGACCCTTAGTCGACTACACCCTTGACCTTAGTCGACTAACCTTTCCTGAATCAGAAACCCAACTCTCTGTTACTCAGTATTAGTCGACTTGACATGACTGTTAGTCGACTTGAGATGTCTGTTAGTCGACTACCCTTTCCACCCTAGTCGACTAACTTTTCCTGAATCAGGAACCCAACTCTCTGGAACCCAGTTTTAGTCGACTATACCAGACTGTTAGTCGACTAACCCCTTTATTAGTCGACTACTCTTTCCACCTAGTCGACTAACTTTGGCTGTCTGTTATAGTTGATTTCTTTCTTGAATATGAACCTTACCCTCTAGACTTATATCATATCTTAGTATTACTTGACTTGTCACTTGACAAACATCATCTTCTCTTCTCTCTTTCTCTCTCCTCTTCACTCTACAGGTTAACATCATATCTTATGGCGGCCATCAGGGATTCCGTGGACTTCGGATCTTTCGGCGTTTTGGTGATTTAGGCGAGTAGTCTCGCTCTTCGCTCTTCTCTATTTGATATCCCGTTTCGTCGGGACGATAAGTATTTCGCTTCTTATTTCCATATTCATGTTTGCCCTGCAATTGCTTATATTATGGTAGCTTCATCTTGTACTTGTGCCATGCTATTGATATGCTTACTTCTTTATCATATACCATGCGTGGCCGACCCTTCGTGGTCGTTGGACTTTGAGTCACTTCCATGTTACTACTTGTCATTGCTTCAGATTTGTTAGTTGTATGCTTCCTTTTAACACATGTATATCACCTGACCATCTAGTGTGTTATCACCTGACCACCTGCCATGCTACTATTTGGCAAGACCCTTTAGTTATGCTATGACTTGCCCTGACTATTATCAATCTCTTGCCATGACTCAACCCGACTATTTTCAATCCTTTGATATGCTTGGTTGTTTACTAAATATCATCACCCTGTCATGCTATCACTTGACACCCAGCATGATACACTTGACTTGTGATTATCACCCTTACGGGAACCTTACCTTATTATCCTGTATCATGATCAGTGACTTGTATTCCTGCTTTACATGCAGTGACCTGACTATATAGTACTTATGTACTCCTGAATTCCTGATCATGTCCATCTCCTGTTTTTCCCGTAAAGTGATAATTAAACTAATGAATCCTAAAAAGTACCAACTTGTATTGGGTCGGGGGAAACATGCGGATATCAATATGTGTTCGTGTTTACAGTGGCTTTTAGGAATGTTGTGCAACTACATATCCGGTCTGACCTGAGGGCCTCCAGGGGACCGAGGGGAGAGCTGGCTCCCTTATTCCTGTTATGAAAGGGCATACATAAGTCCCTCCTGTTTTGCCTTGCGGCTGGCTTCCGTTTCCATGCAACGGAACAACCCTTGACCGTGGTCCCGGGCAAGCACGGGACCCACTGTAAACATAGTTCGTTGATACCCCCGCTAGTTTCCAATAACAAACCTTGTTTCACTCGGATATGGATCTATGTGCGTTGGGACGCTAGTTCACATAGCTAGATATCAGGGTAAGACGAGTAATAATAAAGTGTCATAATAATCGGCTCTTTAAGTTGTAAGTAGAGGTATGTGGAATGGGACGCATACTAAAGCCTGCAACTTAAACGGCTATGAATCTGTGATGTGCCTTACTATATTTGTTGTATTGGTTTTATTCGGATTTCTTATTTTA
This sequence comes from Agave tequilana, assembly GCA_038442645.1. Classification (NCBI taxonomy): domain Eukaryota; kingdom Viridiplantae; phylum Streptophyta; class Magnoliopsida; order Asparagales; family Asparagaceae; genus Agave; species Agave tequilana. The sequence continues at coordinate 85,271 of JAVJIF010002482.1, read as the reverse complement.
TGATTATTATGCCATACCTGTTCATGCCCGCTCTAACCTATCTGCCTCCTGAGTATTTCCTACTTGATATCATTTCTTATATACTTCATTTGTGTTCTAACCCTCCTGTCTTCTGTACTTGACACTTGTGCTCCTCCTGACTCGCCACCTGGCATCCATATTCCTACTCGCCTGGGGAATTTCACTGACTCCCCTGGATTCTCATGTCCAGGTTATGGAGCCCGGAGCGTGTAGATTCTCCCCCTTGCGGATCAGAATAGCGCAGCGGTAGCGTGGATCTCCAGCCGACCGCCCAGAGCCACATTCTTCTAGGCCCCCTATGAGTCTCTCGAGTTTTCCTTTGTAAACTCGTGAGTAACTTTTATACTGTTTATACTTGTACCTTTCCTTGTATTCCCGCTGTTCATATATGTATACCTTTTGTACTCTCGCATTTGCGCATCAGTGATATAATATTATTGTAATATTGGATCACTTCTGGTGATAACTTTGTAATTGTATATATGTGTTGGAATGTATAATGCACCATTTGCTTCCGTACTCTGATTCTTGTCTGTACTGATGCTTAGCGTATATACGGGAGGGTAGTTCTGACCTACGTATATACGTCGCAGTGACGTCCCCGTATCCGTGGGATCGGGGCGTTACAGGTTGGTATCAGAGCCTAGGCTCTAACTTCCTCAGTACGTCCAGAGGGCAAATTAATGGTAATGAAATTTGCAACTGGAATACATGAGTCTTGGTTATACATTCCAACTACAAGTGCAGAGTTATCTATTTCTTGACTATCTTTCCTTTGATTCCTAATTCCTCCTATCCTTTCCCTGTTTTGGTTTTATGAAGCCTTTATGCCAACTTAAGATATGACTAGACTAGAGAGGTAGTGGCTGGTTCTGAATGAAGCTATTATGTGATCTCTTCGGCCAACTCTATGAAGCTTGATATTCTCTAGATCGATCTTGATCTGGCTATCTTTCAGAAGACAGCAGTCGGAATTCTCTACGGATATTCTACATTCTCTACTATATCGTTCAGAGTGATTGATGCCTGGTATTCGGGATTCTTAATTATCGGCCTTCTTTATTAAGCTCAGGACTATCAGGGTTTTCTTTATCTTCGGTATTCTGGCTCATTTATTGCACAGCCACGACATCAGCAGTATTATTCAGCATTATTCGAAGATTTATACAGCCGGAAGTGCGGAGGATGATTAATGTTCAGTCGACTTGAGAGCCCTACCTCTAGTGCTTCATATCTTAATCGGTATAAATTCCACCCTTGTTCCCTTTGTGTTCAATTCACCCCTTAACGAAATTGCGAGGACGCAATTTTTTGTAAGGTGGGTGGATTGTAATACCCCGTTCCCAGAATACGTACTTAGTTGCGTATTCAGATTTTCGATCGTATTTTTTCGATTTACTTCTTGTAATTATTCTGTATTATGAATTCCTTATATGGTTGTTTTGTCTTGGATTTGGATTCGTGTCTTGGAGTCAGCCCTAGTCTGAACCGAAGACCCGATCCTAGTGTATTACTCAATTTGGTCTTTCCGGTATTCTGATTTGACCGATTTCTGTTTCAAATATCATTTTCCAATATTATATATTTTCTATGATTTTCTGGATTTTTCCTGAATTAAAATGAAAGTCTTCAAACCGGTGTCGACCAGTGTCGCTGATCGATTCTCGGGTTTTTAATTCACAAACAGTTAGGAATTTCTAGAAGGTCCTTTAGACTTTATTTCTTAGAATCATATTTTCTACCTACATTCTTTTTCTGAGGATTTTATGAATTTATGAAAATTCCATCGGAGTCGGTAGGTAACTGATTCCGGGATTTTTAGTTTTAAAACTATAAAGTATTTCTTAAAACGGATTTCACTATGATACTTAGTGTTATATTCTTGATTTTTGATAATTATTTCGGGTCGTTCCGAGATACTTGAATTTCGGACGATTCCGGTATTTTCCCGAAAGATTTCCGCATCCGCAACCGAATCCCGGGAATCCGCCACTTTCATTATTTTCAAATTCTCTTGAAAGAAATATCTCCTCATATGAATTTCTTTTCCTTTTTCCTTTTCCTTTATTTCTTTCCTTCCTCCACAAGCCAAAGCCTTTTCCTATTTTCCAAAATTCCAACAATTCCAAATTTTCCTCTCCACACACTTCCACCAACCTCCACCATTAATGCCCCTTTCTCTCTCTCCTCCATGGCCGGCCAAGTGGCCAAAAGAGGGACACTCATCCCCTCCTCCACTTTGCAAAAACCCCCCTCTCTTTTAATTATTTGCACCTCCTTCACAAATCCAAAACCCTATAAATATCTTTCCTTTACATTTCATTTCCCTTTTTTCATTTTCTCTTCACCAAGAGCCAAACCCTAGCCACCTCCATCTCCTTCATCTCCACCACCACAACTACTCCAACCTCTTCCCTTCATCTTCCTCCTCCTTCATCTCCATGGGAAACACCACCAAGGTCATCAACTCTACCAAAACCCCAACTTCTTCTTCATCATCAACTTCCATCACTACCACCATCACTCCATCATCAACCACTCCTTTTGGTGAGTAATTTCAATCACCAAGACTTGGTAAATTCTTAGTATACTTAGGTTTGCTTATCATGTTCAATTATGTCTTCAATCCATGATTATTTGGTCATCAAACACAAAACCACCAAAATCTGTTCTGTTTGCTGTTTCCAGACGATTAGTCGACTAGACCTATAGATTAGTCGACTAGAAACCCTTAGTTGAAACGTAACCTTTTCTGGAACACAGTTTTAGTCGACTAGACCAAATTACCAGTCGACTAGAGACCCTTAGTCGACTACACCCTTGACCTTAGTCGACTAACCTTTCCTGAATCAGAAACCCAACTCTCTGTTACTCAGTATTAGTCGACTTGACATGACTGTTAGTCGACTTGAGATGTCTGTTAGTCGACTACCCTTTCCACCCTAGTCGACTAACTTTTCCTGAATCAGGAACCCAACTCTCTGGAACCCAGTTTTAGTCGACTATACCAGACTGTTAGTCGACTAACCCCTTTATTAGTCGACTACTCTTTCCACCTAGTCGACTAACTTTGGCTGTCTGTTATAGTTGATTTCTTTCTTGAATATGAACCTTACCCTCTAGACTTATATCATATCTTAGTATTACTTGACTTGTCACTTGACAAACATCATCTTCTCTTCTCTCTTTCTCTCTCCTCTTCACTCTACAGGTTAACATCATATCTTATGGCGGCCACCAGGGATTCCGTGGACTTCGGATCTTTCGGCGTTTTGGTGATTTAGGCGAGTAGTCTCGCTCTTCGCTCTTCTCTATTTGATATCCCGTTTCGTCGGGACGATAAGTATTTCGCTTCTTATTTCCATATTCATGTTTGCCCTGCAATTGCTTATATTATGGTAGCTTCATCTTGTACTTGTGCCATGCTATTGATATGCTTACTTCTTTATCATATACCATGCGTGGCCGACCCTTCGTGGTCGTTGGACTTTGAGTCACTTCCATGTTACTACTTGTCATTGCTTCAGATTTGTTAGTTGTATGCTTCCTTTTAACACATGTATATCACCTGACCATCTAGTGTGTTATCACCTGACCACCTGCCATGCTACTATTTGGCAAGACCCTTTAGTTATGCTATGACTTGCCCTGACTATTATCAATCTCTTGCCATGACTCAACCCGACTATTTTCAATCCTTTGATATGCTTGGTTGTTTACTAAATATCATCACCCTGTCATGCTATCACTTGACACCCAGCATGATACACTTGACTTGTGATTATCACCCTTACGGGAACCTTACCTTATTATCCTGTATCATGATCAGTGACTTGTATTCCTGCTTTACATGCAGTGACCTGACTATATAGTACTTATGTACTCCTGAATTCCTGATCATGTCCATCTCCTGTTTTTCCCGTAAAGTGATAATTAAACTAATGAATCCTAAAAAGTACCAACTTGTATTGGGTCGGGGGAAACATGCGGATATCAATATGTGTTCGTGTTTACAGTGGCTTTTAGGAATGTTGTGCAACTACATATCCGGTCTGACCTGAGGGCCTCCAGGGGACCGAGGGGAGAGCTGGCTCCCTTATTCCTGTTATGAAAGGGCATACATAAGTCCCTCCTGTTTTGCCTTGCGGCTGGCTTCCGTTTCCATGCAACGGAACAACCCTTGACCGTGGTCCCGGCAAGCACGGGACCCACTGTAAACATAGTTCGTTGATACCCCCGCTAGTTTCCAATAACAAACCTTGTTTCACTCGGATATGGATCTATGTGCGTTGGGACGCTAGTTCACATAGCTAGATATCAGGGTAAGACGAGTAATAATAAAGTGTCATAATAATCGGCTCTTTAAGTTGTAAGTAGAGGTATGTGGAATGGGACGCATACTAAAGCCTGCAACTTAAACGGCTATGAATCTGTGATGTGCCTTACTATATTTGTTGTATTGGTTTTATTCGGATTTCTTGTTTTATGATTATTATGCCATACCTGTTCATGCCTGCTCTAACCTATCTGCCTCCTGAGTATTTCCTACTTGATATCATTTCTTATATACTTCATTTGTGTTCTAACCCTCCTGTCTTCTGTACTTGACACTTGTGCTCCTCCTGACTCGCCACCTGGCATCCATATTCCTACTCGCCTGGGGAATTTCACTGACTCCCCTGGATTCTCATGTCCAGGTTATGGAGCCCGGAGCGTGTAGATTCTCCCCCTTGCGGATCAGAATAGCGCAGCGGTAGCGTGGATCTCCAGCCGACCGCCCAGAGCCACATTCTTCTAGGCCCCCTATGAGTCTCTCGAGTTTTCCTTTGTAAACTTGTGAGTAACTTTTATACTGTTTATACTTGTACCTTTCCTTGTATTCCCGCTGTTCATATATGTATACCTTTTGTACTCTCGCATTTGCGCATCAGTGATATAATATTATTGTAATATTGGATCACTTCTGGTGATAACTTTGTAATTGTATATATGTGTTGGAATGTATAATGCACCATTTGCTTCCGTACTCTGATTCTTGTCTGTACTGATGCTTAGCGTATATACGGGAGGGTAGTTCTGACCTACGTATATACGTCGCAGTGACGTCCCCGTATCCGTGGGATCGGGGCGTTACAGGTTGGTATCAGAGCCTAGGCTCTAACTTCCTCAGTACGTCCAGAGGGCAAATTAATGGTAATGAAATTTGCAACTGGAATACATGAGTCTTGGTTATACATTCCAACTACAAGTGCAGAGTTATCTATTTCTTGACTATCTTCCTTTGATTCCTAATTCCTCCTATCCTTTCCCTGTTTTGGTTTTATGAAGCCTTTATGCCAACTTAAGATATGACTAGACTAGAGAGGTAGTGGCTGGTTCTGAATGAAGCTATTATGTGATCTCTTCGGCCAACTCTATGAAGCTTGATATTCTCCAGATCGATCTTGATCTGGCTATCTTTCAGAAGACAACAGTCGGAATTCTCTACGGATATTCTACATTCTCTACTATATCGTTCAGAGTGATTGATGCCTGGTATTCGGGATTCTTAATTATCGGCCTTCTTTATTAAGCTCAGGACTATCAGGGTTTTCTTTATCTTCGGTATTCTGGCTCATTTATTGCACAGCCACGACATCAGCAGTATTATTCAGCATTATTCGAAGATTTATACAGCCGGAAGTGCGGAGGATGATTAATGTTCAGTCGACTTGAGAGCTCTACCTCTAGTGCTTCATATCTTAATCGGTATAAATTCCACCCTTGTTCCCTTTGTGTTCAATTCACCCCTTAACGAAATTGCGAGGACGCAATTTTTTGTAAGGTGGGTGGATTGTAATACCCCGTTCCCAGAATACGTACTTAGTTGCGTATTCAGATTTTCGATCGTATTTTTTCGATTTACTTCCTGTAATTATTCTGTATTATGAATTCCTTATATGGTTGTTTTGTCTTGGATTTGGATTCGTGGTCTTGGAGTCAGCCCTAGTCTGAACCGAAGACCCGATCCTAGTGTATTACTCAATTTGGTCTTTCCGGTATTCTGATTTGACCGATTTCTGTTTCAAATATCATTTTCCAATATTATATATTTTCTATGATTTTCTGGATTTTTCCTGAATTAAAATGAAAGTCTTCAAAACCGGTGTCGACCAGTGTCGCTGATCGATTCTCGGGTTTTTAATTCACAAACAGTTAGGAATTTCTAGAAGGTCCTTTAGACTTTATTTCTTAGAATCATATTTTCTACCTACATTCTTTTTCTGAGGATTTTATGAATTTATGAAAATTCCATCAGAGTCGGTAGGTAACTGATTCCGGGATTTTAGTTTTAAAACTATAAAGTATTTCTTAAAACGGATTTCACTATGATACTTAGTGTTATATTCTTGATTTTTGATAATTATTTCGGGTCGTTCCGAGATACTTGAATTTCGGACGATTCCGGTATTTTCCCGAAAGATTTCCGCATCCGCAACCGAATCCCGGGAATCCGCCACTTTCATTATTTTCAAATTCTCTTCCAAGAAAATATCTCCTCATATGAATTTCTTTTCCTTTTTCCTTTTCCTTTATTTCTTTCCTTCCTCCACAAGCCAAAGCCTTTTCCTATTTTCCAAATTCCAACAATTCCAATTTTTCCTCTCCACACACTTCCACCAACCTCCACCATTAATGCCCCCTTTCTCTCTCTCCTCCATGGCCGGCCAAGTGGCCAAAAGAGGGACACTCATCCCCTCCTCCACTTTGCAAAAACCCCCTCTCTTTTAATTATTTGCACCTCCTTCACAAATCCAAAACCCTATAAATATCTTTCCTTTACATTTCATTTCCCTTTTTTCATTTTCTCTTCACCAAGAGCCAAACCCTAGCCACCTCCATCTCCTTCATCTCCACCACCACAACTACTCCAACCTCTTCCCTTCATCTTCCTCCTCCTTCATCTCCATGGGAAACACCACCAAGGTCATCAACTCTACCAAAACCCCAACTTCTTCTTCATCATCAACTTCCATCACTACCACCATCACTCCATCATCAACCACTCCTTTTGGTGAGTAATTTCAATCACCAAGACTTGGTAAATTCTTAGTATACTTAGGTTTGCTTATCATGTTCAATTATGTCTTCAATCCATGATTATTTGGTCATCAAACACAAAACCACCAAAATCTGTTCTGTTTGCTGTTTCCAGACGATTAGTCGACTAGACCTATAGATTAGTCGACTAGAAACCCTTAGTTGAAACGTAACCTTTTCTGGAACACAGTTTTAGTCGACTAGACCAAATTACCAGTCGACTAGAGACCCTTAGTCGACTACACCCTTGACCCTAGTCGACTAACCTTTCCTGAATCAGAAACCCAACTCTCTGTTACTCAGTATTAGTCGACTTGACATGACTGTTAGTCGACTTGAGATGTCTGTTAGTCGACTACCCTTTCCACCCTAGTCGACTAACTTTTCCTGAATCAGGAACCCAACTCTCTGGAACCCAGTTTTAGTCGACTCTACCAGACTGTTAGTCGACTAACCCCTTTATTAGTCGACTACTCTTTCCACCTAGTCGACTAACTTTGGCTGTCTGTTATAGTTGATTTCTTTCTTGAATATGAACCTTACCCTCTAGACTTATATCATATCTTAGTATTACTTGACTTGTCACTTGACAAACATCATCTTCTCTTCTCTCTTTCTCTCTCCTCTTCACTCTACAGGTTAACATCATATCTTATGGCGGCCACCAGGGATTCCGTGGACTTCGGATCTTTCGGCGTTTTGGTGATTTAGGCGAGTAGTCTCGCTCTTCGCTCTTCTCTATTTGATATCCCGTTTCGTCGGGACGATAAGTATTTCGCTTCTTATTTCCATATTCATGTTTGCCCTGCAATTGCTTATATTATGGTAGCTTCATCTTGTACTTGTGCCATGCTATTGATATGCTTACTTCTTTATCATATACCATGCGTGGCCGACCCTTCGTGGTCGTTGGACTTTGAGTCACTTCCATGTTACTACTTGTCATTGCTTCAGATTTGTTAGTTGTATGCTTCCTTTTAACACATGTATATCACCTGACCATCTAGTGTGTTATCACCTGACCACCTGCCATGCTACTATTTGGCAAGACCCTTTAGTTATGCTATGACTTGCCCTGACTATTATCAATCTCTTGCCATGACTCAACCCGACTATTTTCAATCCTTTGATATGCTTGGTTGTTTACTAAATATCATCACCCTGTCATGCTATCACTTGACACCCAGCATGATACACTTGACTTGTGATTATCACCCTTACGGGAACCTTACCTTATTATCCTGTATCATGATCAGTGACTTGTATTCCTGCTTTACATGCAGTGACCTGACTATATAGTACTTATGTACTCCTGAATTCCTGATCATGTCCATCTCCTGTTTTTCCTGTAAAGTGATAATTAAACTAATGAATCCTAAAAAGTACCAACTTGTATTGGGTCGGGGGAAACATGCGGATATCAATATGTGTTCGTGTTTACAGTGGCTTTTAGGAATGTTGTGCAACTATATATCCGGTCTGACCTGAGGGCCTCCAGGGGACCGAGGGGAGAGCTGGCTCCCTTATTCCTGTTATGAAAGGGCATACATAAGTCCCTCCTGTTTAGCCTTGCGGCTGGCTTCCGTTTCCATGCAACGGAACAACCTTGACCGTGGTCCCGGGCAAGCACGGGACCCACTGTAAACATAGTTCGTTGATACCCCCGCTAGTTTCCAATAACAAACCTTGTTTCACTCGGATATGGATGTATGTGCGTTGGGACGCTAGTTCACATAGCTAGATATCAGGGTAAGACGAGTAATAATAAAGTGTCATAATAATCGGCTCTTTAAGTTGTAAGTAGAGGTATGTGGAATGGGACGCATACTAAAGCCTGCAACTTAAACGGCTATGAATCTGTGATGTGCCTTACTATATTTGTTGTATTGGTTTTATTCGGATTTCCTGTTTTATGATTATTATGCCATACCTGTTCATGCCTGCTCTAACCTATCTGCCTCCTGAGTATTTCCTACTTGATATCATTTCTTATATACTTCATTTGTGTTCTAACCCTCCTGTCTTCTGTACTTGACACTTGTGCTCCTCCTGACTCGCCACCTGGCATCCATATTCCTACTCGCCTGGGGAGTTTCACTGACTCCCTGGATTCTCATGTCCAGGTTATGGAGCCCGGAGCGTGTAGATTCTCCCCCTTGCGGATCAGAGTAGCGCAGCGGTAGCGTGGATCTCCAGCCGACCGCCCAGAGCCACATTCTTCTAGGCCCCTATGAGTCTCTCGAGTTTTCCTTTGTAAACTCGTGAGTAACTTTTATACTATTTATACTTGTACCTTTCCTTGTATTCCCGCTGTTCATATATGTATACCTTTTGTACTCTCGCATTTGCGCATCAGTGATATAATATTATTGTAATATTGGATCACTTCTGGTGATAACTTTGTAATTGTATATATGTGTTGGAATGTATAATGCACCATTTGCTTCCGTACTCTGATTCTTGTCTGTACTGATGCTTAGCGTATATACGGGAGGGTAGTTCTGACCTACGTATATACGTCGCAGTGACGTCCCCGTATCCGTGGGATCGGGGCATTACATCTTTCTTCTCCACTCACTCCATTTGTACATAGTCGCTTTTATTGTTTTCTGAATTTTCCAACTTCTTCATCCTCCACTTTCTTCTAACTTTAACTATAACTTTCTTTTTCATTTTTATAACTTTAAAACAGAGAAGAATCTTCGTTTTCTTTTTTTATAATGATTTCAATAAAACTGTAAACGCTTCCATCGCAAACCCTCCTTGTGGATCACGACCCGCATAGCCACTTGCTATAGCGGAAGAATTGAGCACTTGCACATATTCTTTCTTAAGTTCTATAATCTCGTATTTTTTGTACAGGTTTAGCCTCAATCAAATTTTGGCGCCGTTGCCGGGGAGGGTAACATGTTTTTATTGAAATCTGAATTTTTTTTGAGAATTTTTTAGAACTAAACGAATTTTCTTCTCTGTTGCAGGTTACAAGGCAAACAAAGCAAGAAAACAAGTTTGCAGTAACATACAAGTGGCCTTGGGCCTCTGCTCTAGAAAGCAGAGACCCATTGCCCTCTGAATTGCCGCGTTTCCATGGCAAAAGCCGCGGATCCGCGGCAAGTAAGAGTTGACTACTAACAGCTTTTTGTAGGGCTGCTTAGTGTAAAAAAATTCTAGTTTGCTACAACTTTAATTTTTCTTATATGCCATAACATAAGCCTGCTAATAATCAACAGTAAAATATTTGTTGAAAAGATAAAAACTTGATTAGACATTTGCATTTTAGGCACGTGTCTTTTTAATTCCTTTACTTTTTTTTACTGTTGAAGAGTGCTGGAGCAAGATACGTATGCATTGCATTTAGCATAGGACTCACTTCTTGGTTGATTTATATCGCTTTGAGTGAATCTTACATATCTTGTACACTTGCACAAATTGATCTTAAGGGCACTAACCCATTAACAAGATAAGGTGGGGATTTAATCACCCTTCCTTAGCCCAAAAATCACATTTCAAGCACTCACTAACCCAAGCCTAACTAAAATTGAGTAGACGTTGGCCCTAGGGACATCTCGGACTCAATTAGGAGATTATCCTAAGGGGGAAAAATGTTGGAATCTAACTCCTGCAAAATCAGTGTCTAGGAAAGGGATTGAGGGCCGAAAGCCCGAAGGTTGGTGGTTATTTAATTAAGGAACGTCTTTGACGGAAAATCTCCCACCAACCTTGCCCTGACCTGGCTGATTAGCTTGTGGTTAAAGTCTACATTAGACCTCCCGTGGACAGTCTAACCAGTTAGGAGTCGTCTAGGTCCTAAGTCTACCCTAACTTAGGCTAGAATTTTTTTCTTTTTTGTTTGTTTATTTGTTTGTTTTTCTTTGTTTGTATTCTATTGTGTGATATGGACTATAATAATAATTTTTTCAACTACAATAATAATCCATATTACACACCGACTTCATTTTCGGATATTACCAACCCGGCATATCATAACTTTGACCAACCTAGTGTGTCGGATTGGTCTTATCCGAATCAATACGACCCATACCCCCATCTAATAACTATAATTTCCATAATGATTTCAACTCTTCATCGAGTCAGTGGGGATTCACCTCCACCGAACATAATTTCCAACCACCTTGCCCTCCTTCTCCACCCAGTCCACATTATGTTCAAGATTCATACTCAGTTCCACCCGTCCAAAATAGGAAACCATCAATTATGGAAATGAGTATGTGTGAGTCCAAACACAAATCCCAAAATCTGATGGACTCACAATTTCACTACCACTTCCAAGACAATTCTTCATCTTTTCATCAAAATAATGAACCTATCAACTATGAAAAGATGCTTGAAGCCATGACTCAGGCTCAAAACACTCGTAATCGTGACATAGATATGATGGTCGAATCTCTACGTTCCCACCGTCCTGATGTCACTAACTATTCTATTAGAGCCGAAGAGTCATGTAGTTTTGAAAATCAAGATGTCATTTCAGCACAACCACTTGAACTTGCCCAAACTTCAAATTTTGAAAAAGATATTGACAGTTTAGCAAGTTTTCCTTTTCCTGAAATAGAACTTGAAAATGAATATGATCCTGAACCCCAACTTAGTGATTCAATTCTACTTCCTGATTCGATTATGACTCCGGTATCTTCACTTGATTTCGATCTTTTCCCGGAGTCAACACTGGATCCTGTACCAATTCATAATGAAATTGAATCACCCATCTTTGAGGATCATATTGAACTTGACCAATTATACAATTTTAAAAATCCAATTGATAAATTGGCAAGTTCTCAATTTTTTGATATTGAACTCAATGAGATATGTGACCTAGATTCTCAAATCTGTGATCCAGTTCAACTTTCTGAATCAATATTGACTCCTGTTGTGTTACCAAACTTGAGTAATATTTTAGAGTCAGTTTTGATTCCTCCACCTATCATTCCTGAACTGGAATCACCCATATTAGGTCACATTCCATTGTTGGAAAATACATGTGGACTGGAGTTTCAACTTCTTGACTTGGACCCAATTCCTGAACCCATTTCGACTCCTGAACCTTTACTTGACTTAAGTCACCTTCCTGAGTCGGTATTAGTTCCTGTCCTTCCTGAGTCCAAGTCAACCATTCTATCATTTCATACTCCATTCTGGGACAAGGTGGTTGACAAATATGACTCTGAAATTAGTTATAGAATATGGAAATTAGATGGGGTCACATACTTAATAAAAATCCTTAATGGACACATCTTTTTAATGGGTTATATTAAAGATAGTGCTGGTGGGTTCCTCCGAGACCCAAGAAAAGTTGATTGGGCCATGTTTCGTGGACCAATCAGACCACCACCGGAACCACCACCTTAAGGTAACACTTTCCTTCCCTGTCGTCGTTTTCATGCATTTATTCATTAATTCATACATTGAGGACAATGCATGAGATAGGTGTGGGGAGGGTCTAACATAACTTTTCTTTTTCTTTAAAAAAAAAATTAACATGTTTTTTACTTTTAAAAACTTTTTGAAAAATAGAAACAATATTTTGACTTATTTTTGTAAGAAATTAAGTTAATTTTAAGGAATAGGAAAATCCAAATTAGGATTTCTTATACTTGCTCAAATAAGATTATTTGTTTGATTTATAGAGCTAGGAAGATAATTTGTCAAAGTAATTTAATCTTGATCTTTACCTTGATGAAATATGCACACTTCATACACTTACACACTTAGGGTTCAAAAAAAAGATTCTTATGCCTTATAAATATATATATATATATAAACAAATCTAATTATTGATTAGATAGGTGCTTTGGCCTAAGAAAGCCTTAGTATTTATGCAAAAGATAATTAGATGAGTTTGAAAAAAAAAAAAAACAAGTCTAATTATTGACTAGCTAGGTGCTTTGGCCTAAGCCAGTCTTGGTATTTATGCGAAAGATGATTAGATAAGTTTGAAAAGAAAAATCCTCTGATTAAGCTGGGTATTTGTGCCTAATAAAGCATAAGTATTCACGCCTAAAAGAGGTTTATATAATAAAATCCTTAGTTTTGTGGCCTTGTTTGCTCGAATCCTTAAGTCCTAGGGGTGTCTTCTCACCTGGTGCCCTAAGACCGTCTGGTTTGGGAGTCATCGATTAAAGGCTCGTTACATGGGCAGATTAGAAAGCCTAATAAAACTAAGGAATAATACCACAAAAAAAAGTATATATATAAAAATAAATAAGGCATAAGAGTTAGACTTAATGAACCCTTAGTCAAAATTTTCACAGTCACAAGTGCATATGACTTAGGGTAAAGTAATAGACTAGATGAGAAGTACAATTTGACTCCTTACTTTGATTGATAACAAATTTTTGAATAGAGACTAAGTTTAGGATTGAAAAATTCGGCTTTCCTATAACTTATAGATTGCTTAGATCTTACAATCATATTTCAAATATTTTTCTCCTTCAAAATGCTTTTCGAAAATACTAACTCTTTATTTCTCTTTCTTTATGGATTTTGTGGGTGTAATCCGCTGAAAACCCTCACGAGACAAAACTCGTCCTCTAGGGGGAACCTAGAGGTTTAACGGCTTGTTGAACATGCTCAGTGCAATCGCGCTACCTGCGAAAGTGGTCTAATAATCCTTAGTATAATTTAGTTGTTTTGCTCGAGGACGAGCAAAAGATAGGTATGGGGGTGTGATTGGTTGCTAATGTTGCATATTTAATGTCACATTTCCATACTTATTTTAGAATAAAAGCCTGCATTGTCCTAATTATTTGTTTAATTTATTTGCAGGCCCAATCCTTAAGGAGATGAAGAGAAATGAGCCCAAAAGCCCACCAGAAGTCTGAATTAAATCAGAGTTAATTTGTACACATAAAATCAGGGCAAAATCAAGAGGTTGAAACTGGTTGAGAAGAATCCTCTCAGAATCGATCGGTTAAAGCCAAGAATCCAAGGCCATTTCGTCAGAATCCGGAGCTCAAACGACAAAACCAACAAAGGATAAAGCCAGAAGAAACCCATGGAGAGACCCACCAACAGGGTGTGGCCATCTGGCCACACCCTGGCCGCGGAAACGCGGCTTGGGCCGCGTTTCCGCGGCAATCTTGGGGAGTTAGGGGGAGCGTGAACTCCCCCGACCTCCCCGAGATTCTGGTTGTTGGGTTTATGCCTATAAAAGGCCATTATCTGCGCTGAAAAATGGACGTGAATGCAGATTAGGATTTTAGACTAGTTTTTTCATTTCTTAGCTTAGGTCTTTATTTTTCTTTTTCATGTAATTTAGTTTTCATTTATGTAATTCTGAGGAGATCAACTTTCATCGAAGAACAAGACTGAAGCTTGAGCTAAAAGTGACAATTGGTGTAAGGTTTTATTTCTTTTCTTCGATTGTTATGTAATCAAATCGATGCTATTTCCTTGTATGTTCTTTTTAGTTCTCTTCTTCTTTTCTATTTTACCTTTCTTTTTGGTACAAATGTCTTCCAAGTGAGTCTAAAAGCTTCGAAAGAGCCTTGCCTTTGCGAGTGCCACCGATAGCTCATGACGATGGAATTGTGAGTCTCTCTGTATCATTTCATGCTTGCGTATCTTGATGATGTAATGTGGAAGAGACCAACACTCGACTCTTATGGGCTATGCGCTGATTGCCTCCAATTCAAGGTAACATTGAAGCTAAGAACTCAAGGTAAGCTTTTGATGAAAAGAAGGTAAATATTTGTTTTCTTTTCTTTTTCATTTCTGTAAATTAAATCACCACATCTTCCAACTCTTTCTTCTCCACTCACTCCATTTGTACATAGTCGCTTTTATTGTTTTCTGAATTTTCCAACTTCTTCATCCTCCACTTTCTTCTAACTTTAACTATAACTTTCTTTTTCATTTTTATAACTTTAAAACAGAGAAGAATCTTCGTTTTCTTTTTTATAACGATTTCAATAAAACTGTAAACGCTTCCATCGCAAACCCTCCTTGTGGATCACGACCCGCATAGCCACTTGCTATAGCGGAAGAATTGAGTACTAGCACATATTCTTTCTTAAGTTCTATAATCTCGTATTTTTTGTGCAGGTTTAGCCTCAATCAGTAACTTACTTTATTTGATGACTACTAGGCCAGACATTATGTTTAGTATATATTTAGGTGCTACATTTCAATCTTGTCCTAAAGAGTCTCACTTATTTGCGGTAAAACGCATTATTAGATATCTTAAGGGCATTATTGGCATGGACTTGTGGTATCCTAAGACCGAACAATTTTAAATGACGAGTTTTTTGGATGCCGACTATGCCGGTTGTAGAGTGGATAGGAAGAGCACTAGTGAAACTTGTTAATTTCTAGAAAATTATCTTGTTTTATGGTCTTCTAAGAAACAAAGCCCTCTCAACTGTCGAGGCGGAGTATGTCGCGACCGGGGCTTGTTGTGCACAAGTCTTTTGGAAGAAACAGACTCTCCTTGATTATGATTTGCATTATGGTCATATCAAAATATTTTGTGATAATACTAGCATCATTCATATGACTAAGAATACAAATCAACATAGTAAGACCAAGTATATAGAAATTCCATCTCAAAGATTATTATAAGAACAGAGATATTAAATTGATTATGCTTCAACCAATTTTCAGTTAGTGTACTTTTTTACAAAACCACTTGATTATAATAGATTTTCATTCAATTTGTGGTGAGTTGAATGTTTGCATTATGGATTCTTGAAATTTTCATTAGTTTCTCGCATAATTGATTTTTATGTTTGTATACTTAGTTTTCTTCTCACATTATACATGTGTTTGCTTAAAAGTGGTATCTTGTTTTACATCTTTTTGATGCATAACAAAAAGGGAGAAAACTATTATATGCATATGATATATTAATGTTTTTATGAAGCATTATTGATGAGTTATAATTTATTCTTATAGAATCAATTTTAGTTTTATGTTTATCTTCTTATAGAAAATAGTTTTGTTAAAATTAGTATGTTTTGGCATAATGAGCTTTTATCTTATATATCCATTTATTCAATATTTATATGCAATGTCTTAATCTATTATTGTCATTCATTACATAATGTTTTTAGTAGCTGGAGGCATGGAAGTAGGTTGGCACATTTATGCATAATGTTCGATATACATATGACTTGCTTATTATTGTTATATCTTTTAGTCATGTATGATTGCACCTAATATATAAGAATAATTTCAAGGGAGAGATTTCCAAGCTCTTCATTTTTATTTGCTTAAATAACTTATTTGTTCTGTCATCATCAAAAAGAGGAAGATTGTTAGCCCAAGGATACAATTTCTAGTTTTGTTTTGATGATTACAAATCACATGAAATTATTTGGTACTAATCAAGCTCTAGTGTTTATAAGCTTACAGGTTTCATGAGATTAGACGATGCTTATTTTTCCTCAAAAAGAAAGATTTGAAGTCTCAAGTCAAGGATGGGATTCAAGCTCAGATGATCAAAAGCGTGGATTTTAAAGAAGCCCTCTTGATGAAAACTTGAAGAGAGTGCAACCTTATGTAAGATCTTAAAGTATTTAAGTTCTAGTGTTGAATTGATGCTCATGAATCACACACACACTTGCACAAGTTTTCTGTACAAAAATTGTTTCAAAAACATTTCAAAATATCCCGGTTGTTAACCTGACTTTTGATAGTTATATATAGTGTTGCGATAGCTGAAGAGAACTATCGGTAGGGGACTGTTGACAGACTCTTTTCAGAAAACTGTTTACAGCTCTTTACAGTAAGTCTAGTTTTTATTTGTTTTGGCTCACAATCGACAGTCCAAGAGGTCTGTCGACAGCTGATACATAAAATATCAGATGTGTTGTCGATAGGGTTTTAGACTGTCGACAATGCAACGGCTAAAATTTTATCCATTGCACACTATTGGACAGTTGACAAGTCCAATGACAATTTGAGGCCATTTTGAATTAAAATGAGATTTTCTCCTTTCTTACTATTTTGTCTTATTCGTAAACGGGTATATTTCACTTTATTATGACTTCATCAATATTTTATTGACTAGTTTAGCTCTCTAATGATATTTACCTACTGCCATATATATGGGCCTTTGTAGGAGGAGTTTCTCATCTAAGATAACAAGTTTTACACAAGTTTATGAAATCAAAGTTTTTAGAAAAAAAATTAAGTTTTTTACTTTCAAGTTTCAAGAGCTCTCAATTTCAAATCATTCTCTGCAAGTTTTAACTCTTAAGTTCTATTTTCTCAACTAAATTTTTTCTCACACAAACTTCTTGAACTTTATTTGTCCACTTAAAACTTTAAGAAGTTATAAAGAGAGAGTTTGTGACCTTCGTGGTTGCCAAGAGCTTGTATACCTCATTGGCTTTATGCTACCTCTTGTGTAAAGAATTAAGAGTTAAAGTTGTGTGCTCCGGTCATATGTAGACCATTGTCGTTCCTTTGTGGAGGCTTCTTTGTAAAATGATCCTTAATAGATAGTGAAAACTCTTCACATGGTGAAGATAGAGACGTAAAGCTTTGTTCTTGAATCTCAAAATAAATCTCTTATATTTGCGATTATTTTCTCTTACTCTTACTCTATTGCTATTGCTTGCACTTGTGTTTTTACTTCTCATATATCTGCTATTCTTTACTTGCATCATATTTATCATTCTTCTTGGTTTCACTCATCTCAACAAAAAGGCAATTAAGAACCTCAACTCTTCATTTAAAGGAATATAGAAGAGAAATTCTAAAGTCCTTTACGGAAAATCTGGCTTCACTTGTTTTGAGTTGACCATTTGCAACATTCAATTTAAATTCAATATTGTTTGTCATTAGATTAGCGTTACATCTATTCACCCCCTTCTAGGTGTACTTTCAAACTAATGTGGCACCGTAATCCAGGCAAAACCCTGACAACAGAAAACTGAATAACTAGGTAGCCAGTACTACCATGGCTCCCCTTGGTAGAACCCAAATCTCGGTTAACCATCACAAGTCCTTTCAAAATATATAACATGCATTATCATGCAATTACCTCTTTTCCTTGGGTTATGGTATCTTTTATTAACATATAATAATATAAGTTATTATTAAAAGGAATAGTAACCTAATATCCCTAACAACTATAGATGTTACTGACAACTGATAGCTAATATATAATAAATGACAACTTATAACTGACATTTGTCATAATATACTGGAGATATAGAGTCACTAATCACAATGATGTCACTGAACACTGATAACTGATGTAAAACTCTACAGATATAGAGTCACCGATATCTAAGAGATCACCATCATTGTATATCTATATATTTAATAACTAATAACTGGATAAGTAAAAGTAAATCACGAAGTGAAGTCCACTGAATATCCTCGAGATCAAACTAAGTCAGCAGATATCGAAATCATAATTAAATAATAGAACATTCTCAAACAATTATAATTTAGAATAGTTTACATCTGATACTCAAGATTAACGAGCTCGTCCATACTCAAACAATATAATCAGTGCATAAATTCAGAAATCCTCACTTCTAATAGTCCAAAACCAACATTATATTACTCATCAATATTTAAGGTAAGATATTCACTCGTATAATCAAAATCCAACTATCATTAATCCCATCTAAATATCTGTCAATATCCAATATCAATCTCATGTCATGTCAAATTAGAGTCCAAATAAAGATTTAACCATAAAAATAATATATCCCTTGTCAAATGAATCAGGAAAAATCAACTATGATCTCAGTCAACCAATTAGCCTCTCATTTCTATTAATATACTCAAATCATCCTCATCTGAATTATCACCAATAAAAGTCTGATAATTAATTCACATAAAATCTATCATTTATTTACGAACTAATCTCAAGATCAAGTCGAGTCACAGTCTAAGTCATATCACGACTAGATCCGAATACGAAATGGTAAACAACTTCACATGAAATGATAGAATATTAATATATCCGTATCAAAATATGGAGTCATGTACATTTTAACATCAAGATTACATTTGATCAATTATCTATAGTATTTACCTAAACTCTCATATGGTATAATAATCCACGTCTAATAATCCACTACATAACTGAAACATTCACTATCCAACTAATCTGATCTCCCGATCAAGATAGTCAATCATCAGAACTAAACTCTAAGTTACAACTACTACGATCATTTCTAAATACTAGAAATTAAACATAACTAACTAATAGTAATCAGACAATTTAACTAACTAATAACAAAATAAATAAAACATACAATAGGAACAAACACTCACATGAAATAATATAGATAAAAGATCAAATAAATTAAATAAATAAAGTGAACACTCGATAAGCTAATCAACTGGTACCCAGTGTCTAAAGACATGACCAATACTTAACGTGTGCAGATAATATAAACGAATATGATAAACCTTACTAACAATCATAAATAAATAATAACATAAAGTAAATACTCATATGAAATGACGTGAATTCGGGTCTAAATCACCATCAGGCCTACACTGTATGAACTGGCCTAAATCTCTAAATCGTCTCGAGTGTCGGTTCCTATGAACCCAACACCGGGTTCGAATTTTAGGTTATTAGATCCAGATCAATTGTACATCTGTGACACACGCAACACACACATACACACACGTACACATTCACACATGTACACACAAGCACACATACTTATGCAAAGAGAGTGAGATAATCTCACTCACGCACGTAAATACAGCACAACACATATACACGCAAATTCATAACACAGAGACTCATGCAGTATGAAAAAAGGAGGAACTCGGCCGTGAGCTGCTGGATAGCAGAGCTAGTGGAGACTGAGAGGGGAGCAGCCATGGGCTGTCAATCGTGAGGGTAAGAGAGGAGAGAAACCATGGAGGAAGATGGGAGATTAGAGGCTGGGGATGATGCAGAAGATGATGGTCACGGTGAGGGTCATGGCGGAGATGTCTCAATTCTGGTAGAAGAGGAAGCGGGCAGTGCGGAGGTGATGGGGAGGTGGAGAAGAGGAGGATGGTGGCTGCTATGGAGGATCTCAGCTGTGTATTGGAGGAGGTGGTTGTCAGTGCCATGAGAGATGAAAGAGGAGGGCGGCGAGGTGGTCGGCAAGGCGACGAGGCTAAGCAGTGATGGGTTCAATCGTGGCACACTTGCACAGTGGTTAATGAGGTTGGAGGCGCTGTAAGAAGGGGGTGTTGTTGGATCTAAGAGGAGAAGAAGATGGGGAGGGGAGAAGAAGAAGAAGGTGCATAACGATGATGGCGTGGGGGGCGGAGCTTGGCGCTACATGTGGCAGTAGTGGTTGGAGCAAGAAGAAGATGGGGAAGAAGAAGAGGAGAGGAAGGTTGAGTTTCAGCTAGGGTTTTGGGTTTGAGCTAACGAGCTAAGCAACAAATAATAATAATATCAATAATAATATATAATACTATTTAGTAACAATACTACTAGTAAGAATAAGGCAACAATAATAATACATAACAATAACAATAATAATAACAACAATAACAATAATAATAACTAATAATAATAGCAATACGAATAATACTAATTCGTAATTAAAATGATAACAAGTAATAATGGTAAATATATATGAAGCCAAATTAACATTTAAAACTTCAAAATAATTAGTATATTTAATAATAAGTCAAAAATCAAGTTAATTAATAATAATAGAATAATAAGTAAAATCAAATAAATATTTAAAAATATGAATACTGTATTATTAATTAGGGATATTGTATTGTACCTACCTTTCAAAAATTACATCCTCAAACTTTCAATAAAGCAGGGACTGATAAAAAAATGATGAAGATCAAGGGAATAAAAATCAAGAAAGCTTGGAATAAAGAGAGTGGACTGATATCGATTGTTGGTGACATCTTCTTGATTGAAGTTGGAACCTGCACATAGAAATACAGAATTTCAGAACTTTTAAAATAGTAATGCAAAGTGCTCAATTTTACCGCTATAGCAAGTGGTTATGGGGGTCGTGATCCACAAGAAGGGACTAGCAATGGAAGCTTTGTTTATCAAGTTTTCTTTTATGCAACGAAGAATGATTAAAATTCTTCTTTTAGTTCTTTAAAAGAAAAGAGAAAAATGGAGTTACAGTTAAGTGAGGAAGAAGGTGATAGATAGAGAAGGTGGAGAGAGTAAGAGTGGATATGTACAAAGAAATTGAAAAAAAGTGAAAAAGATTTGGATGTTGATGGTGTTGGTGATCTAAGCTAAAGAATTAAAAGAGAGAAACTAAAAAATACTTACCTCTTTTGGCCTAATATTTACCTTGAATCTGTGGCAATGATGTTATCTTGAAGTAGGCGATCAACGCATAGCCCATAAGAGTTGATTCCTGTCTCTTTCACATTACATCATCAAGACGATACAAGTATAAAATGATATAGAATGAGACTAAAAATCCATCGTTATGAGCTATCGGTGGCACTCGCAAAGGCAAAACTCTTTCGATGCTATAAGGCTCACTTGGATAGCAATTGGTACCAAAAGAAGAAAAGTAGAAAGGAAGAAGGACACAAAAAAATAAAGAACTTATAAATACAACTATAGATTCAATCTTGTAACAAAAAGAAGAACAACTTACACCAGTGTCACTCTCAGTACAAGCTTCACTCTCATTCTCCTATGAAACTCTGATCTCCTCTGAATTACATAAATAAAACTAAAAATTACATAAAAAGAAAAATAAAAATCTACACTAAAAAGAAGGAAAACTGGCTTAAAGTCTATCTCTGCATGATCACTTTCTTTTTTAGTAAAAAACCTGCCTTTTATAGGCAAAAACTCAAGGGGAGAGGAGTGAAGAAATAAGGGGAGCAAACGCTCCCCTTATCTCCACCAAAGAGCAGCGGGTCCGCGACCAAAGCAAACGCTCCCCTTATCTCCTCTAAGGAGTCACGGATCCGCGACTTTGGTCACGGATCCACGGCCAGGATGTGGCCAAATGGCCACATCCAGGTGGAGATTTGGATGCGTGTGATTTTGCCCCCTTTTGTCCGGCTGGATTTGCTGTTTCAGCTCCTGAATTTGACAAAACGGTCTTTGATCTCTAATATTAATCGATTGATTTAGGAAGATTTGTTTTAACCAGTTTTCAACTTCTCTGATTTATCATGATCTGTCCTGATTTTCTGATTTTTGAATTAATTCTGAATTAAATTAGAATTTTGATAGCCTTTTGGGCTCGTTTCTCTTTCCTTTCCTTTAGCAATGGGCCTACATATAAATTAGACAATAATTAAGATTAAAAGTAGAGTTTATTATATAATAAGTATGAGAATGTGATAATAAATATGCAATATATGTGACCGATCACACCCCAATACTTATCTTTTGCTCGTCCTCGAGCAAAACAACAAAACTATACTAAAGATTATTAGATCACTTTCGCAGGTCTCGCAATTGCACTGAGCATGTGTAATAAGGTTAAACCTCTAGGTTTTTCCTTGAGAACGAGTTTTATCTCGTGAGGATTTTCAGTGGATTGCACCCACAAAATCCATAAAGAAAGACAAAAATGTTAGTATTTTGAAATCACATTTTGAAAGAAAAATATTTAAAATATTATTGTCAGATTTAAGTAATCTCTAAGTTATAGGAAAACTGAATTTTTCATTCCTAAACTTAGTCTCTATTCAAAAATTTGTTATTACTCAAAGTAAAGAGTCAGATTGTACTTCTGATCTAGTCTATTACTTTACTCTAAGTCATATGCACCTTCGTGACGAAGTTTTGATTAAGGGTTCTTTAACTCTAACTTTTATACCTTATTTATTTATTTATTTATTTATTTATATATTTTTTCTATTTTATTTTTGGTGATATTATTTCTTAGTTCTATTGGTCTTAGGGAACCGGGTGAGAAAACACCCCAAAGATTTAAGGACTTGAGTAAACAAGGCCACAAAACTAAATATTTCATTATATGAACAGTTTTTAGGTGTGAATACTTATGCTTTATGAGGCACAAATACCCAACTTAATCGGAGATTTATATATATATATATATTCTTTTTCTTTTTAAATAAGGCATAAGAATCTTTATTTTTGAACCCTAAGTGTGTAAGTGTATGAAACATGCATATTTCATCAAGGTAAAAATCAAGACTAAATTACTTTCACAAATTTTCTTCTTAACCATAGAAATCAAACAAATAATCTTATTTTGACCACGTATAAGAAATCCTAATTTTGATTTTTCTATTCCTTAAAATTGACTTAATTTCTTACAAAACATATGTCAAAATATTATTTCTATTTTCAAAAAGTTTTTAAAAGTAAAGAAAATGTTAATTTTTTATTTTTTAACAAAAAGAAAAATCTAAGTTATGTTAGAACCCTTCCCCACACCTATCTCATTCATTGTCCTCAATGTATGAATTAATGCATAGATGCATGAAAAATAAGACATGGAGAAAAATATTACCTTAAGGTGGTGGTTCCAGTGGTGGTCTGGTTGGTCCACGAAATACGGTCCAATCGAATTTGCGTGGAGTTCAGAGGAACCCATCAGAAACTCTCTAATATAATCACTAAAATGATGCATATATGAATAATTTTTATTAAAACTTTTACCCCATCTAATTTCAAATTTCACAAATAATTTCGTAGTCAATTTTATCAACACCATTGTCCCAAAATGAAGTGTGAAAAGATGGAATGATTGACTTGGACTTAAAAAGAAAAGGAACTAATACTGACTCAGGAAAGTGACTTAAGTCAAGTAACGGTTCGAAGTCGAGATTGGTTCAGGAAGTGGGTACAAATCAAGAAGTTAAAACTCAAGTCCACATTCATTTTCCAACAACGGAATGTGACTTAACATTGGTGATTCAAATTCAAGAATGACAGGCGTGAGAATGAAAACTGACTCTAAAATATTACTCAAGTTGGGTAACAAAACAGGAGTTAATATTGATTCAGAAATTTGAACAGGATCACAAATTTGAGAATCTAGGTCACATTTCTCATTGAGTTCAATTTCATAAAAATGAGAACTTGTCAATTTGTCAATGGGATTTTCAAAAGTATGAAATTGGTCAAGTTCAATATGATGATCATAAAAGATTGGCGATTCAATTTCATGATAAATTGGCACAGGAACCAATGTTGACTCGGGAAAAGATTCAAATCAGGAAGATACCGGAGTCATTATTGAATCAGGAAGTAGAATTGAATCACCAAGTTGAGGTTCAGGATCAATTCATTCTCAAGTTCAATTCAGGAAAGGGATAACTTGCCAAAATGTCACTGTGGTTTTCAAATTTTAGAATTTGGGCAAGTTCAAATGGGTGTGCTGAAATGGAATCTTCTTTTCTAAAACAACATGATTCTTTGGCTCTAACAGAATGGTTAGCAACATCAGAAATGGTCAAACGGTGAGAATAGGGAGTTTGGACCATTATATCTATGTCATGATTACGAGCAATTTGAGCCTGAGTCATGGCTTCAAGCAGCTTTTCATAGTTGATTGGTTCATCATTTTATTCCGATTGGACTTGAAAAGATGAAGTTTTGTTTTGAAATTTGTGGTGAAATTATGAGTCCGTCAGATTTTGTGATTGTTGCTAGACTCACGCATACTCATTTCTATAATTGATGGTTTTCTATTTTGAACTAGTGGAACTGAGTATGAATCTTCAAAATATTATGGATAAGGTGGATAAGGAGGACAAGTCGATTGAAAATTGAAGTCGGGGGAGGTGAATCCCTATTGACTCTGTGAAGAGTTAAAATTATTTTAAAAATTATGGTCATCAGATTGGGGGCATGGGTTATATTGATTCGGATAAGACCAATCCGGCACACTAAGTTGGTTAAGTTATAATATGCTAGGTTGGTAATATCCGAAAAAGAGGTCGGGGTGTAAAATGGATTACGATTAAAATTGAAAATTATTGTTATAAGCTATATCACATAGGAAATATCAAATACAAACAAAGAATAACAAACAAATAAGCAAACAAATAAAAAGAAAAAAATCTAACCTAAGTTAGGGTAAACCTTAGACCTAGACGACTCCTAACTGGTTAAACTATCCACGGGGGTATATTGCTGAATCTGACCACAAGTTAATCGGTCAGGTAGGGGCAAGATTGGTGGGAGGTATCCGTGCTTAAAGCAACGGGCCTAATTATACCAAACCACCAGCCTTCGGGGTTTCACCCCTTAATCCCTAACCTTAGTCACCAATTTGGCAAGAGTCAAATTCAAATCAACTTCCCCCTTAGGTCGATCTCCTATTTGAGTCCGAGATGTCTTTAGGGCCAATGTCTACTCAGTTTTAATTAGGCTTGGGCTTGTAAGTGAGGAGATTGTTTGTGGGCTAAGAAAGGGTAATGACTTTCCCACCTTATCTTGTTTATAGGACATGCCCTTAAATCAATTTAGTGCAGTGTACAAGTATATAGAAAAAAGTAACACTCAAGCAATATTTCATACAAGAATTAACCTTATACTAAATGCTATGCACACATACCTTGGGTCCAGTACTCTTCAACAGTAAATAGAAAATGTAACGAAATAGATACATGCCTAAATGTAAAGTCTAAATCATTTTTAGCATTTACAATCAACCTTTTATTGTTATGTTGGAAATGTATATACAATGAGTCAAATAAGGAAATAAATAGTTATAGATATTAAACTTTGCAATTCAGCCAACCTGTAGAAAATACAGGTTAGTAGTTCACTCAGATTGCCACAGGAATGTAGCAAATCTAGGGGCTTCTGGGCTCTACTTTCTTGAGCAGAGTCCAGGGCCATTTATATGTCCATTGCAGTAAAAATTCCTTGTTGTCAAATCTGTACACTAAGAACAAAGAAGAAAGTTAACCAAAAAAATGTAAACTTAAAAAGAGAATACTTACCGTCCCTCCCCGGCAATGGCGCCAAAATTTGATTGAAGTTGGAATCTGCACACAAAAATACAAAATTTTAGAACTTTTAAAACAGTAGTGCAAGGTGCTCAATTCTATCGCTATAACAAGTGGTTATGCGGGTAGTGATCCACAAGGAGGGACTAGCGATGGAAGCTTTGTTTAGCAAGTTCTCTTTTATGCTACAAAGAATGGTTATAGTTCTTCTTTTAGTTCTTTAAAAGAAAAGAGAAAAACAGAGTTACAGTTATGTGAGGAAGAAGGTGGTAGATAGAGAAGGTGGAGAACATAGAAGTGGATATGTGCAAAGAAATTGAAAAAGAGTGAAAAGATTTAGATGTTGATGGTTTGGTGATCTAAGCTAAAGAATTAAAAGAAAGAAAATATAAATTACTTACCTCCTTTGGCCCGATACTTACCTTGAATCTGTGGCAATGATGTTACCTTGAAGTAGAGGCGATCAGCGCATAGCCCATAAAAGTTGATTCCCGTCTCTTCCATATTACATCATCAAGACAATACAAGTATGAAATGATATAGAATGAGACTATCGTCATGAGCTATCAATGGCACTCGCAAAGGCAAGGCTCATTCGATGCTATAAGACTCACTTGGATAGCAATTGGTACCAAAAGAAGAAAAGTAGAAATGAAGAAGAAGGACACAAAAAAACAAAGAAGAACTTACAAATGCAACTATAGATTCAATCTTGTAACAATAAGAGAAAAGAAGAACAACTTACACCGGTGTCACTCAGTACAAGCTTCACTCTTGTTCTCCTATGAAACTCTGATCTCCTCTGAATTATATAAATAAAATTGGAAATTACATAACAAGAAAAATAAAAACCTACACTAAAAAGAAGAAAAAATTGGCCTAAAGTCTATCTCTGCATGGTCGTTCCCTTTTTCAGTAAAAAACCTGCCTTTTATAAGCAAAAACCTAGAGGGGAGAGGAGTGAGGAGATAAGGGGAGCAAACGCTCCCCTTATCTCCACCGAAAAGCCGCGGATCTGCGGCCAGGATGTGGCCAAATGGCCACACCTAGGTGGAGATTTGGATGCGTGTGATTTTGTCCCCTTTTGTCCGGCTGGATTTGCTGTTTCAGCTCCTGGATTTGACAAAATGGCCTTTGATCTCTAGTTTTAACCGATTGATTTGGGAAGATTTATTTTGACTAGTTGTCAACTTCTTTGATTTGTCATGATCTGCCGTGATTTTCTGATTTTTGAATTAATTCTGAATTAAATCAGAATTTTGATGGGCTTTTGGGCTCGTTTCTCTTTCCTTTCCTTTAGTAATGGTTCAGCATATAAATTACACAATAATTAAGATTAAAAATAGAGTTTATTATATAATAAGTATGAGAATATGACAATAAATATGCAATATATGTGACTGATCACTTCTTGCTTCTACATCGCTTCTCTATGGCACTACGATTCCGCTGCACTACTCTGATTTTTGCTACCGGCTTCGAAATGGAGTAATCTGTCTCAAGAACAAAAATCAAAAAATAAAATCAATATGGAAGTTGGATTCAAGTAGAAAATCAGATCTTTTGAAAATATTGGAATAAGGAACACCAAAAGATTTAAGAAATTAATTTTCAAAGCAAAACCGATCAATTCCCAAGTTGACTCACTATCATTGTGTGAATAGTATATGCATATTGCTGTGCAAATATAACTTGCTACAAGTTTATTAGTAAAGACTAGGTCCTTCTTGCGAAAAGCAAAAGTTAAAATACAAGTCACAAGTCGAAACCTAAGCTCTTATACCAAAAATACCCTGTCACGCCCCGCTTCCCATAATACGCGGAAATGGTATACGATGAGAATCGGCGACATATATACGCAAGTAGAATATCCCGCGTATACGCGCTAAGCCATGAGTAACATAAACTATATAAATCTACTATAATAAATTACTATCACTGCAACAATACATATAAATGTCCACATATGATAACAAATGAATAAAGAAATAAAAAGACAACTGAGTTAGATACATATAGAATAAAGAAAACAACAAGAATAAAAGAGTGCCCGATATCACGGTCTAACATCGAGGGTGCTAAACCAGGACAGGCCGCAAAGTCCTAATAACTGAGCCACAACCCCTCAAAAAAGACAATTGGTGTGGCACCGTAATCCAACAAAGCCCTGACAACTGACAACTGAATAAATAGGCAGCCAGTACTACCTTGGTTCCCTATGATGGAACCCAAATCTTGATTAACCATCACAAGTCCTTTCAAAATACACGACAAGTATTATCAGGTAATTATCCTTTTACACTGGTTTATGGTGTCTTTTATTTAAATGCAATAATTTAAGTTATTATTAAGGTGAAATAGTAACCTCTTACCTCCAACAACTGTAGATGACAATAATAGCTGATAACTGACAATTGATAACTGACAACTGATAACTGATATCTAACAACTGATAACTAATAACTGACATCTGATATAATATAATAGAGATATAGAGTCACAAATTACAATGGTGTCACTGAACACTAAAGACTAATAACTGATGTAAAACTATGCAGAAATAGAGCCATTAATATCTAAGAGATCACCATCACAATATATTTATATATTCAATAACTAAATAAGTGGATAATTAAGAATAAATCACGAAGTTAAGTGTATTGAATATCCTCGAGATCAAACTAAGTCAACATATACCGAAATCATAACTAAATAATAGAACATCCTCAAGCAATCGTAATCTAGAATAGTCTACATATGATACTCAAGATCAAAAAGCTCGTCCATACTCAAATATTATAATCAATGCATAAATCCAGAAATCCTTGCTTCTAATAGTCCAAAACTAATATCATATTACGCATCGATATTTAAGGTAAGATATTCACTCGTATAATCAAAATCCAACTACCATTAATCCCATCTAAATATTTATCAATATCCAATATAAATCTCAGGTCAAGTCCAATTCTAATTAAGTCCATATAATTATCTAACCATCAAAATAATATATCCCTTGTCAGGTGAATTAGGAAAACTCAACTATGAGCTCACTCAACTAATAAGTCTCTCATTTCAATTAATATACTCAAATTTTCATAATCTAATCCTCATCTGAATTATCACCAATAAAAAATTGATAATTAATTCTCATAAAATTTATCATATATCTATGAAATAAACCAATCTCAAGATTCAGTCGTGTCACAGTCTAAGGCATATCATGACTAGATCTGAATACAAAATGATAAATGACTTCACATGAAATAATAAAACACTAATATTTTGGTATCAAAATATGGAGTCTATATATATTTTAACATCAAGATTACATCTGATCAATTATCTGTAGTATATGTAGACTCTCACACAGTATAATAATTCATGTCTAACAATCTACTACATAACTAAAACATCCACTATCTAACTAATCCAATCCCCCGATCAAGATTGTCAATCATCAGAATCAGACTCTAAATCATAACAACTACGATCATTACTAAACAGTAGAAATTAAACACAAATAACTAATAGTAATCCAATAATTTAACTAACTAATAACAAAATAAATAAAACACAAAACAATAACAAACACTCACATGAAATGAAATACATAAATGCTTAAGTAAATTAAATAAATGAAGTGAACACTTATTGAGCAATCAACCGGTACCCAGCGTCTAAAACATGACCAATACTTAATGTCCATATATAATATAAACAAATACGATAACCCTTACTATAATAACACAAAGTAAACACTCACATTAAATGACGCGGATCCGAATCTAAATCACATCAGGTCTGCACTGCACGAACTGGTCCGAATCTCTAAATCATCTCATTTGTCAGGTCCACTGCAAACCCAACGTCGAGTTCGGATCTTCAGTTATTGGATCTGGCAGTTGTACACTGCAACATACGCAATACATATGTATACACACGTACACATTCATGTTGGTCTAATAGCCCATCACTCTAGTTTTGATGATGATTAACTCATATAGTTATAGTATTAATGATCTTGTGCTCATTTAGTTTTAGATATTCAATCAAGATCTTAGTCGGTGTTTAACTTCAACAAAAAATGTGAAGTCAAGTTTTGAAGCTAGCACGTAATGATTCAAGGGCTCTCGCATCAAGATCGCATCATGCACTCAAGAGGAGAGCCTAGATCTTTGGATCAAATTTGGATCAAGTCTACTTGGAGAAGAAAATTTTCAAGTAAAAACTTGAGTCAAGAGTTCATAAGCGTTAAGATTTTTATTTTAGGATAAAATGTTAAGGATTGATTAGTTGTGGATTGCTCAAGATCTTAGACATATACACAAAACCTTGGTTTTCAAAAGAAATACGATTTTGGTTTCATGATTAAATTTCTATATCTCAAAGACTAATTCACATGTTTATAATATGTGTTGATTTTTCATCACACGTACTTGTACTTCATAGTATTTCAATGAACTTATCTTTGTAAGCTTTATGGAGATTTTATGATATTAAAAATGAATTTAGAAAGATCTTTGAAAACCCTAAAAATTGTGGTCTTGGGTTGCCTGCGGTCGACCGAAGGCTAGCTCAGTCGACCGACGTGCACAAGACGTGTACAAGCCCATGTGATTTAAGCTCGGTTGACTGACCGGTCAATCGCAGTAGAGATCGGCCGACCGACTGAGTTTGTAGAGGTCTCGGGTTTTCTCAGTCGATCGGAAGGTCGATCGTTCTGCTGATCTGCTCGACACTCTTGTAGTTTTCTAGCCATAACTTTTTATTTTTATATTCAATCAACATCATTTAAATTGCAATTCAAGAGAACTTTGTGGCCTACATTTATTATTCAATATTCATTTTCTGATTCAAATGTTAAAGATATCAAATATTGGGTTGAAGTCTATTCTAGTTCTAAAAATAGTTTACAATTTCTGGTTTGACACCTTTAAGTATTTTGTTGATACATTTTAACTCCAAAGTGATGTTGATTTGATTTAAGCTTTATTGGGAAGAAGACTTAACGATCTACAAATTCATTCTATATATTTATTTCCAAATTCTAACACTTTAGGCCCCAAAACTATGCTCAAATGTGACTTATTGCATAGTCTGGGTCTGAGGTCGGTCGACCGCCAGACTTCAACAGTCAGAAACTTGACTGTTAGTCGGTCGACTGGGCAGTCAACCGACAGGCCATTTCTAACAGTTTTTGAACCATAATAGCTAATTTTTCTTGGCCTATAAATATAAGATTTTTGAGCGAGTTTTACATAAGATTTTGAGAAATTTTTTGGAGCTTGTTTTTCCTATCTTCCACAGAAGTTTTTCAACAAGTCTTTAGGCTAAACTTTCATATAAAAAGAGAGCTTTTTAAGAGTATTTTTCTTGAGTTTTTAAAAGAGATTTCTTAAGTTTTTCACATCTATCTAGTTTTTCTCATACAAGTTTGAGCTTTCCATTGCTATATTCATCCTCTAGGATCCTTGTTGTATGAGAGTTTGTTTTTGTGATTAAGAGAAGTGATCACAAGTATTCCACCCCTTGTATTTAAGGAGTTATAGAGGCGGTCTTGGCGAGTTTGTAGGTTCACATGTGTTTTCTTGCGGGAACAAGTGAGGGACTTGCAGGTCTAAAAGTTCTTGAGGGAGCTCGTTGTGGGTGTTGTGACATCGGATGATCTTGCGGGATCGATTGTAGTGGAAATCCTTCATAGTGGTGAAGGCGAGGACGTAGAGCGAGTGTGCTCAAACCTCAAAACAAATCTCTTGTGTTTTCTGTTTGCGGTGGAACTAGCACTCAGAAAATGTGTATTTTGTAAAATTAGTGAAAAGCTCGTATGTGCTAATATGCTCTTGATACTTCCTTTATAGCATTGGCTCAACGGATCAAATCCACAGGGACGGGAGGCGATAGAAGCATTAACAGTCTCTATTCACGTCATTTGTTAACAATTCTTCTTTGTTAAAGAATTAGAAAAAGAAAAAGAAAAGAAAAGAAAAGGAAATCAAGCATGTGG
This sequence comes from Agave tequilana, assembly GCA_038442645.1. Taxonomy (NCBI): domain Eukaryota; kingdom Viridiplantae; phylum Streptophyta; class Magnoliopsida; order Asparagales; family Asparagaceae; genus Agave; species Agave tequilana. Next base: position 53,287 of record JAVJIF010002482.1, on the reverse strand, counting down.
TAGGTGGAGAAGGCGATGAAAATGACGAAGAAACAAAATAAGAAGTGATTTAGAAAACAAAATAGAAAAGAAGAAACAAAAGTGAACTATGAAGGTGATGAAAACAACAAAGGGAAAATGATAAAAGAGTTTTGAAAATGATTATTAAAATAAAGTAAAAGAAAACTCATGGCTACTAACTACTAATTGCTCCACTAACCATGCTAACCTCTTAGTGATAGTTGCCTCATATGGATCCTTGACCATCACTAATCTTTGGCTTCAAGAGACGATATAAAGTATGGCCCATAAGATTGTTCTTCTACATTCAAACAACACATCCATACCACTAACAAGTTGCAAGCTACTGTTAAATCATCAAATCCAGTTAGAGGTGAGCATGAAATAAAGAAGGCATTGCAAGTTAGCAAGTTAGTGGGTTAGGTGTTAGAAATGTTAGAATGTTAGAATCCATCATCATGAGCCATCAATGGCTCTTGCAAGAGCAATGCCTTGTAGAGGCTATTAGATTTATGTGGATTATCAAGTAAGTGGTTAGATGGTTAGTGGTTAGTAGTTAGATTGCCATGAGAAGAAAAGTTAGCCAAGCATCATGTAGAAGATGGAGAAGATTACATTGGAGAAGAAAGGAGGCACCTTTACATGGATTGTCACCATTTACCACATCAATCCCACTCTATCTCTCCCTGAATCTCTCAGCCCTACTAGAAGATCTAAAAAGAAAAAATACAAAATAAAAGAAAGGAAGAACACCTACCTACACTACACTAAAGATAGAAACCCTAGCCTAAAATTAAAACTGCCTCGTTTTTGGACCTCTACAGGGGTTTTTACAGGCATAAGGGAGTTCTAGAAGACGAGATGGGGTCATGCGTCGAAAATCGAAGCGTGAGCCCACTAAATTGCCGTGGCATCTCGGCATTTGCCATGGAATCTCGGCAAAACTAGGGACTTAGGTCCCTAGTTTTGGTGCGGGGATGTGCGGCGCTTCAGGAACCTTATTGGTATATTCAGTTTCGGGTATATTCGTCCGAATCTTCATCTAACATGCGCAAAAGTCTAGATTCAATGCATCTTCTAAGGATTTCCTTGCTTGGCCTCCAAGTAATGCGGATTTAATTACCCAAAAAATAGGTTTAATTAAGCTCGTATTACTCTTTTGCCCTTAAACTCTTGATTTACCAGCAAGAGAGACCAAAACACAGTTTAGACCGACATTTTATTCATAAATCGGTGGAAAATGCGATATAATAATGCAGAATTGTAGACTAATCACACTCTCACACTTATCTTTTGCTCGTCCCGAGCAAAATAAGAAAAAGAAAAACTATAGTACGAATATTATTACACCACTTTCGCAGGTGACGCGATTGCACTGAGTGTGTGCAACAAGCCGTTAAACCTCTAAGTTACCCCTAGAGGAGTGTTGTCTCCTGAAGGTTTTCAGCAGATTGCAACCACAAAATCTATAAAGAAAGAAGACAAATGTTAGTATTTTGAAAAAACATTTTGAAAGAGAGATAAGTTTTCAAAATATTTTTGCAGAAATATAAGCGATCTAAGGTCATAAGTTCACCAAAAATCATTCTTCCTTAAACTTAGTCTCTATGCAAGATCTTGTCTTCAACTAAGGTAAGAATTCAAAATTGGATTGAATATTTTATCTTTCATAAAATCTAGATAATATGTACTTTGTGATAGTGAAGATTTCTGGGATTTCAATTCTAACCATCAAGCCATTTATTTTTATATATATATATTTTTTCTTTTTTTTCTTTTTTTTCTTCCCTTAGTTTTTTTAGGCTTTCTAATTCACCCATGTAGCGAGCCTTTAACCGATGACTTCCAAACCAGAAGGTCCTAGGGCACCAGATGAGAAAACATCCCTCGGGTTTAAGGACTCGAGTAAACAAGGCCACAAAACTAAAGGAAATTTATTTGTTTCTTTTGACCACCGTTAGGCGTGAATAATCATGCTTCTTGAGGCATAATTATCTAGCTAAATAAGTGATTTTTTATTCATATATATATATATATATATATATATATATATATATATATATATATATTCCTTTTATTTATTTTTGCTTTATGGCATTTTAGGTCTTTGTTTCTATCCCAAAAATTGTGTAAATGTGAAGTGCATACTATCTAAGGCAAAGAATTCAAGATAAAATTATCTCCCTAATATACTTATCCTATAATTTTAAACAAGATCCATTATTTTGACTAGGTTTAAGATGTCATAATTGAGGTTTCCTTAGTTTCTAAGATCATCTTAATTTTCTTAAAAATAGATCAAAACTTTGTCTCTTATTTCAAAAAGTTTTTAAAGAAAGAGAAAAATCTTATACATACAAAAGGAAAAATTTCTAAAGTATCCTAAAAAGAAGTGAAAAAGAAAGAAAATCATGTACATAGAAAAGGAAAATTTTCTAAAAGTATCCTAAAAAGAAGTGTAAAAGAAAGAAAATATAAAAACTCTATGTTAGTAAACCCTCCCCTACACTTATCTCATACATTGTCCTCAATGCATCGTGATGTATGTATGCATGAAACAAATAGAGAGGGAAGGAAAATTTACCTCTAGGTGGTGGTCCCGGTGGTGGTCTGATTGGTCCACGAAATGCAGTCCAATCTAATGTGTGTAGAGTACGGAGGAACCCACCAGAGACCTCTAGAATATAACTCACTAGAATGATGTATATATGTATGATTTTTATTAAGAGTTTTACCCTATCTAATTTTCAAATTTTCAAAATAATTTTAGAGTTAAATTTATCAAGACCCTTGTCTCAGAATGGAATGATTGATTTGGACTCAGGAAATACAGGAAGTAATACCGACTCAGGAAAAAGACTTAAATCAAGTAAAGGTTCGGGAGTCGAGATTGGTTCAGGAAGTGGGTCCAAATCAAGAAGTTGAAACTCAAGTCCACATACATTTCCCCATGATGGAATGTGACTTCCTAAGTTTGGTGATTTTAGTTCAAGAATGACAGGCATGGGAACTAAAACTGACTCTAAAATGTTGCTCAATTTGGGTAACAAAAGTGGAGTCAATATTGATTCAGGAAGTTGAACTGGATGACAAATTTAAGGATCGAAGTCACATTCCTCATTGAGTTCAATTCCATAAAAATGAGAACTTGCCAATTTATCAATAGGACTTTCAGAAGTATGAAATTGGTCAAGTTTAATATGATGATCATAAAAGATTTGTGATTTAATTTCACAATGGACTGGCACTGGGTCCAATACTGACTCGAAAAAAGGTCTGAATACAGATAAAAACACCTCATTCAATATTGAATTAGGAAGTGATATTGAATTATCAAGTTGAAGTTCAGAATCATATTCATGCTCAAGTTCAATTTCAGAAAAAGGATAACTTGTCAAAATATCAATAGGATTTTTAACATTTGAAGTTTGGACAAGTTCAGATGGGTGTGCTGAAATTGAATCTTGGTATCCAAAATGACAAGAGTCCTGGGTTAGATCAATAGAGTTAGGGATAACCGAATTGGTTAAAGGTTAATAAGATAGAGTTTCCTCATTCCTATAAATGCTAACTAATTAACTTAATTGTATTTCCAACCTATTGATAGACTTGGTAGAAGATTTTTGAAATTTTAACACAGATTCTTGCAAGACTTCTAGACTCTTTTCTAGATGTGATGTATCTTCAATGGTTGTTCTAGAAAAGGAGTGTAGGAATCTTGGTTTTCAAAACAAAAAGAGTCATGGGTCAAATTCATAGAGTTAGAGGTATTTAGATTGGTCAAAGGTTGAGAAGAGAGAGTTTCTTCATTCTTAAAAATATTGACCAATTTATTTAATTGTGTTTCCAACCTATCAATAGACTGAGAAGAAGATTTTTGAAATTGTAAAGCTGACTCCTGTAAGGTTTCTATACTCTTTTCTAAACTTGATTTTTCTTTAAGTGGATGGTCCAGAAAGGGAGTATAAGAATCTTTGTTTTGAAAATTTTGTGAAAACTGTGAGTCCAAAATGTTTTGAGATTGAAGCTTGGACTCACACAAGAGTTCCTTACTCGGTTTCAGAGCAGATGATTGTTCATTTTGAGGAGGTGGAACTCAGTATGACTCTTGAAAATATTGTGAAATTGGAGAGGCCAACATTTTCTGACATTGTCGCTTGGCCTCTTGCAAGTTGGCTTCTATACTCTTTTCTAACTCGGATTTTTCTTCAATGGGAGGTCCAGGAAAATGAGTATAGAAAGTAAAATCAGGCAATGAATATTGTGAGATTTGTGGACAAGGTGGATATTTTGGATAAGGGGTTAAAAATTTAACTTGGGGGAGGTGAATCCCCATTGACTCTGTGAAGAGCTAAAATTAGTTTAGAAATTACAGTCATAATATTGTGGGTATGGGTTGTATTGATTCGGATAAGTCCAACCCGGTGTATTTGGTTGGTTCATATTATGAAAAATCGGGTTGGAATTATCCGAAACAAATGGGGTCGGTGTGAAATATGGATTCATTTTAGGATTGAAAGAATTTTTGTTATTGAATTCCATTTCACAAACAATCACAAACAAAAAAGAAAAATCAAACAACAAATAAAAAGAAAGAAAATTAAAACCAAGCCTATACTAGTTTGACCTAGACCTAGACGACTCCTAACTGGTCGATTACCCGGGGGAGGTTGTTGCTTGAATCCGACCACAAACTAATCAGCCAGGTAGGGGCAAAATATGGTGCGAGGTATCCGTGCGTAAGCAACGGGCCTTAATTAAGCCAAACTACGGTATCTTCGAGGCGTAACCTCTTAATTCCCAACCTTAGACACCGATTTCACAAGAGTAAGATTCAAAATAAGTTCCACACTCGATTAATCTCTTAATGAGTTCGAGATGTCCCTAGGGGCCAACGTCTATCAATTTTTATTAGGGCTTGGGTTGTGTAAGTGGGGAGCTGATTTTTGGGCTAAGAAGGGTGATGAAATCCCCACCTTATCTTGTATTGGGTTATGCCCTTAAGTTCAATTCGTGCAAGTGTGCAATATAGACAAGAATATAACACAAAGCGATAAAACACCCACGTGTTTATCCTATGCTATATGCAATGCCATATGTACACCTCAATCCAGATCACAACAATAGAACAAAATACAGTATATTGGAATTGAATTGACATGTGCCTAAATGCAAATGTCTAAATCATTTTAAAAGCGTCCAAATACCATATTTTAGTTCTTTAGTTTATTGTGGTGTTTAGGCAATCAAAGCAGGAAAGTAATAGTACAGATCAACTAGCTATTACAATGAACACATCCCAGCACAATAAGATATACAATTATCACAACATGGCCGCATTTTCGCGGCAAAAGTCGCGGTTGCGCGGCGTTTCTTTAGAAGCTAGGTCCCTGCTTTCAAGAGCAGGGAGCTACAATGCTAATTGGGGTTCTGCAATATTAAGTTCCTGTAAACTTTGACCTGCACATCAAAACAGAGAAGAAAATGTTAACAAAAATATGAAATCAAAACCATTCCCGCTCCCCGACAACGGCGCCAAAAATTTGTTTGGAGCGGAACTAGCACTCAAAAAACGTGTATTTTATAAAATCAGTGAAAAACTCGTATGTGCTAATGTGCCCTCGATACTTTCATTATAGCATTGGTTCACGGGTCGAATCTACAGGGATGGGAGGCGATAGAAGCATTAACAGTCTCTATTCACGTCGTTTAATAACAATTCTTCTTTGTTAAAGAATTAGAAAAAGAAAAATAAAAGAAAAGAAAAGGAAATCAAGCATGTGGTAGGTGGAGAAGGCGATGAAAATGGCGAAGAAACAAAATAAGAAGTGATTTAGAAAACAAAATAGAAAAAGATGAAACAAAAGTGAACTATGAAGGTGGTGAAAACAACAAATGGAAAATGATAAAAGAGTTTTGAATGTGATTATTAAAACAAAGTAAAAGAAAACTCATGGCTATAAATTACTAATTGCTCCACTAACCATGATAACCTCTTAGTGATAGTTGCCTCACATGGATCCTCAGCCATCACTAATCCTTGGCTTCAAGAGACGATACAAAACATGGCCCATAAGATTGTTCTTCTACATTCAAACAACACATCCATACCACTAACAAGTTGCAAGCTACTATTAAATCATCAAAACTAGTTAGAGGTGAGCATAAAATAAAGAAGACATTGCAAGTTAGCAAGTTAGTGGGTTAGGTGTTAGAAATGTTAGAATGTTAGAAGAGCAACGCCTTGTAGAGACTATTAGATTCATGTGGATTATCAAGTAAGTGGTTAGATGGCTAGTGGTTAGTAGTTCGATTGCCATGAGAAGAAAAGTTAGCCAAGCATCATATAGAAAATGGAGAAGATTATATTGGAGAAGAAAGGAGGCACCTTTACATAGATTGTCACCATCTATTACATCAATCCCACTCTATCTCTCCCTAAATCTCTCAGCCCTACTACAAGATCTAAAAAGAAAAGAAAATACAAAATAAAAGAAAGGAAGAACACCTACCTACACTATACTAAAGATAGAAACCCTAGCTTAAAATCAAAAACTCCCTCGTTTTGGACCTCTACAGGGGTTTTTATAGGCATAAGGGAATTCTAGAAGATGAGATGGGGCCACGCTTTTTCGACGCGTCATCCTACCAAATTGCCATGGAATCTCGGCATTTGCCGCGGACTCTCGACAAAACCAGGGACTTAGGTCCCTGGTTTTGGTGCGGGGATGCGCGGCGCTTCGGGGACCACCTTGGTATATTTAGTTTCGGGTATATTCGTCCGAATCTTCGTCTAACACGCGCAAAAGTCTAGATTTAATACATCTTCTAGAGATTTCCTTGCTTGGGCTCCAAGTAATGCGGATTTAATTACCCAAAAAATGGGTTTAATTAAGCTCGTATTACTCTTTTGCCCTTAAACTCTTGATTTACCTACAAGAGAGACCAAAATAAGGTTTAGACCGACATTTTATTCATAAATCGGTGAGAAAAATGCGATATAATAATGCAGAATTGTAGACTAATCATTTGCGATTGCTTATCTCTCTTACTTGTGTTTATGATTAGTCTCTAATTTTGCATAATTTTCATCACATTCTCATATTTATTTCATGTAAAATTTTGTTAATAAAACCTTGTTTGCTTGATCCTAGGTCCATGGTGTGCAAATGAAGAAGAAGACCTAAATTACCACTTAATTGGTGATTAAGAGCCTACCAAGTAGCCATTGACTTTAGAGTGAAGATTTTGTCAGTCTAGGACATCAAATCGAAAATCCAGGAGCTCAGGTGGACAGAAGACAGACTGGGCAGCGCACTACCCAAAACTGGGCGCGTGCCGCCCAGCCTGGGCCACGAAAACCCGGCCCTGTCCGCATTTCCACGGCACTTTGGGCGCGCTCCGCCTGCGTTTTGGGCCACGTGCTTCCCACGTGACCCCCTTTCCCCTGGTGCCTATAACTATCACCCTGGAGTCTTCAGTTTGAGTAGATCCAGGTTGGAGCAAGTTGTGTAGCTTTATTTTTAGTTTGTAGTTGTTGTTGTTGTTCTTCTTCTTCTACTTTTAAGTTTTAACCATTAGAGTGAAAGAGAGAGAGTGTGTAAAGTGTTGTATTTGAAGGGTGACAAGATAATACAAGTACTACTTCTCTTCCTTCTTTCCATTTACTTGTCTTTACCATTTACTTTTACTTCCTTGTTGTAGTGTAACTTCTTTCTTCTTCACCTCTTTTCTTTTAATTTGTTTTAGTGTAACTTCCTCTCTTTAACTTTTCCTTTCTTTTATTTTCTTGTAGTGTAACTCCCTCTCTCCACTTCTTTTTCTTTGTTGTTTCTTTTGCTTTTATGGCTAACTAACTTTTCATTAGCATGGCTAACTAACTACTAACCCACTAATTTCTAACACTTGATTGATAACCCAAATGAGTCAATAGTGTCAAACAAGCCTTGTGCAAACAAGAGCTATGGCAACTTAAGACAAGGGTTCTAACTCTAATTTACCTAGAAGTATTAACTTTCTTATACTTTATGCTTAATGAGTTTTGATAATTTATGAGTTGTGTACTTTACTTGTTATTGTAAGTTAGAGACTTTTCCTTTTAACTTCGCCGATACCAATAGTGCACTCAAGTCTTCCCTTATTCTCGCCTTCTATCGGATCTTGATAAGGGAATGTCCGAGTTTTTGCCGTGTAAGGCTAAGTTTTAGGATAAACTTTCACTCGATTTCCACGTGAATAGTTCCAATGCAAAAGGGTTGTGTTCTCTTATGATCCATCGTCAGGCTATCTTCTAAAAGTTAGAAATTAGTGGGAGCAGTTAGTAGAAAGTTAGCTACGCATTTTTACAACTAAGGAAAAAATCACTTATACAAACTACCCAAAACATTTTCCAACAATTCTTTAAACAACTTGTTTTCACTTTTCAATTCTTTATTTAGACACAAAGAACTTTCTTTCTTCTTGAACGTTGAAGCCGCATCAAGCTTCCATCGCTCTCCCTCCTTGTGGATACGACCCGTATAGCCACTTCGCTAATATGGAAGAATCGCAAAAGCAGTAACATTAACCCACACTTCCTTCTCATATTTTAGTACTTGCTTTTTGCCGATCAAATTTTGGCGCCATTGTCGGGGAGAGAACGGCTTTATTGTTCACTACTAAAGATTATTCTTTTTGTGTGTAGGAGAAGTACCAAGGAGCTCACTATCGCGGGAAGCAAAAGAGGTGGCCAAGGACATTGTGCGAGGACTCATTTGACCTCAGAAAAATTCGTGTAAAAGCGAGTTTTTCCGATTGAAGTACTAACAAACTCGTTTGCAGGGTTGCCGAAAGCCGCTAAAAAAATTGCTTTCTAAATTTTTAGTTTTGTTGGATGCTTCACCTTATGCATGTGTAATAAATTCAACAGAAATCCACTTGTTGCTTAATTGAAATTTGGACTAGACCTTTGCATATAGGGCACATGTCTATTTCAATTCATTTCAATTTCTGTTGAAGAGTGCTAGAGACAAGGTACGTGTGCATTTATATAGAATAGGACCAACATTTTGAAGTGATTTACCGCTTTGAGTGTTACCTTGTTGTGAATGAACTGCACACTTGCACAATTGACTTTAAGGGCAAAACCCAAATAAACAAGATAAGGTGGGGATTTCATCACCCTTCCTTAGCCCAAAAATCATCTCCAAGTGCACTCACATTTTCCCAAGCCTTAACTAAACATCAATAGACGTTGGCCCTAGGGACATCTCGGACTCACTAAGAGATTAACCGAGGTTGGAAATTGTAAGAACTATACTCCTGCAAAATCGATGTCTAAGGAAAGTGGATTGAGAGGTAAAGCCTCGAAAGCTCCGTGGTTTGGCATAATTAGGCCCGTGGCTCCGCCCGGATACCTCCCCCCGAGCTTTGCCCTTTCCTGGCCGATTAGCTTGTAGTCAAGTTCCTGCAACAACCTTCCCCGGAGAATCGACCAGTTAGGAGTCGTCTAGGTCCAGGTACCTTAGACTAAGGCTTGTAGTTGTTTTTCTTTCTTTTGTTTGTTTTTAGTTCTTTTTCGATTGTTTGTTGTCCTCACGTTGGTTGTGGTGTGCTGCATGCTAGAGTAGGTGAGAGATCCGTCACTTCCAGATTAACGAGAAACACTTCTCTACCCTTATATCCAGAACTGGTGATGGCGTCACTTCAGGATATATTTTACCCGATCAGAACTTCACTTTCATCTTGCATAAAACTTCCTGAAGCAAACGGCAATAATTTTGAGTTAAAGCCCCAATTCATTAACACTCTTCCCAAATTTCATGGTTTAGAATCGGAGGACGCATACTTCTTTGTTAGGAAATTTGAAGAAGTATGCCTCATGACGCGTATACCCCAGCTAGGAGAGGATGCCGTTAGGTTATGTTTCATCCCTTTTTTCCTAAAGGACCTAGCTAAGAAATGGTTGTACAGCTTAGCAGCAGATTCAGTCACGACCTGGGATGATTTCGTCTAGGCCTTCTTGAAGAAATTCTACCCAATTCACAAAACTGCCCTCATTAGGAAGAACATCATGCAGTTTAAGCAAGACTTGAGCGAACCATTTTGGAGATACTTTGAGCGATTCAAAGATCTCCTAGCTCAGTGCCCTCATCATGGCGTGAAAAAATGACGTCAGTGCTAGATTCTCTACGATGGTCTAGATTATCAGACGAAGACCCTGTTAGAAATGATGTGTCAGGGAGGGTTCTTGCAGAAAAATGAGAATCAGGGTTGGAATTTATTTAAGGACTTAGCTGAGAAAATCCTGCAATGGGAGCCAGCCTCGAAGAAACCTAGGAGTTCACAATCTATAGCTTCAAGAGGAGGGCTCCTTTCTTGAGAATCATCCATAGCTGCCGAGGCTAAGATTGCTACCCTAATGAGAAGGATAGAGGCTCTAGAAACAAAAGAGCCTGCCAGTGTCAACCAGATCAACCCACCACCAATTCACAATCTGGGTTGTTCATATTGTCAGACAGCAAACCATGTTTTTAAAGAGTGCCCTGTTTTCCATGCCCAGCAAGTGCCACCGGAACATATGAACGCGGCTTACTCACGGCCGCCTCACAACCCCTACTCACAGACCTACAATCCCGGCTGGAGAAATCACCCCAATCTCTCCTGGGCCCAAAATAATCCTCCCAGGCCTAATTTTTCCAACAACTTTCACCATCCTATTCCTCCACTAACTTTTCCCAGTCAAGCCCCAGCTTCCTCCTCCCAAGGCTCACCAATGGAAAAGAAAATCAGTAAATTGGAGGAGAGCATAGCGGCTTTCATAAAGTCCCAAACCGCTTTTATACAAAACCAGGGACAAACTCTGAATAGTCATTCATAGGCCATATCAAGATTAGAAATGCAGATGAGCCAGTTAGCTAGCTCTCTAAGTGAAAGACCTAAGGGTACTTTGCCTAGTTAGCCGCTAGTTAACCCAAAAACCTCCAACCAAGCATATGAAATTTAGGATCCATCGATTAACCAGTATAATGCTGTTCACACACTGCGATCTGGAAAGAAGGTAGACAACCAGGTTTACCAACAGAAAAGTCCAGTCCATCCTGATCCCACTCCAGCCTCCACCTCTGCTAGTTCCTTCCAATCCGCTCCACAAACATCTGACGAGGACAAAGCTGCTGAACAAGTTCATAAGCCTGTAGCACCCTTTCCCAATAGGGTTAGGAACAACAATAAAAATATGCACATGGAGAAAATGCTAGAGATGTTCAACCAGGTCAAATTGAATGTGCCACTTCTTGACGCTATCCAATAAGTCCCGGCTTATGCCAAATTTCTTAAGGATATGTGTACAAAGAAGAGAAAGACCAATGTGCCCAAGAAAGTCTTCTTGGCCAATAATATAAGCAAAATTGTGTCTGGTCCCATTCCGGTGAAATACAAGGATCCCGGATGTCCACCATTTCCTGCACCATAGAACAAACCGAAATCAGTAGAGCGCTTCTTGACCTGGGAGCAAGTGTCAACTTGCTACCTCTCTCAGTATACCAGCAACTTGGGTTGGGCGAGCTAAGCCCAACTCAAGTCACCATTCAGCTAGCCGACCGATCTGTGAAGATCCCTAAGGGGGAAATCACAGACGTCCTCATCTGGGTCGGGGATTTCATTTACCCCGTTGACTTCATTGTGCTTGATGAAATCACCTAGGGGGTGAATATGTGATGGCTATACTAAGTGACAAATAATGCAGATTTAAAAATTGTTTAAACAATAAGCAACAATAAAAGACTTGCAAGAAATTAGACAAGTAATAGAGCAAGTAAAGGAGAGATAGAGTTTAGAGAAAAGTGGACAATCCCAAACACGAAGATATTTTCCTAGGTTCGAGCCACTGCTCTACGTCCCCGCCTTCAACACGATGAAGGATTTTCACTATTGGTGATCCCACCGGATCGTCAATACAAGGACACACTTGTCCTATCTCTCGAGGTGCCGCAACACCAACTTGGAGCACACTAGCTCGCTTGAGGCCGATGCCTCTACAACTTCTCAAAATGAAGAACGGTGATCAACACTTGATCACAAATTAAAGGCTCACTTGCACAACCCTACAACCAAGATAAGGAGATGATATTTTTGAGATTGTGTAATGCACAAAACTAGAGAGGAATGCTTCAAGCTAAAGGATTGGAAATTTTGGCTCAAAGAAAACTTTTTGCTAAAGGCTAAACTTTTAAAAACTTTTGATCTTTTCTTCTTAAATCTTGTTACTTTAGTTATAGAATACTCCCTCTATTTAAAAGGGATGAAAACTAGCTTACAAAGGTCAAAAGAGTCATTGGAGAACCCAACACAAAATGAGTCAGAAAAATATAGCTGTTGGAGTCTGTCAGAAAATCTGACAGCTGTCGGTCGACCGTCAACGGTCGGATTTTCGACCGTTCAGAAGCCGGTCGATCGGGACGGTCGACTGAAGTCCCAACCAGAGAGTAAGTCTCTCTGTCGGTCGACCAGTCCGGTCGACCGTGGAAAAACAGAGAGCACTGTAATTTCTCCAGGTCGACCGGTCGGTCGACCGATGTGCACACATGCACAGTGGTGCATGACGGTCGCCGTCTGGTCGACCGACAGAGCAATTCAGCTCTGCCAGCGGTCGACCGTGCGGTCGACCGGACTAGGCCAAAACTATTTTTCCCAAAGGTTTTTTAAAGATAGGAAAATTTTGATAAAAATTCTTTGAATAGGAGAGTACAAAATAGAGTTTTAGGACTTGTAATAATCAGGGTGTGATCATAGATCAACACCAAAAAGACTTGAACTATATTTTGACAAAAATCCTTTTTCTAAACAAAAACGGTTTTCCAAAAACTTGTTTTTCCAAAATGATTTTTCAAAACTTTATTTTTTGAAAACTATGTTAGAAATTTTGTAATGAAAATTAAGCATGAAGCAATATGAAAAGTGTGTGTGTGACAATCCCAAAGTAATCTACCTCTATCATCTAGGTTTTTGACAAAATGAACTAAAAATCCTAACTAAAATACAAATCTTGTAATGTCTTCAATCTTGTTTGATCTTGTAGCGCGTCTATTGTGCTGGGCTCTGGGATCCAAATCTTTGCGGCTTCCAAAAGTGTGAGTCTTGTGTTGGAGCCGTCAAACAACTTATGATTTTTAACCTGAAACTCATTTAAACAAAATTGTTAAAACATAACTATATATGTTTTGTTATCATCAAAACTTCGGGCTAATGGCCTTTGGGCCAACGATCTCCCCCTTTTTGATGATGACAAAACATATAGAGTTATCACAAATATTTTGGGTGGAGTCTTCAATTGAAGCTCCCCCTTAACACATGCATATATAAAATTACATGCATATATAAAATGATCACAAAAAGAGATACATATGCAAAACACAGGCATATAGGATTTGAAACTGATACACATGCCAACCATCCATGCATACCAAAAATACAGAATTATAGGTGTATATATATGCAAAACACAAGCATATAGGATATGAAACGATACACATTCCAACCATCCATGCATACCAAAAATACAGAATTATAGGTGTATGCATACATGGTTTCCTCCATCCATCCAATAATTCCTCCATCCTCCAAAAAAGGTGATTGAGGTAATAGAAAACATAATAAGCACAACCAATCACATCACATATGCCACAAATAAAAAGAGAAACATAACTGCCATAGAGGAACACATGTTCATACATAAAAGAAAGAAAAACATAACATAATACATGTCCACACATGTCACATGTCCAAATCAAAATACATGAAAGAAAGACTACAACCCAAAATAAAACATAAAGCAAAACAGCCCAAATAACTCTCCCCCTTTTTGACATCATCAACTCATCAGACTCTGAATCCTGGGCAGTAGCTGGCTGTGGTGGAGAGGCAGGAGTCCTGGCGGGAAATGGAGGGCCGGTCGTAGGAAGTGGCCTAGCATGAGCAGATGGAACAGGAACCGACCACTCATTCTCCAAATAAATGCCGCCAAGATATGACTCCAAATAGCGTATGGAATCACAGATGTAGCTCATATCATTCTCCAAATTCTGATAGTGCGCGGACATCTCCGCAGAAATCTGCTGATGATGTGCAGTCATCTCAGCAGAGATCTTCTCGTGGTGCTCCCGAATCTGAGTAGATAAAGCAGCATATGGATCGGAAGAAGCAGAAGAGCCAGAAGAGGATCCAGGGACTGGAACAGTAGGATAGAAAGGTGACGGCTGAGGAGCAGGAGGACACTCCTTAGGACGCATCCTCTTGAGGAGAGAACTGTTCAGGTCAACTAACGGTTCAACGGACCGTTCAACGGAGAGATCGAAATTAAGTTTCTTCAGCAGATGAGTAATGACCATCCCAAAAGGCAAGTGCTGAGTGGGGACAAGGAGATGGTCAGAGGTCATGAAGCTGATGATGAGCATAGGGATATTAATTCTAATGCCTCAAAGAAGGCAATAGATGATAAATGGAGCAGAACCCCTAGCATGATTATACTCTCCGGATTTTGGCAGGAGGTTATAGAAAACTATCTTAGCTAGGACTTGAGCAATGAGAGTGTAATGCTTTACCTTCTCATTCCTAACTAATCCAGGGTTGTCATCACCGTGAAGCAACGTGGAAGCGGTGAGGGCAGACTCACCGTCTGGATAAACGAAGTCATGAAGATCCAGATTGTAAATGTCTTCACCCTCACAGGAGAAGTGAAGATGATGAGCAAACTCTTAGAGGGAGATATCTATATCCCTCCCCAAAACTCTAGATCTAATTTGATTGAACTCAAATGAAAGATTTGAATAGAAATATTGAACAAGGGATGGGTAAACTGGCTCCCTAATTGACAGAAAATTTTTCAAAGAATTAGCTCTTAAAATGGGGGCTAAATTGAGATGCTCAAAATCATTTATCACCACACATCTCCCAGAGCTAACAGTCTTAGTAAAAAGAGCAATATGTCTATAAGAAGCTTGGGATGAAATAAAGAGTGATGATTGTGAAGAGGGTTGAGCAATTTTACCTTTCTCTGAACGTGTCCTCTTCGACATGATGGAAGGAACCAAGGCTAACAACAAGATCTAAACAAAAAAATAAGGAAAATAGAAAGATCTAGAAAAGAAATTTTTACCTTGAAATATATGGAGAAAAACCAAAAAAATCCTTCAGAAAATGAGGATCCAGGCCTGAAACTGCAAATTTTAAGATTTTTAAGAAGCGATTTGGGTTTATGAGAGTTGGAGAAGGGTTGGATAGAGTTAGGGTTTTGAAGGAGATGAGAGAGATGTGGAAGAGGCAGATGAAAGAGTGAAAGAGAGAGTTGAGGGCTTTATAAAGGATCGGATAAAAAACTGAAAACCCGTCGCCCGGTCGACCGACGATCGACCGGTGGAAACCGAGAGCATTCGGCTTTCAGTCAGTCGACCGCTGCGGTCGACCGACTACGGGTAAAAAAAAATTTCTGCGTTCCAGGCAATATCAGGCGATCGGCTCGGTCGACCGGGCCTATGCCAGGCCAGATCGGTCGGCCGGGACGGTCGACCGGTCTTGCCCAAAAATCAAAGAGCAAGCCAGTTTTGAAAAATTGTGTTTTTAATTTAATACCCTTTAAATCACACATGTATATTTATCATAAAATGATATTAAGATACTTTAAATCTATCTTGGCATAACAAAACAACAAAAATATATTAATTTTTATTTGTTATTTAATATTTATTCTTATTTATTAATAAAGCAATAAATAAGAGATGTTGAAGCCGAATACCCTGTTAAGGGTTTTGAACTTCTCCTCGTCATTCCTCTAGATAAGAGTTGAGGCGCGCAATTGCCATCTCTATTTATTTGCTTTAAAATATTTTAAATAAATTATTGTTTTGACAAAATTTATATAGAACTTTTAACGAAATCTAGATATGTGGACAAAAATCATATGGCATAGAAACATCACTATATTCTTAAACATGGCATGTGTACAAACAAAATAGAAATGCAAGTTTACATGTATCATAATAACATAAAAGTAAAACTAGCAATCCTATGTATATAAAAAGAAATCTTTATGTGGAGAAATTACCAAACCATAGGCATTCTCCAAAAATAGGTGCCTCTATGATAGTGATGCAAGCGATGATGTGTTCGTTGAGCGTTGATGCATCCACCACCCGGGCACCATCTCCCCTAAGTCTTGGAGGAGGACGACCCACCTGCATCAATTATTTTCAGTGTGTCTTTTGGTACCCAAATCTTTTTGGGTCTTATAGGGTTAGTGTTTTCTTGAACCCAAACATTTTTATTTAATATGTTTAGCTTAGCAAAACAAAATTTTTTTAAATGGCCTTTGCGGCCACAATGAGTATAAGTATAAATTCTACCACTACCATACATAACTGCATGTTTGTGTGTGTGCATGTTTGTGTGATTTTGAAGCATGAGAATGATGAGAATGTTTCCCTTGGGATAATCCTTTGGGAAATCTAGATGCAAGTTTAGATATATCAAAAGCATACATTTTTAAAGTTGTGTCCAAAACTTCAACACGTTTTTGGATCTCTAAAAATTCATTTTTGTTGCAAATAGAAATAGGGCTTTTTCCTTTATAAGATGTTTTATATTTTTCAAAGTCCTTTTTCATCTTTTCAAAAGAATTTGCTAATTCATTTTTCTCTTGTAAAACAAATTCAAATTTACTTTTTAAAGAATCGTTTTCCTTTTTCAATTTTTTATTTTGAGCTTGAGAAATTTCATACCTACTTTGTAATTCCTCAAAAAAAATGTGCAAGCTCATCCATAGTTAAATCATCATCTTCTAGAGAGTTTTCTAGACATACCTTGGTAGCATCCTCGCCATGTGCTATGAAGCACATGTGAGCGGCGTCTATCTCCTCTTCGGATGCCGACTCCGAATCATCCCATGTGGCCACCATCGCCTTTTTCTTCTTTGGCCCGTTCTTGGAGGTAGTAGCTTGTAGAGAGGGGCAATCGGCAATTAAGTGTCCCGTCTTCTTGCAATGAAAACAAGAACCCGGTTCCTCTTTCTTCCTTTCAAATCTTCCTTGAGGTTTTCCTCTTCGGAAGTTGCTTTGTCTACCCCTTTTGTAGAACATTTTGCCCACCTTCCTTATGAGCATGGCAAAGTCTTCATCGTAGTCTTCCGATGAATCCTCCTCATCATGGGTGGATAGAATGGCTTTGAAAGCAAGGGCTTTCTTTTTTGGTGCCTCCCTTTCTTCTCTTACTTTCATCTCCATCTCATGGATTTTGAGATTGCCGATGAAGCCGGAGAAGTCCATCTCCTCCTTATCATTTAGCTCCTTGAGGGTGGTTGCCTTGACTTCCCAAGACTTGAGAAGAGCTCTAATAACCTTCCGGATCTTTTGGTAATTATCAATGGTGTCACCTAAAGAAGATAGAGCATTAGTGATTTTGGTGAAATGGATGAGCATATCATCTATGCATTCATTTTCAAGCATATAAAAATTCTCATATTGAGAACGAAGCAAGTCAATTTTGGATCTCTTGACTTGAGACGTTCCCTCATGAGTCGCAATAAGAACATTCCAAACTTCAAATGCAGATTTACAGTTAATGATGCGTGAAAGGTCATCTTCATTTAAAGCTTGGGTGAGTGCATATTGGGCTCTAGCATTTGCTTCATAGTCCTTAGTGGTATCTTCGGACCATGATCTCTCATCAGTGAGGGGTTCAATAAATTATTTGGTGATGGCCCTGGCAACTCTAACTCCTAGGGATTTTAGAAAAAGGTTCATCTTGACCTTCCAAATGGGGAAGTTCAAGCCATCAAATTTAGGTGGGGACTTGATGCCAGAAAAGTCAACAGATGCCATGAATACAAATATAATGCACAACAAATAAAAATGCAACAAATAGATATAGCCAAATATGAGGATCTCCCTAAGGTGGTTAAACCAAATGTTAGGGTTAGGCTCTGATACCAATTGAAATCACCTAGAGGGGGAGAATAGATGATGGCTATACTAAGTGACAAATAATGTGGATATAAAAACTATTTAAACAATAAGCAACAATAAAAGTCTTGCAAGAAATTAGACAAGTAATAGAGCAAGTAAAGGAGAGATAGAGTTTAAAGAAAAGTGGACAATCGCAAACACGAAGATATTTTCCGAAGTTCGAGCCACTGCTCTACATCCCCGCCTTCAACACGATGAAGGATTTTCACTATTGGTGATCCCACCGGATCGTCAATACAAGAACACACTTGTCCTATCTCTCGAGGTGCCGCAACACCAACTTGGAGCACACTAGCTCACTTGAGGCCAATGCCTCTATAACTTCTCAATATGAAGAACGGTGATCAACACTTGATCACAAATAAAAGGCTCACTTGCATAACCCTACAACCAAGATGAGGAGATGATATTTTTGGGATTGTGTAGTGCACAACACTAGAGAGAAGTAGAGGAATGCTTCAAGCTAAAGGATTGAAAATTTTCGCTCAAAGAAAACTTTCTGCTAAAGGCTAAACTTTTGAAAACTTTTGATCTTTTCTTTGTAAATCTTGTTACTTTAGTTATAGAATACTCTCTCTATTTATAGGGGATGAAACTAGCTTACAAAGGTCAAAAGAGTCATTGAGGAGAAACCCAACACAAAATGAGTCAGAAAAATATAGCTGTTGGAGTCTGTCAGAAAATCTAACTGCTGCCGGTCGATCGGTCCGGTCGACCATCAACGATCAGATTTCCGACCGTTGAGAAGCCGGTCGACCGGGACGGTCGACCGAAGTCCCAACCAGAGAGTAAGTCTCTCTGTCGGTCGACCGGGGAAAAACAGAGAGCACTGTAATTGCTCCCGGTCGACCAGTCGGTCGACCGATGGGCACACATGCACAATGGTGCATGTCGATCGGCCGTCTGGTCGACCGACAGAGTAATTCAGCTCTGCCAGCGGTCGACCGGACTAGGCCAAAACTGTTTTTCCCAAAGGCTTTTTAAAGATAGGAAAATTTTGATAAAAATTCTTTGGATAGGAGAGTACAAAATAGAGTTCTAGGACTTGTAATAATCAGGGTGTGATCATAGATCAACACCAAAAAGACTTGAACTATATTTTGACAAAAATCCTTTTTTCTAAACAAAAACGGTTTTTCCAAAAACTTGTTTTTCCAAAATGATTTTTTCAAACTTTGTTTTTCCAAAACTATGTTAGAAATTTTGTAATGAAAATTGGTTTGTAAGCATGAAGCAATATGAAAAGTGTGTGTGTGACAATCCCAAAGTAATCTACCTCTATCATCTAGGTTTTGACAAAATGAACTAAAAATCCTAACTAAAATACAAATCTTGTAATGTCTTCAATCTTATTTGATCCTGGAGCGCGTCTATTGTGCTGGGCTCTGGGATCTAAATCTTTGCGGCTTCTAAAAGTGTGAGTCTTGTGTTGGAGCCATCAGACAACCTATGATTTTTAACCTGAAACTCATTTAAACAAAATTTTTAAAACATAACTATATATGTTTTGTTATCATCAAAACTTCGGGCTAATGGACTTTGGGCCAACACTTGAGACCCAACCTGTATCCAATCTTAGGTCTCAAACTCCCATCATCTTAGGGCGCCATTCCTTGCTACAGCCAATGCCATAATCAACTGTAGGAACGGGTCCATGCGATTGACTTTTGGAGACACGACGAAGGAAGTCAATGTCTTCAATCTTGGAAGACAACCTAGGAATGTCAATGATCAGACATTTCAGGTCAATTCTATTGAAAACCTGACCAGTGAGCATGAGGAAAGTATGGAGACAGAAATTGAGGCAGAGTTTGATCTGGAGGCTGAGGATTTTAATCTAGATCAGATCGTAGATTCAGCAGTAGATTGGGCATCAAGCCCCAGTGTATCCTAGGATTGAAAGCCCAGAGATTGCCTCCAATGAAGCAACACCTTCCCTAGAGCTTAAAGCCTTGCTTGAACACCTCAAGTACGCCTACCTGGGCGGAAAGGATACCTTACCAGTCATCATAGCATCCCACCTGACTGAGCAACAAAATGACAGCTTAACGTCTATTCTGAAAAGACATAGGGAAGCCATTGGATGGACGATGAAGGACATCAAGGGAATAAGTCCAGCCATAGTACAACACAGAATCATTTAGTCGATGAAGCAATCCCTAGGAGGGACCCACAACGCAGGCTTAACCCTCTCATGCAAGAGGCAGTTAAGGCTGAAATTCTGAAACTATTAGATAATGGGATAATTTATCCCATTTCTGATAGTCAATGGGTTAGCCCTGTTCATGCGGTCCCAAAGAAGGCTGGCTTTATGGTAGTAGAAAATGAGGAAAAAGAGTTGGTACAAACAAGACTGCCTACCAAGGTTCATGTTTGTATCGACTATAGGAAGTTGAATGCAGCTACCCGTAAAGACCACTTCCCGCTACCCTTCATCGACCAAATGCTTGAGCGTTTGGCCGGACATGAGTACTACTGCTTCCTAGATGGGTACTCGGGATATAATCAAATCCCCATTGCTGCAGAAAACCAGGAAAAGACGATGTTCACCTGCCCGTTCGGAACCTTTGCTTATCGGCGCACGCCTTTTGGATTGTGCAATGCTCCTGCAACGTTCCAACGGTGCATGCTTAGTTTGTTCTTTGACATGGTGGAACGTTTTCTTAAGATTTTCATGGATGACTTCTCTATCTACGGAGATTCATTTGATCAGTGTCTTCATCACTTAGAGTTAGTGCTACAAAGATGCATTAAGAAGAACCTAACTCTAAACTGAGAAAAATGTCACTTTATGGTGAGACAGGGGATTGTCTTGGGCCATGAGATTTTGAGAGGCATAGAAGTGGATAAGGCTAAGGTAGAAGTGATTGCTAAGCTTCCAACACCCAAAAGCATCATGGATATTAGATCCTTTTTAGGGCATGCGGGGTTGTATCGACGGTTCATTATGGACTTTAGAAAAATCGTGAGGCCCTTAACCAACCTGCTCGCTAAGGACGTGCCCTTTGATTTCGACGATGAATGTTTCAAGTCATGGGGAAGCTTAAGCAATAACTTATTTCTGCGCCTATCATTTCTGTTCCTAATTGGGCCCAGCTATTTGAAATCATGTGTGATGCATCTGATTTTGCTATTGGCGCTGTTCTAGGATAGCGCATCGATAATAGGCAGCACGTGATCTACTATTCGAGTAGGACCTTCAATGACGCCCATCAGAGCTATGCAACGACTGAGAAGGAATTCTTGGCCGTTGTCTTTGCGTTAGAAAAGTTCAGGCCTTACTTGTTAGGTTCGAAAATGGTGATTTTTAAATATCACTCGGCTCTAAAATACCTCATGACCAAGAAGGAAGCAAAACCCCGACTGATTCGGTGGATCCTTTTGCTTCAAGAATTTGACTTAGAAATTCGGGATAAAAGAGGTATAGAAAATGTGGTTGCTGATCATCTCTCATGAATTCTGAATGCACCAACCATCCAAGCTCCGATCAATGAGAATTTCCCAGACGAGCACATCCTAGCCATTCTTAAGGAACCCTGGTATGCTGACATCGTTAATTACCTAGCCATGGGACAATTACCCGCTGAATGGACAAAGCAAGACCAATACCGCTTCTTTACCCAAGTACGGTACTTCTTCTGGGAAGAACCGTATCTTTTTAAGTATTGTCCCGACCAAATAATTAGACGATGCATACCCAAGGAGGAACAAAGGAGTGTGCTCAGCTTTTGCCATGACCTTGCATGCGGAGGACACTTCGGTCCCCGCAAGACTGCAGAAAAGGTTCTACAAAGTGGGTTCTACTGGCCCACTTTGTTTAAAGACTCATATCATTTTTGTAAGTCATGTGCAAATTGTCAGAAAATTGGGAAGATTTCAAGAAGAGACATGATGCCCCTAAACCCAACCCTTAAAGTTGAAATTTTTGACGTTTGAGGTATTAATTTCATGGGGCCATTTCCCAATTCCTTTGGCAACCAATTCATTTTGGTTGCTGTAGATTATGTCTCTATATGGGTAGAAGCTGTGCCAACTAAGACGAATGACAACAAAGTGGTTGTCAAATTTCTTAAAGAGAACATCTTCTCCCGATTTGGCACCCCCAGAGCGATAATTAGTGATAATGGATCACATTTCTGCAATAGAGTTTTTGAAACTCTGATGAAAAAATATTCCATCAATCACAAGTTATCCACTCCGTATCATCCCCAGACAAATAGGCAGGTCGAAGTCACCAACAGACAGATCAAACTCATTCTGGAAAAGACTGTCGGACAAAACCGAAAGGATTGGTCGGTTAAGCTCAATGATGCATTGTGGGCTTACCGCACTGCTTTTAAGACAGTTCTGGGGATGTCTCCTTATAGAATCGTGTTTGAAAAAGCATGTCATCTGCTAGTAGAGTTAGAACACCAGGCCCTCTGGGCAATTAAGCAACTCAACTTTGATCTGACTAAGGCCGGTGAACTTAGGAAACTGCAGATTTCAGAATTAGAAGAGATACAGAATGAAGCCTATGAGAATGCCCGAATCACCCAGAGCAGAACTAAACTTTTTCATGACCAAATCATAACCCGAAAAAACTTTACACCGGGAGATAGGGCTCTGCTATATAACTCTAGGCTTTATATTTTCGCGGGGAAGCTGAAAACTCATTGGTTAGGACCGTTCATTGTGCGCATTATTTTCCCACACGGTGCTATACTTATTGCAGACCCTAAGAACAACACGAAATTCAAAGTCAATGGGCAAAGACTGAAGCCCTTCTTGACCACTGAGCCTATGACTTCGGATGATAGTGTGCTGACTCTTTTTGCCCCGTCATACACCTAACCACAACAAACTTGTTTATATGCTTACCCCTTCTACATTTTTTTTAGCCTATTCACACTTGGCCTGCCCGAGTCCACGAAGACGGTGACATCATTTCTTCCTCCTATTTATTGCATTCGCATTTCCATATGAATTCATTGAGGACAATGCATTAGATAGGTGTGGGGAGGTGCTAACACTTTTCTTTCTTTTTCTTTTTATTCTTCTTTCTTCTTTCAAAAAAAAAAAATCTAGATTGAAATGAAATTTCATACTCTTTGTAAACATACCAAAAAATTGTAGGAATTACGGGAACCTTATTAAGGAATCTTTATTTTTGCCTAAGTAAACAAGAAAGAATGGTTTGACTAAAAAGATAGGAGGGATAAGGAAAATAACTCATACCTTTTATTTAGCCTTAGTAGAATATGCATAATTCACACACATATGCTTGAGATTTAGAGACACAACTCTAAAAAAAAAAAAAGCTGGATAATTTTGCCTCAAGAAGCATGATTACTCATGCCAAAAAAAATTAATATATAAATCTTGATTTCGTGGCCTACTCCACTTGCATATTTTACCTGAAAGGGTGTTTTTCCACCTAGTGCCCTAAGACCATCTGGTTTGGGAGTCATCGGTTTGATATGTGTTACATAAGTGAAGTAGAAAGCCTAACGAAACTAAGAATAATAAGTAAATATTAATAAAATTAAAAGATATTCAAAGTTGAGTTGAAAAATGCCAAGCACATCAGACTTACACAGTATGCATATCTATCTAAAGTAAAAATAAAAGAATGAGTTAGAAGTACAAGATCCTTTCTAAATTTAAAGAAAAATCATAGTTTCTTCTTTTATGAAGGCTAAAGTATAAGAGGGCTTATAAGGGTTAAACCTAATTCTCACATCATTCGGTCATTTTTACTTAGATGATTGAAAGTTTTTTTTCATGAAAAAAAGAAAATTTTAAACAACTAACTTCTTTTCTTTACTTACTGGATTTTGTGGGTGCAATCCGCTGAAAACCCTCAGGAGACAACACTCCTCCTCTAGGGGAAACCTAGAGGTTTAACGGCTTGTTGCACATGCTCAGTGCAATCGCGTCACCTGCGAAAGTGGTGTAATAATGTTCTCATTTTTGTCTTGCTCGGGAAGAGCAAAAAGATAAGTGTGGGGGTGTGATTAGTCTCTAATTTTGCATAATTTTCATCACATTCTCATATTTATTTCATGTAAAATTTTGCTAATAAAACCTTGCTTGCTTGATCCTAGGTCTATGGTGTCCAAATGAAGAAGAAGACCTAAATCACCATTTATGATTAAGAGCCTACCAAGTAGCCATTGACTTTAGAGTGAAGATTTTGTCAGTCTAGGGCATCAAATCGAAAATCCAGGAGCTCAGGTGGACAGAAGACAGATTGGGCAGCGTATTGCCCAAAACTGGGCGCGCGCACGCCTGCGTTTTAGGCCACGTGCTTCCCACGTGGCCCCCTTTCCCCTGATGCCTATAAATATCCCCTTGGGGTCTTCAGTTTGAGCAGATCCAGAGTTAGAGCAAATTGTGTAGCTTTGTTTTTAGTTTGTAGTTGTTATTGTTTTTCTTCTTCGACTTTTAAGTTTTAACCATTAGAGTGAAAGAGAGAGTGTGTAAAGTGTTGTATTTGAAGGGTGACAAGATAATACAAGTACTATTTCTCTTCCTTCTTTCCATTTACATGTCTTTACCATTTACTTTTACTTCCTTGTTGTAGTGTAACTTCTTTCTTCTTCACCTCTTTTCTTTTACTTTGTTTTAGTGTAACTTCCTTTCTTTAATTTTTCTTTTCTTTTATTTTCTTGTAGTGTAACTCCCTCTCTTCACTTCTTTTCCTTTGTTGTTTCTTTTGCTTTTATGGCTAACTAACTTTTCATTAGCATGGCTAACTAACTACTAACCCACTAATTTCTAACACTTGATTGATAACCCAAATAAGTCAATAGTGTCAAACAAGCCTTGTGCAAACAAGAGCTATGACAACTTAAGACGAGGGTTCTAACTCTAATTTACCTACAAGTATAAACTTTCTTATACTTCATGCTTAATGAGTTTTGATGATTTATGAGTTGTGTACTTTACTTGTTATTGTAAGTTAGAGACTTTTCCTTTTAACTTCGCCGATACCAATAGTGCACTCGAGTCTTCCCTTATTCTTGCCTTCTATCGGATCTTGATAAGGGAATGTCCGAGTATTTGCCGTGTAAGGCTAAGTTTTAGGATGAACTTTCACTCGATTTCCACGTGAATAGTTCCAATGCAAAAGGGTTGTGTTCGCCTATGATCCATCGTGAGGCTATCTTCCAAAAGTTAGAAATTAGTGGGAGCACTTAGTAGAAAGTTAGCCATGCATTTTTACAACTAAGAAAAAAAATCACTTTTACAAATTACCCAAAACATTTTCCAACAATTTTTCAAGCAACTTATTTTCACTTTTCAATTCTTTATTTGGACACAAAGAACTTTCTTTCTTTTTGAACTTTGAAGCCGCATCAAGCTTCCATCGCTCTCCCTCCTTGTGGATACGACCCGTATAGCCACTTCGCTACTACGGAAGAATCGCAAAAGCAGTAACATCAACCCACACTTCCTTTTCTTATTTTAGTACTTGGTTTTTGCCGATCAGTTTATATCTGGCATGCTTATATTGTTCATATCTTTATATGCTTGATATACTTATACGTAATTGTTATATGCTTGGGATTGTTTGCTATATTGCATGCTTGTATTCCTTGTCTATTCCTTACAAGCTTGATATTGTGCTTGTGTCCACACTAGTATTGAACTAAGAGAGCTATAGGAGTACCTCAACTCTTAGTCTAGAGGAATCTTAAGGAGAAGTCTAAAGCCCTTCACCGGGAATTCGGCTTCACTCTTTGGTTATATATTGTGTGATTGCTTTAGTTTGCATAATAAGTTTTAATTTCGCTTTGTTTGGCATTAGATTAGCTCATCACCTATTCACCCCCTCTATTGATGTAACGCCCCGATCCCGCAGATACGGGGACGTTATGGCGACGTACATACGCGAGGTGAAAACACGCTCACGCGTACGTTAAGCCTCAGTACAGTACATAACCTCCATATAGACATGGGTCCCAGCATGATATAAGTACAAGAATACCTGCAGAAATAGGTCAGCGATCATAACAGATATGAAAAGTAGGGACAAATAAGATAACAGAAATAAATTACTAAAATACCTATGAATAGGCCAGATGAGGAGTCTCCTATGTCACGCCAAGGCACTCTCTGCTACTCTGAGAACTCGGATCTTCAATCTGGGCACGCAAACCCAGGGTCGTCAGAAAGCGACCTAGTGAGTGGTAAAATGAAGGAGGCAGTAATATATACATAATAATACAAGCACGATACTAATATATAATACATGATGTGGGACTAGTGATATCATATAATAAGGATATATAAACAGTAGAAATAGATAAACATGAAAGCAGTGCAAATATAGAAACATGTCGTCTTTTATTACCATCATTACCTAGCCGGTTATCATCGGGTCATGTTTGTAGTCGTGTCCAGTTTATCGAATAAATGGTGACGTGATAGAGATGAACATGGTAGTGAGGTAAATGAACATGCAGGTGGGCATATGCAACATGAACATGCAGGTGGGCATATGCAATATGAACATGCAGGTGGGCCTATGCAATGTAATCACTATACAGTGTGGTGTAAATACAGTAATGATGTCTACTATACAGAAAGCATAATATATACAATACAGTACATGCGTCGTATGTCATCATAGAAAGTATAACATATGCCAGGTAAAGTAACAAGTATACAGGTAACAGGATATCAGATAAAATAGCATGAACAATAACAAGATAGCATATATGTACCAGGCATGTCATGTGATTTATACAATAGTAGCAATCAGTACCACCTGGTATTTTAATCAATCTCTTCCAGTGTCCCATACCACTGGCGGTTCATACTGGAGCCCGCACTCTAGTCGAACCCATCCGGACATGGCCTACGGGTACCATTATCCAAACGAGAGAGTGACCAAATAACAAGTGTTCCCGACGTCACTATTGTGTATACTGTTTTATTATGTTAATTGGAAACCCGTGGTCGAGGAGTTCTTATCGGGTGGATGTATCCCGTGCATACCCGGGATCACGGCCTTAAACAAGCCCCTGGCTGCCAGGACCAGGGCCCTCCGCTAAGAGGGGAGCATGAATCAAGTAACAATAGCTCATGGAGCAATTGGTAGTAGTACTACCGTCCCCTGCAGTGGGACTAACAATATGGATCCAGTACATCACCCGATAAGATCTAATCAACCGTCAAGTCTCCCCCATACCCCAATTAGCTTTATGATCTGATATGTGCAGTATACAAGGTAACAAGAACAATTACAGTACATGATACGGGTAACTGGATAACTGGACCTGAGCTCTGTTGATAGCATAGAACAATATAACGAGAAACGGGGACAATATAACATGAACAATATCACGAGAACAATGTAACAAGAACAATGGATGTGGGATTCCACATATCACATATCAACAGCTCTCATGTCCAGTATCGGGAACATCCATATCAGTAACGGGAACATGTATCCAGTAACGGGATTAACAATATCAGTAACGGGAACCAAGCATATAACATGTATCTGATAACATGGAACAATAATACAGGTAATTGAAATGGTGAGCCATGTGACCAGAATAAAGAAATCATACATGCATGTGTAACAGTGATATGCCGAGAATCCATAGCATGATGAGAATAATAATATGAAATGTGGTAGTCATATATGTGTAGCAATAATCCGTGTAATCTATCTGTGTCATAACAGTGGTCCGTGTAGCATAGCATATCATGGCTAGTGAACTACCGTAGCCGTGTAAAGATGATATCAGTGCATGAAATAACGGTATCTAGCTGTATGTCTAGTGACCGTATAGTGTCATAGCCTATCGTGGATCAATATATATGTAACGATAGTTATCTAAACGTGATAAGCTATATGAAATAATACTGGTCAAGAAGATGGTGACCTAGTGGCCCAAGTGTCGGTGGCAGTGCATGTATGATGACTGTGTCCTAGTTGTCTGTATCAGTATTTATTGTTACTATTAGTACCTCATATGAAATTAGGAATTACCTAGTAATCTTCTAGGTTAGTCTTATTACACTGTCTGTCCAATCATTACCAGTTAATAATGAATTGTTATCGTATTTTATCCAATATCAAGATCTGACACAGAAAGCAATCAAGTCATAACACTAAACATGATAAAATATAATTTAGAAAATAAAAACACTCACAAACTGGCTACAAGACTGTAGCTCTCGTTCTCACGATCGCAACGGATCCAAAATCGCCCAAATCGGAGTCCGGATGCTCCCGATATCGCCCGAATACTAAATCATACAAAATGGGTTAATTATGTAAATAAAATATTAAATGCAAATAATAAAAGTAGCAGGGGGTTTTCTGTAAAATTACCTGTAATGGGTTTGGATGCGGGTTTGGGCTCATAACGGATCGGGTTTAGATTCGATAACCCGAACCCATAACTTTAAGTCAAATGGGTATCGGGTTTACGGGTTTATAGGGTAATGGGTCTAACCTAATAGGGGGTTTAAAGATTTCAACCAAACCCAATAGGGTTATTGGGTTCGGGTCCATACCCGAACCCAATAACAACAACAACAACAGCAACAACAACAGCAGCAGCGACAGCTGCTGCTGTCGCCCGCTAGCCGGCCACCGGCCGGGCTCGCCGGCGGCGCCCTCCGTGGCCCACGCCGGCGACAAGGGGAGGGAGAAAGAGACTGAAAGAGAAGACACTTTTGAAGAAGGGTTTCTTCTTTTTATTTTATCAAAATTTTGTTTTGCAGCATCAAACCCCATTTCAAAACAGTGACTACAGCATCAAGCTTCCTCACCCCAAGCTTTGGCATGGAAGTTTAATTCCCCAAAGAAGAAAACAAAAGGCACCGGAGAGGATCCAAAATTCCTGTTTTTAGCCTCCGAAGTCATCAAAAATATTTGCTCCATTGCAAATTTAAAAGCAAAATTCTAGCAAAGGTTGCATCTTTTTGACAGGAACAAGTCAAAGGAAATGAGTGGCAATAAAAATTTATGCTTCAGGGTCTCAAAGAATGCACTGATTCAAGAAAATGGATGGGAAAAATAACTCGCCTCAAAATGCAAGACAGTGCCGCCAGAGTGAGAGACAGAGAGAGAGAAATAGGAGAGATTGTTAGTGAGAGAGAGAGAAGACAGAGAGAGGAGAGAGAATTGAGAGAGAGAGGGAGAGGAGGTATTGAGATGGTGTGAGAGAAAGAGAGAGGGTTGGGTTAAGTCAGTGGAGGACTTCTCTGGAAACCGCCAGAGAAAAGAAGAAGAGAAAGGAAAAAGAAAGGAAAAAGAAAAAGATTAAAATTAATATTTTAATATTATAATATTGGTCCGATATTTGACCGGCTCCGAACGGTGCCCAAAAATTACAGAAAATAGAGAAAAATATTCTGAGACGTAATATGAAAACGATTTGCAGAAATTCTATCCGGTTTACAAATTAAAAACCCAGAAGTTGTCGCCGATACGGGCGACACCGGTTTGGCCGGATTTTCGATAAATTCTGAAAAATCCCCAAAAATACCCGAACGTAGCTAACATGATTCTAAGACACACAGTGAAAGCCGATTCTCAAAATTCTATTCCGTTTGTGAAATAAAAATCGGAAGGCCGGTTATCGGTATCGGTCGACACCGACTACGGAGATTTCCCAAAATAATCCAGAAAATTCCAGAAAAATCCTGAAAAATCTCAAATATTAGAAAATGATTTTTGAAACTAAAATCAGATCAATTGAAATACTACAGAGGTTAAATCAAATTTGTACGTCGTATCGCGTACAGATACGGTGATACGTACACCGGGGATCAGGGTGTTACAATTGATCTACAAGTGGTATCAGAGCTTGGTGCCCTTGATTTAGGTCTAACAACCTTGAGTTAAAGATCTTATTTTTTGCTAATCACAATATTTACCCACACTCATATGGACTTCATGACACCTTTCATGTTTGAGAATCTTAACTTCTAAACTTGAAAAGTTAAGATGTCCATGTATCTTAAAGCTCTAGGTATTCATATTTATTTTGCCACTATTAAATATTCTTATTTTCTAAATGGCAAAAATCTTGAGGCTAATACAAAAGTTATCCATGCTTTAAAGAGTACCCTAAATAATGAATATTTATCTAAGGTGTCAACATTGAATCAGCTTTTATAGTATGGAACGCTCTTATCTTCCTTGATAAACAAAAGCAATATTAAAAAGGGAGTGACTCGGATGATGGAAGTGCCACTTTCAATATGTGCTACATGGTCCAAGAGGATGACCCCCTTAAGGTAAATTCTGACTCCGAGCCTGATGAAGATGTTGACATGCCATATGATGAGCTTGCATTATTTTGTCAACAACTTCTTAAAAAATATGAATTGTTAAAGAAAGAAAAAGATTCTTTTAAAAATAAATTTGAAATTATTTCAAGAGAATATGAATCTTTGAAAATGAAAATTATTTTGATTGAAAAAGAAAAGGAAATTGTTTTGAAAGAAAATGACTCCTTGAAAAGAAAATAGTTGTAAAAGAAAAGGAAAATATTTCTTTTTCTAAAGTGAAAAAGAATGTTGTTTCTCATGCTACTATTTCATCACCTTCTATTGATAAAAATGAGATTTATGTTTTGAAAAATAGAGTTGATTGTTTAGGTTCCACTTTGAGCCAATGTGCATTTAAACATAATAAAGTGGAATCTATATTTTGCAAGAAATAAATTTCACACATGTATCCATATCCTACACGGCATACACCTTTTGTACACCATGATGAC
Organism: Agave tequilana; assembly: GCA_038442645.1. Classification (NCBI taxonomy): domain Eukaryota; kingdom Viridiplantae; phylum Streptophyta; class Magnoliopsida; order Asparagales; family Asparagaceae; genus Agave; species Agave tequilana. The sequence goes on along the minus strand of JAVJIF010002482.1, from coordinate 22,560 downwards.
ACCCATTCTCATATGTATACTAGAGTATACACATGTCACATTGTGGCTGTTGACACTTAAAAAAGACAAGATTCTTATTGGTCCGAATAATGTCTGAACTTGTTGACATTTACAAAAGACAAGTGACAGGCGAGCTGAAGACCAGTTTTCACCCATCTCCGAGGGACAAGGAAGCAACTTGGACTCCACTGATCCAGCAAGCAGACAGTGAACCCGGATTGTTTCTAAACAGACCTCAGCAGGTCTAAGGTGCTAACACTCAGCATCGCATGAGCCCAAAGGGATAGCCTCGCTTGAGAGGCTAAGATCATCCAACTTCGCCTTGAAGCCATTTGAAGCCTCGCCAAGAAGCTAACTCGCAAACTTCGCCACAGAGGACTTCCAGCTCCGCCAAAGGGTTTCTTTCGGACTTCGCCAGAAGCTGCCTCTAGCTCCGCTACGAGCTCAATGCGGACAGCTCCGCTATTGGTCTGCTATGGTCAACCTTTGACCAATCAAATCTCCGGATGAGATCGGATCCAATCAGATCAAATCCAATTAAGATCAAATCAGAGATCAAATTTGGCAGTTGATTGCCACAATCTCTTGACTCTTCTAAAACGAGTAAGAAGATTAGGGGAAATCCTCTAACGATATGGAAAGGATCAAGAGGATCAACCGACCTGCCTTTTCTAGCTTCGCAGAAGCTGATCCTAGCCTCGCAGCAAGGCTACTCTCCAGATTTAAACAGATCTGATTCAATCTATTTTCATATTTTCAAGGGACGATTATACCCTTGCTCTCCCTATAAATAACCCATCAGGGGTACAAGGAGAGAGATCTTTGGACCAGAGAGAGGATCGAGAAAAAGAGGACTCCACAAGCAGAGGCTTCTTCATAACGCACCGTGCGCTCTCGAATTCAGAGACCTTTTAGAGAATTGCTTTCTCTATCCAGGGTGTTGATACCCTAACATTGTCCTTCTTCTCAAGGAATCTCCAGAACCAGGCGAGAAGGAATTCCTAATTGAAGGCGATTAAGAGAAGCAGCAAGAGGGTTCTACCAACCTTCTGTTCTCTGATTCCCGGAACCAGGCGAGAAGGGAATCTCATCGCTCGCATCGTCAAAGGGACAAAGTGGTCGCGCGCTGACCAGACTCCTATCAGCACACTTCTCCAGAATCTCTGAGGAGATCTACTTGTAATCTTTTTAAGAATACTTGTAATTTAGCTCCTCAACCCTTTTATTGTAAGTTTTCCCCTTTGCAAACATAATGGAAAACAAGATGGCGACTCCGCTGGGGAAGAAATTCTCCACTGCTGAGAATCAAGTGTCGCAATGTGACGAACAGACCTTCGGGTCTAACTCTGAATTCAGAAAAGCCGGTGCAGCCAAAGCCCCTCTGGCTAAATCTTCAAGGAAAGTCTCTTCGGAGACAGAAAAGGTTCTCTACGAACCTACTGCGGTTATTTGGCGCAACAAGGAAGCACGCCCGCAGCCCAAGTCCTGCACTTGTGAGAACTTGGTGGTTCAGTTCGATCAAGGAAGATTTGAAGAAGTCCTCTCTGGGGGTGGCCTAATGCTTCGAGCACGGAAGCATAGGAAGGTTTTCACGATCAAGGTTTCAAAGTAGAAACCGGAAGCAGAATTCTGCCAACACCCCTCAGCCTCGCGTGTGGCTAATCAGGTTCCTTGCGAACCTAAGTCTCCTCTGCCAAGGCGGGTATGGAAGCCTAAACAGAAGTCTCCAACCGAAGCTTCAGGCGTAGCTACGCCTAAACCGCGCCTCTCTCGCGAAGAAAAAGGCAGGATGCCTGTCTGCTCCAATCATAAAGTTACGACGGCAATCATACCGTCGTCCAATTTAAGAGCAGCAATGCCTCGCGCCGGCCTCGTTCTCATGAGCGAAGCTACTGTACCACAGCGTACGCGCAGGGTCCATGACCGCGAAGCTGAAGCCAAAGTACTATCTAAGGCTAATTGCCTTCGCAGCAGCATAGCGGGTAAAGCACCACAGCGTGCTCCGCTTTCCAGTGCGTCAAGCACTAAGCTCACGCCTGATGGCGAAGCTAGAACCAAAGCACTATTCAGTGCTAATCCCATTTGCAGGGATAAGAGAAGCAGGACATCGTCATATGTGCGATCCAAAAGAGCCTTTGCGCTCGATTGCAGAGACCCAACCGGGTCTGATTTGAGGAAATTATTGACGGATAGACAAACCTCTTCCCCCTGTTGTCAACAAGTGGGATGTCAGCTGGTGACACTCCACTCGGTCCATTGCCGGCTGGGACCAATCCCCGCCACGCCTCCACGACGAACGGTCTTTGATCGGCTGTCTGTACATCTCCCTATGAAGCATCGTAGAAGGAGTACCTCACGAGATCCAGCCTCCGCATCCGTCAACATGACCGGAAGAGGACGAGCGTCCCCAGATCTAGATTATAGCCCAGGCTTAGGTGAAGTCTTGGTGCATGAAGAAGGTGTTTTTCGAAACACCAGATCCAGGGTGGCGATACCCTACAGTTACGAGCAGCCTTCTTCCTCGACGGCCCTAGCCTCATCACAGCCCAGGAGATCACTCCAGTCATCAGACAAAGAAGATGATGAAGATAGTGGGTACGCCTCTTCGGCGACAGTTAGATCGGTGCGAACAGACAAAGCATCAGTCAATATGGCTGATAATGCTAACGACGACCTTCGTCGACGTTTGGAAGCTCAGGAGCAAACTTTCAGAACCCAGCAAGAGGCTCTGGACAACATTCAACAGATGCTCGCTCAACTCCTCAGTAACCGGAATAACAATGATGCCGGGAGCAATCACGAGGAGGAGGAACACTTCAGCAATGAGCAACCAAAGCCGGAGAAATCCAAGGAGGGTTCTTCCTTAGATGCCGAAGTCCTTAAGGTCCTCCAGGCTCAAATCGCATCCTTAGCTTAGAGGGATGAATTAAAGAAGGTAGGGGCAGTACGTCCTTATCCGCTGGAGTGGGATTCGGTGCCATATCCACCGAAATTCAAACCACCAACATTGCATACGTATGATGGAAAGAGCTCGCCAAATCAGCACATCTACTATTTTCGGTCTCAGACTGATAATGTTATAAGCAATGTCGCCATCATAGCTAGGCTATTCATTAGCACCTTAAAGGGGGTGGCATTTGACTGGTTCCGAAGTCTTACCCCGGGCTCTATCAACTCCTGAATCGACCTGGAAACTCGGTTCCTCTCTCGTTTCTATGAGGACGATACCGAAGTAACCATGGACAAGCTCCTCTCCACTGTGCAGAGGAAGGGCGAATCTGTCCGTGACTACATTGAACGGTTCAGAAACTTATCCTTGATGTGCCCAGCAGGGATGCCACTACCCATGCTCTTACAGACATGCAGACACAACTTCTTAGACCAAGTGGAAGTTCACATGGGGGCTGTCAAAGCCCACACCTAGAAGGAATTGGTCGAACAAGCAGAGATAGCCGAGAAGTCGGCTAAAAAGTTCAAACCATCCGCCCCTAGAGGCAAGTGGGGGGTGAACAACAAAGGGCGTAGCGACCTACCGCAATCTTCTCAAGCTAAAGGCAAAGAGACTATGTCATTGGAGTTATCCGGAGATGTGCAGTCGAAGGCCAAGAAGAGCGGCTTCAACAATCAGGAGCCTAAGTTCCCTCCAAAGCAGTACTCCTTCAAAGACGATCAGGTGGTCACGATATTCCATCTGCTCCACAAAGGGAACAAAATGAAACTGCCAGATGCTCGGCGTCCCAATGAGATAGGGCGCACAAACGACCCTAAATACTGCCTCTACCACAGGATGATCCACCATCCTACTGACAAGTGTTATGTCCTCAAGGACAGAATACAAGCCCTGGTCGATGCCGGGGTTCTGACGTTGAAGACGGAGCAGAAGAAAGTCACTGCTGTTTAGACGGGAAAGGTGTTGTATTGTGGAGTATAATTTGCACACAAAATATATTCAATAAAAAGAGATAAGGTTTAGATTCAACCTCAAGTGCTTTGATCACTCCACAAATGTATTCCAAATGATTAATGTACCCTTTCCTATCTCCGTTATAGCATGGGCTATACCGAGTCGATTCTCAGGGAGAGCTTGCGATGGAAGCGTTACGGTTGGTAGTGAAGAAAGAAAACGAAGATTCTTCTTTGTCTTAAAAGAATAAAAATGAATTGGAAAAAGAAGTAAAAGAATTAGTGGATTTGTTCATGATGGAAAATGAAAAGAAATCAAAAGGAGATTTGCTTGGAAATAAAACTAAAAGAATGAAAACTTTGTAGAAGATTTGAAGATGGAGAAAATCATGACTAGCTAACCTTACTACCTTGCTAAAAACTTACTAAACTCCATGATGGTGAATGCATGCCTCATGTTGATTCATCGGCAAAGATTTGTCTTGCGTGTTGGTCTAATTACTTTCCCACTTGGATGACGGGTGATCATTCTTGGACTTGTCTTGTAGCCTCATAGATGTCATTGGCCTACAATTAGACTTTCAATAATGGAATCAAAAGAGCTACACTCAAGGGATGCTAAGGAAGAAGATACAACATTCATTAATGGAAGTAAAGAAGTTGTATAACAAATAGCATATTGGTGATCCATCTCCATGTTCCATCACGGCACTTGTTCTAAAGACAAGGCTCTAAATGAGGCACACATGAATCATATGGAATTACAACAAGAACTTGCCAAGTAATGAAAGTAACCCATCGGAGAAGAGAAGGCCATACAACTTGCAAGATTAAAGATAGCAATCACCCATGAGTTAGTAGTTAGCAAGGTTAGTGGTTAGCTAGTTCATGTTAGAAAGGTTAACTACTAGCCATAAGAAAAGAAAAGCAAAGCATGAATTAAAGTGCAAGTAAAGTAAAGCTAGAAGTAAAGAAAGCAAGTAATACTAGAAAATGCTCAAGTAGAGAAGAAGAGAATGGATCAATCCTTGCTTCACAAGTTGTCACACCTTGGTATACACAAGCTTTCTCTCTCTTACAACTCTCTTTTGCAGAATTTCTAGGGAGGAAGAAGATCTAGAGCACTACAAAAATCCTAGAGAAAAATCCTACAAAAATACAAGCATCTAATCTCTAATCTCTAATCTCTCTTCCACACTGTTGCGCAAGCCCTGGTCCTGTATTTATAGCCTCAGAGAGAAGGATCTAGAGCCCTGGTTGTTGGAGAGAAATCTGGGCTCCAACAACCCTGTAACTGCCGCAAATTGGCGGCAAAATCCCAGAAATTGCGGCAAGGTCAAGGCAGTTGAATACCAGATTTTTGTTACAAGTTTGTTACGAGGTTGTTATCCACGTGGCCTTCTAGAATCTTGAGCTGGCATGTAGAATTCTCTAGATCATGGGTTTAATCTTGGGCTCTCTTTTGGGCTTTGAATTAATCTCTTTTAATTAATGCTAATTAAAGAGATTTTGGGCTTTTTCTTATTTCAGATGTGGACCTGCAAAAATAGAGAGAATATGAGTAAAAATCATATTTTTATTTGTAATATGCATGGGAATAATGTGGTAAAATATGCAGAATTGAATACCAATCACACCCCCACACTTATTCTTTTGCTCGTCCCGAGCAAAACAAAGAAAAGAAAAACTATACTACCAATTTATTACACCACTTTCGCAGGTGACGCGATTGCACTGAGCACGTGCAACAAGCCGTTAAACCTCTAGGTTACCCTAGAGGAGGAGTGTTGTCTCCTGAGGGTTTTCAGCGGATTGCACCCACAAAATCCATAAAGAAAGAAGACAAATGTTAGTGTTTTGAAAACGCATTTTGAAAGAGAGACATGTTTTCGAACTATTTTTGCAAAAATATAAGTGATCTTAGGTTATAAGTCCACCTATAATCATTCTTCCTTAAACTTAGTCTCTATGCAAGATCTTGTCTTCAATTAAGGTAAGAATTCAAAATTGGATTGAATATTTTATCCTTCATAAAACCTAGATAGTATGCACACCGTGCTTAGTGAAGATTTCTGGGATTTCAACTCCAACCATCAAGCCATTTATTTATTTATATATATATTTTTTTTTCTGCTTTTTTCTTCCCTTAGTTTAGGCTTTCTAGTTTACCCTTGTAGCGAGCCTATAACCGATGACTCCCAAACCAGACGGTCTTAGGGCACCAGATGAGAAAACATCCCTCGGGTTTAAGGTCTCGAGTAAAAAAGGCCACAAAACTAAAGGGGATTATTTATTTTCTTTACCACCGTTAGGCGTGAATAATCATGCTTCTTGAGGCACAATTATCCAGCTTAATAGGTGATGTTTTATTTATATATATATATTTTTTCTTTTTTTTTCTTCTTTTTTTTATTTTTTATTATGGCATTTTTGGCTTTTGTCTCCATCCCAAAATGTGTAAGTGTGAAGTGCATACTTTCTAAGGCAAAAAATTCAAGATAAAAATATCTCCCCAATTTTACTTACTTAGCCTATAATTTCAAACAAGATCTATTATTTCAACTAGGTTTAAGATATCATAATTAAGGCTTTCTTAATTTCTAAGATACATCTTAATTTTATTAAAAATAAATCAAAACTTTGTCTCTTATTTCAAAAAGTTTTTTTTTAATTATTTATTTATTTTTTCTAAAAGAAATGTAAAAGAAAGAAAATCTTTTATTATTATTTATTTATTTTTTTCTAAAAGAAATGTAAAAGAAAGAAAATCTAAAAACTCTATGTTAGTAAACCCTCCCCCACACTTATTTCATGCATTGTCCTCAATGCATCATGATATATGTATGCATGAAACAAAATAGAGAGGAAAGGAAAAAATCACCTTAAGGTGGTGGTTCCGGTGGTGGTCTGATTGGTCCACGAAACATGGCCCAATCAACTTTACTGTGGGTTTGGAGGAACCCACCAGAAATATCATGAATATAACCCACTAAAAAGATAAATCCATGAAGGATCTTTATTAAGTAATGGACCCCATCTAATTTTCATTTTCCATAATTAATTTCAGAATCAAATTTGTCAACTACCTTGTCCCAAAGTGGTGTATGAAATGATAGAACTGTTGACTTGGACTCAGGAAGGACAGGATCTAATACCGACTCAGGAAAGTGACTTAAGTCAAGTGATGGTTCAGGAGTCGAAATGATTTCAGGAATTAGGTCCAAGTCAAGAAAATGAAGCTCAAGTCCACATGTATTGTCCAACAATGGAATGTAACCTAATATGGGTGATATCTCTTTACTTCCAATATTAAGGAATTCAAGCTCATCGCCATACAATTCTTCAAAACTAAGGTCAACGTTTTCCGTCAGAATTGTACAATCAGTTTTAGAAGTAAAGAGATAGTGAGAATCTAGGTCACATTTCTCATGTAGTTCAATACCAAAGAATGGAGAACTTGCCAATTTGTCAATAGTATCTTCAGAAGTGTAGAATTGGTCAAGTTCAATATGATCCTCAAAGATGGGTGATTCAACTTCATTATGAATTGGGACAGGATCCAACGTCGACTCCGGGAAAAGATTGAAGTCAGGTAAAGATACCCCAATCATTATTGAATCAGGAAAAAGAATTGAATCACTAAGTTGGGGTTCGAGATCACATTCCCCATGTAGTTCAATTCCACAAAAATGTGAACTTGCTAATTTATCAATGGGACTTTCAAAAGTATGGAATTGGTCAAGTTCAATATGATCATCATAAGAGATTGGTGATTCAATTTCACAATGGATAGGCACTGGATCCAATACTGACTTGGGAAATGGAGTGTAATCAGGTGAAGACACCGGAGTCATAATTGAATCAGGAAGTAAAATTGAATCATCAAGTGGAAGTTCAGGATCATATTCATGCTCAAGTTCAATTTTAGGAAAAGGAAAACTTGCCAAAATGTCAATGGGATCTGAAGTTTGGACAAGTTCAGGTGGTCGTGCTAAAATTGAATCATGATTTCCAAAATGATAGGAGTCTTAGGTCATATCAATAGAGTATGGCATAGTTGAATTGGTCAAAGGTTGATAAGATAGAGTTTCCTCATTCCTATAGATGTTAACCAATTGACTCAATTGTTCATCCACCTTATTGAAAGACTCAGCACGTGTTTTTTTATATTGTAACAAAGACTCTTGCAAGATGTTTATACTCTTTTCTAAACGTGATATTTCTACAAATGGCTGCTCTAGAATGGGAGTATAAGAATCTTGACTTTGGAAAGTTTGTGAATAATGTGAGTCACACATGTGTGGAGATTGAAGCTTGAATTCACACAAGAGTTCTATACTTGTTTCTATGACAAATGGTTGTTCATTATGAAGAGGTGGAACTGAGTAAGACTCTTGAAAATACTGTGGAATTGGAGAGGCCAATGTTTTTGGAAGTTCTTGCTCGGCCCTCTGAAGATTGGCTTCTAAACTCCTTAGTAACTCAAATTTTTCTTCAATTGGTGGTTCAGAAAAAGGAGTATATGAAGCGGAATCGGGAAATGAATACTGTGGACAAGGTGAATATGGTGGACAAGGAGTTTGAAAATTTGACTCGGGGTACGTGAATCCCCAATGACTCTGTGACGAGTTGAAATCATTATGAAAATTATGGTTATTAGATTGTGGGTATGGGTTAGAATGATTCGGATAAGGCCAACCCGGTGTATTTGGTTGGTGCATATTGTAAAACACCGGGTTGGAATTATCCGAATAGAATGGAGTCTGTGTGAAATATGGATTATTATTAGAATGGAAAGAATTGTTGAATGCCATATCACACAAAAAATCACAAACAAAAAGAAATAAACAAATAAACAATCAAGAAAAAAAATTCTAATCTAAGTTAGGGTAGACTTATGACCTAGACGACTCCTAACTGATTAGACTGTCCACAGGAGGTTTAGTGTAGACTTTGACCACAAGCTAATCAGCCAGGAAAGGTCAAGGTTGTTGGGAGGTTTTCCGTCAGAGACGTTCCTTAATTAAGTAACCACCAACCTTCAGGCTTTCGGCCCTCAATCCCTTTCCTAGACACTGATTTTGCAAGAGTCAATTTCCAACACTTTTCCCCCTTAGGATAATCTCCTAAGTGAGTCCGAGATGTCCCTAGGGCCAACGTCTACTTTTTTATTAAATTAGGCTTGGGTTAGTGAGTGCTGGGATAGTGATTTTTGGGCTAAGGAAAGGGTGATGAAATGCCCCACCTTATCTTATTTATGGGTTATGCCCTTAGAATCGATTTGTGCAAGTGTACGAGATATATATAACTAAGATTCACTCAAAGCATGAAAATCAAGCAAGAGATGATTCCTAATCTACATGCAATGCGCACGTACCTTGCCTCCAGCACTCTTCAACAGTAAAAGTAAATGAATTGAAAAGACACGTGCCTAGAATGCAAATGTCTAATCAATTTTTAACTTTGCAACCAATGTTTTACTGTTGCTTATTAGCAGGAATAAGGTGAAGCATACAAGAAAAGAATTATTGCAGCAGCTGTAGTTTGCAAAGCTGGAGACCCTGCAGAAATTATGTCAGTAGTGCACTCTTCCTTGCCGCAATTCTGCGGCAAAAGCCGTGAATCTGCGGCAATTCAGAGGGATCCTGGTCTCTGCTTTCTAGAGCAGAGGCCCAGGTCCACTTATATGTCACTGCAATGCTATGTTTCCTGTTTCTTCACCTGTAACCTGCAACAGAGAAGAGAATTCGTTTAGTTCTTCACTTTAAACCAAAAACCGTTGCTCTCCCCGCAACGGCGCCAATTTTTTGTTTAGACGGGAAAGGTGTTGTATTGTGGAGTATAATTTGCACACAAAATATATTCAATAAAAAGAGATAAGGTTTAGATTCAACCTCAAGTGCTTTGATCACTCCACAAATGTATTCCAAATGATTAATGTACCCTTTCCTATCTCCGTTATAGCATGGGCTATACCGAGTCGATTCTCAGGGAGAGCTTGCGATGGAAGCGTTACGGTTGGTAGTGAAGAAAGAAAATGAAGATTCTTCTTTATCTTAAAAGAATAAAAATGAATTGGAAAAAGAAATAAAAGAATTGGTGGATTTGTTCATGATGGAAAATGAAAAGAAATCAAAAGGAGATTTGCTTGGAAATAAAACTAAAAGAATGAAAACTTTGTAGAAGATTTGAAGATGGAGAAAACCATGACTAGCTAACCTTACTACCTTGCTAAAAACTTACTAAACTCCGTGATGGTGAATGCATGCCTCATGTTGATTCATCGGCAAAGATTTGTCTTGCGCGTTGGTCTAATTACTTTCCCACTCGGATGACGGGTGATCATTCTTGGACTTGTCTTGTAGCCTCATAGATGTCATTGGCCTACAATTAGACTTTCAATAATGGAATCAAAAGAGCTACACTCAAGGGATGCTAAGAAAGAAGATATAACATTCATTAATGGAAGTAAAGAAGTTGTATAACAAATAGCATATTGGTGATCCATCTCCATGTTCCATCACGGCACTTGTTCTAAAGACAAGGCTCTAAATGAGGCACACATGAATCATATGGAATTACAACAAGAACTTGCCAAGTAATGAAAGTAACCCATCGGAGAAGAGAAGACCATACAACTTGCAAGATTAAAGATAGCAATCACCCATGAGTTAGTAGTTAGCAAGGTTAGTGGTTAGCTAGTTCATGTTAGAAAGGTTAGCTACTAGCCATAAGAAAAGAAAAGCAAAGCATGAATTAAAGTGCAAGTAAAGTAAAGCTAGAAGTAAAGAAAGCAAGTAATACTAGAAAATGCTCAAGTAGAGAAGAAGAGAATGGATCAATCCTTACTTCACAAGTTGTCACACCTTGGTATACACAAGCTTTCTCTCTCTTACAACTCTCTTTTGCAGAATTTCTAGGGAGGAAGAAGATCTAGAGCACTACAAAAATCCTAGAGAAAAATCCTACAAAAATACAAGCATCTAATCTCTAATCTCTAATCTCTAATCTCTCTTCCACACTGTTGCGCAAGCCCTGGTCCTGTATTTATAGCCTCAGAGAGAAGGATCTAGAGCCCTGGTTGTTGGAGAGAAATCCGGGCTCCAACAACCCTGTAACTGCCGCAAATTGGCGGCAAAATCCAGAAATTGCGGCAAGATCAAGGCAGTTGAATACCAGATTTTTGTTACAAGTTTGTTACGAGGTTGTTATCCACGTGGCCTTCTAGAATCTTGAGCTGGCGTGTAGAATTCTCTAGATCCTGGGTTTAATCTTGGGCTCTCTTTTGGGCTTTGAATTAATCTCTTTTAATTATTGCTAATTAAAGAGATTTTGGGCTTTTTCTTATTTCAGATGTGGACCTGCAAAAATAGAGAGAATATGAGTAAAAATCATATTTTTATTTGTAATATGCATGGGAATAATGTGGTAAAATATGCAGAATTGAATACCAATCAACTGCCAATATGGTGACCCTCGAGTTCGGCAAAACTCCAAAGGTCACAGTTCCTGACGGAACTTATCCAGTCCTCGCTCCACGGTTAGACGTCAAGCATCCTCCAGCTACAACTCAAAACAATAAGGGTCTTGTTCCCTTAACATTGGAGATAGGGGAAGTCATGTGGATACACCCAGACCTCGTCCAAGACGTACAGCGGGATTCAAAGGAGCCCAACTCAAAGGGCAAGTCTTGCAATGTCATCTCCATCCTGCCAGACGATGACAATCTTACATCGGCTTCCCTCAGTGATTCAGAAGGAGAAAAGCTTGCTTGCATGGCGCAAGCCGATACGCCTCAACAGACGGGCACCCGATCCGAAAAATCATACTTGAGGCAGTATGAAAAGTCTATTGACGAGACACAACAGCAAACGACGTCAGTACAAGTACCAGCATCCACTCCAATCCCAACCAAGGGAAAAGAGAGGCCTAAGGAGGTACGATTCGACACGTGTTGAAGAAACCACCAGGCCAAGGGTTTGATACGCCCTTTCGGTTTGATATATTGGCTCAGCTGGCCAATATCCCAGCTCGTATCACTATACACGAGCTCCTTCGCCTCTCGAAAGAAACAAGAGAAGCACTCAGGGAGGCGCTAGCCAATTCAGAATCCTTTCTGACATGCATGCCTGAGATCCCTAACAACGACGTTCAGTCTCCTTACCCAGAGTGTCATCATACATAATCCAAGGTGCATGCTATTACATTCACGGCGGAAGATATGCTTCTCAAAGACAACAAGCACGATCGACCTCTGTACTACACCGGATATATCGGTTCAACATGCATTGAAAGAATACAAGTCGATCCGGGGTCTGCACTCAGCATCATCCCCAAAAGGCTTCTCTACTTCCTCGGCATACCACTGTACAGGTTGTCCGCAACCACTACTACAATATACGGTTTCAACGCCGGGAGCAGTCATCCACTGGGGAAAATTCGACTTCGTTGCAGAATCGGGAGCCTGAAGTCAGAAGTGACATGCTATGTCATTGACGCTGACAGATCATATAACCTGCTGCTGGGACGGCCATGGATCCATGCCAACTGGATCGTTCCCTCTACTCTGCACCAATGCTTCAAATATGTTGAAGATGACACGACAATACGAACTGTCTTTGCTGAAAAGCAACCATTCAAAGGGGGTGGAAAACTACTTCACTGACGCTCTCCTGTATCAAGAGGCCGGTGGAGCACTCAAAGACCGTTGCCGGACGATGATGAAAGTGGCAATGAGACGGATTCAGAATCCGAAGCAGGCATGCCAGCCATTCTGATTTGTGAACCAATTATAGCATGTCTCAATAATCCCCTATGTAATACTCCTTCAGAGGATGAAGGTGAATGGGTAATTAATGATAATATTTCTTTTGATTATCCCGCGACTGTTGGGCTATTTGAATCCATGACGGATAGCTCCCTACACATGCCTTTACATAAGCCAAGTGCATCCAGTACACCTATAGAATCCGCAGAAGGAGCCGTCTTGGTAATCCCGCCATCCAAAGAAGGTCAATTACCGATAATCTTCGGTAGAACCCAACCACGGGGACCCACGGTTGCAGATTCAAGTTCAGACTCAGACACTCCACAATTCTTTCATTACGCGCAGTCAGCGCGCCATATTATGAAGAAAATGGGATACGACTTGAAGCATGGTGCAGGCTAAATTTCGAAAAAGGAAGGCGCGATTTGATGCGGAACTTTGTGCCTAAAGGGAAGCCTGCAAATTACTATGATAGTACACGCAGGGGGTTAGGGTATGTTACACCCACATCGTCAGCAACGGTCCAAGCCAAGGACGATGAATCAGTTCCATCACATTCAGCCTCATCCTCTGAGTGGGATTCAGATGTCAGTATAGGAGGAATGTTCGAAAACCTCACTGCTAATATGACCTCAAGCAGTCAATTGGAGCCCGTAGAAGCCACTGACGAGGAACCATGGGCCCAGCAATTAGACCTTCAATGGGAAAAGTGATTCGAATCGCGCGAACCACCTACTGAAGACAAGGTGATGCAGGTCAACTTGGGTAATCAAGACCACCCTAAGCCCATCTTTATAAGTGAAAGAAAGCCTATCACTTACAGAAAGGGAAGAATTGATAATACTCGTAAGAGAGTATATAGACGTCTTCGCGTGGAGCTACGAAGATATGCCCGGACTTGATCCACAGGTCGCTATACACCGTCTAAACATCAAGCCTGACGTCAAGCCAGTCAAGCAGCAACAACGTCGGTTTCGCCCAAACATCATGGAAGCTATTGAAGCCGAAGTTTACAAGCTCATTGCATGTGGCTTCATCCGGGAGGAACAACATCCAGATTGGATAGCTAATATCGTCCCCGTCCTCAAGAAGAACGGGAAAACACGGATATGCATCGACTACCGTGATCTCAATACGGCCTGTCCCAAAGACGAATTCCCGCTACCCATCACCGACGTCATGATCGACAACACATGTGGATTCGAAAGAATGTCTTTCATAGACGGCTTTTTAGGATACAACCAGATTAAGATGTATCCCGACGACGAGAAGCATACTTCGTTCCGAACACCATTGGGGGTATACTGCTACACTGTAATGCCCTTCGGACTGAAAAACGCCGGAGCAACCTACCAGCGGGCAATGAGTACGATCTTCCGCGATCATCTCCGAAAAACGGTAGAGTGCTATGTCGACGACATTGCCGTCAAAAGCCGCAACAAGAATGAACATCTTTGCGACCTGAGAACGATGTTCGACATAATGCGGGCTCATCAACTGAAAATGAACCCAACAAAATCCTTCTTGGGAGTTTCAAGCGGCAAGTTCCTTGGGTTTATTATCACATCAAAAGGGATTCATCTTGACCCAGACAAAGTCAAAGCCATTCAGAGCATGCATCCACCGAGGAATCTCAAAGAGCTTAAAGGCTTGCAAGGCAGGCTGGCTTATATCAGAAGATTTATTGCAAATCTCTCAGGCCGCTGTCAGCCGTTCACCCGACTCATGAAAAGGGTGTTTCCTTCGTATGGGATCAAGCTTGCCAGGAAGCTTATGAAGACATCAAGAGGTACCTCACAAAGCCTCCAGTCTTAGTGGCCCCTACATCAGGGAAACCATTCTTACTTTATGTAAAAGCTATGGACTACTCCCTAGGTGCCCTCCTCGCTCAAAAGGACGACAATGGCCACGAGCAGGCCATTTATTATCTGAGCAGAACTCTCATAGGAGCGGAATCTCGCTACAACCCTATCGAGAAAGAGTGTTTAGCTCTCGTCTTCGCTGTTCAGAAGACACGACATTATTTGGTCGGCCAGACCATACATGTCATCTCCAGAGTAAACCCATTGCATCTTCTTATGACGAAGCCAGGATCATTGAATTCAAGATTGGCTAAGTGGGCACTTTTATTGTCTCAATACGACATGATCTTCACGCCTCAGAAGGCGGTTAAAGGCCAGGCCCTTGCAGAGTTCTTGGCTGCTCATCCAGTTCCAGAGCATTCAAAACTTCACGAAGATATCCCTGATGAAGTCTTCGAGTCTTATGCAACCTCAGAAGAGGAAGTGTGGCAGATGTTCTTTGATGGAGCATCGCGAATGGGCCCTAAAGGCAAGATTATTGCCAGAGTGGGGGTTGTGTTTATCTCCCCACAGAATCATGTCCTGCCCAGAGCATTTTCTCTGACAGAATCATGCTCCAACAATGTAGCAAAATATAATGCTCTGCTCATTGATTGGTATTCAATTCTGCATATTTTACCACATTATTCCCATGCATATTACAAATAAAAATATGATTTTTACTCATATTCTCTCTATTTTTACAGGTCCACATCTGAAATAAGAAAAGGCCCAAAATTCCTTTAATTAGCAATAATTAAATGGAATTAATTCCAAGCCTAAAAGAGAGCCCAAGTTTGAGCCCAGGATCTGGAGAATTCTACGCGCCAGCTCACACTTCTAGAAGGTCTACGTGGATAACAAACTCATAACAAATTCGTAACAGAAATCTGGGATCCAATAGACCAGATGCTGCCGCGTTTTCCTAATCCTAGCCGCAGATCTGCGGCAGATCTAGGGCTGTAAAGCCCCAGATTCCTGCCACCTGTCCACCTTCTGGAGCCTTCTCTCTGAATGCTATAAATACAGGACCAGGGCCTTCGCAAAAAGGTGTGGAAGAGAGATTAGAGATTAGAGATTAGATGCTTGTATTTTTGTAGGATTTTTCTCTAGGATTTTTGTAGTGCTCTAGATCTTCTTCCTCCCTAGAAATTCTGCAAAAGAGAGTTGTAAGAGAGAGAAAGCTTGTGTACACCAAGGAGTGACAACTTGTGAAGCAAGGATTCATCCATTCTCTTCTCTCTACTTGAGCTTTTTCTAGTATTACTTGCTTTCTTTAATTCTAGCTTTACTTTACTTGCACTTTTATTCATGCTTTGCTTTTCTTTTATTGTAATGGCTAGTAGCTAATTCTTCTCATGTCTAGCTAACCACTAACCTTGCTAACTACTAACTCATGGGTGATTGCTATCTTTAATTTTGCAAGTTGTATGGCCTTCTCTTCTCCGATGGGTTACTTTCTTGCTTGGCTATATCTTGTTGTAATTCTCCATATGATTCATGTGTGCCTCATTTAGAGCCTTGTCTTTAGAACAAGTGCCGTGATGGAACATGGAGATGGATCACCAATATGCTATTTGTTGTACAACTTCTTTATTTCAATTAATGAATGTTGTATCTTCTTCCTTAGCATCCCTTGAGTGTAGCTCTTTTGATTCCATTATTGAAAGTCTATATTGTAGGCCAATGACATCTATGAGGCTACAAGACAAGTCCAAGAATGATCACCCATCATCCAAGTGGGAAAGTAATTAGACCAACACGCAAGACAAATCTTTGCCGATGAATCAACATGAGGCACGCATTCACCATTACGGAGTTTAGTAAGTTTTAGCAAGGTTGTAAGGTTAGCTAGTCATGATCTTCTCATTCTAAGAGTCTTTTCAAAGTTTTCTTTCTTTTAGTGTTAATCCAAAAGCCAATCTTGTTTTGATTTCTTTTCATTTTCCATCATGAACATATCCACCAATTCTTTCATTTCTTTTTCCAATTTGTTTTCATTCTTTTAAAGCAAAGAAGAATCTTCGTTTTCTTTTCTTCACTACCAACCGTAACGCTTCCATCGCAAGCTCTCCCTGAGAATCGACTCGGTATAGCCCATGCTATAACGGAGATAGGAAAGGGTACATTAATCATTTGGAATACATTTGTGGAGTGATTAAAGCACTTGAGGTTGAATCTAAACCTTATCTCCTTTTATTGAATATATTTTGTGTGCAAATTATACTCCACAATACAACACCTTTCCCGTCTAAACAAATTTTGGCGCTGTTGCCGGGGAGAGCAACGGTTTTGGTTTAAAGTGAAGAACTAAACACATTTTCTTCTCTGTTGCAGGTTACAGGTGAAGAAACAGAAAAAATAGCATTGCAGTAACATATAAGTGGACCTGGGCCTCTGCTCTTGAAAGCAGAGACCAGGATCCCTCAGTTTTGCCGCAGAATCTCGGCCCCAGCCGCAGATTTGCGGCAATCCTGAGTTCACTACTGACAAGTTTTTCTGCAGGGTCTTCAGCTTTGCAAAATACAGCTTCTGCAATAATTCTTTTCTTGTATGCTTCACCATACTCCTGCTAATTATAATAAACAGTAAAACATTGGTTGAAAAGTTAAAAATTGTTTAGACATTTGCATTCTAGGCACGTGTCTTTTCAATTCCTTTACTTTTATTGTTGAAGAGTGCTGGAGACAAGGTACGTGCGCATTGCATTTAGACTAGGACTCACCTCTTGGTTGATATTTTATCGCTTTAAGTGAACCTTGTTTGTTTATATCGTACACTTGCACAAAATCGATTTTAAGGGCATACCCAATAAATAAGATAAGGTGGGGATTTTATCGCCCTTTCCTTAGCCCAAAAATCACTATCCCAGCACTCACTAACCCAAGCCTAATTTAAATAAAAAAGTAGACGTTGGCCCTAGGGACATCTCGGACTCATTTAGGAGATTATCCTAAGGGGGAAAAGTGTTGGAATTGACTCTTGCAAAATCAGTGTCTAGGAAAGGGATTGAGGGCCGAAAGCCCGAAGGTTGGTGGTTACTTAATTAAGGAACGTCTCTGACGGAAAACCTCCCAACAACCTTGACCTTTCCTGGCTGATTAGCTTGTGGTCAAAGTCTACACTAAACCTCCCGTGGACAGTCTAATCAGTTAGGAGTCGTCTAGGTCATAAGTCTACCCTAACTTAGGTTAGAATTTTTTTTCTTGATTGTTTATTTGTTTGTTTCTTTTTGTTTGTGATTTTTTGTGTGATATGGCATTCAACAATTCTTTCCATCCTAATAATAATCCATATTTCACACAGACTCCATTCTATTCGGATAATTCTAACCCGGTGTTTTACAATATGCACCAACCAAATACGCCGGGTTGGCCTTATCTGAATCATTCCAACCCATACCCACAATCTAATAACCATAATTTCCATAATGATTTCAACTCGTCACAGAGTCATTGGGGATTCACGTACACCGAGTCAAATTTTCAAACTCCTTGTCCACCATATTCACCTTGTCCACAGTATTCATTTCCCGATTCCACTTCATATACTCCTTTTTCTGAACCACCAATTGAAGAAAAATCTGAGTTACTAAGGAGTTTAGAAGCCACAAGAACTTCCAAAAACATTGGCCTCTCCAATTCCACAGTATTTTCAAGAGTCTTACTCAGTTCCACCTCTTCATAATGAACAACCATTTGTCATGGAAACAAGTAAAGAACTCTTGTGTGAGTCCAAGCTTCAATCTCCACACATGTGTGACTCACATTATTCACAAACTTTCCAAAGTCAAGATTCTTATACTCCCATTCTAGAGCAGCCATTTGTAGAAATATCACGTTTAGAAAAGAGTATAAACATCTTGCAAGAGTCTTTGTTATAATATAAAAAAATACATGCCGAGTCTTTCAATAAGGTGGATGAACAATTGAGTCAATTGGTTAACATCTATAGGAATGAGGAAACTCTATCTTATCAACCTTGACCAATTCAACTATGCCACACTCTATTGATATGACCCAAGACTCCTATCATTTTGGAAATCATGATTCAATTTCAGCACGACCACCTGAACTTGTCCAAACTTCAAAACCCATTGACATTTTGGCAAGTTTTCCTTTTCCTGAAATTGAACTTGAACATGAATATGATCCTGAACTTCCACTTGATGATTCAATTCTACTTCCTGATCCAATAATGACTCCCGTATCTTTATCTGATTTCACTCCATTTTCAAAGTCAGTATTGGATCCAGTGCCTATCCATTGTGAAATTGAATCACCAAAATTTATGATGATCATATTGAACTTGACCAATTTCATACTTTTGAAAGTCCCATTGATAAATTGGCAAGTTCACATTTTTGTGGAATTGAACTACAAGAGGAATGTGATCTTGAACCCCAACTTAGTGATTCAATTCTTTTCCTGATTCAATAATGACTCCGGTAACTTTACCTGACTTCAATCTTTCCCGGAGTCGACATTGGATCCTGTCCCAATTCATAATGAAGTTGAATCACCCATCTTCGAGGATCATATTGAACTTGACCAATTATACACTTCTGAAGATACTATTGACAAATTGGCAAGTTCTCCATTCTTTGGTATTGAACTACATGAGAAATGTGACCTAGATTCTCACAATCTCTTTACTTCTAAACTGATTGTACAATTCTGACGGAAAACGTTGACCTTAGTTTTGAAGAATTGTATGGCGATGAGCTTGAATTCCTTAATATTGGAAGTAAAGAGATATCACCCATATTAGGTCACATTCCATTGTTGGACAATACATGTGGACTTGAGCTTCATTTTCTTGACTTGGACCTAATTCCTGAAATCATTTCGACTCCTGAACCATCACTTGACTTAAGTCACTTTCCTGAGTCGGTATTAGATCCTGTCCTTCTTGAGTCCAAGTCAACAGTTCTATCATTTCATACACCACTTTGGGACAAGGTAGTTGACAAATTTGATTCTGAAATTAATTATGGAAAATGGAAATTAGATGGGGTCCATTACTTAATAAAGATCCTTCATGGATTTATCTTTTTAGTGGGTTATATTCATGATATTTCTGGTGGGTTCCTCCAAACCTACAGTAAAGTTGATTGGGCCATGTTTCGTGGACCAATCAGACCACCACCGGAACCACCACCTTAAGGTGATTTTTTCCTTCCCTCTCTATTTTGTTTCATGCATACATATATCATGATGCATTGAGGACAATGCATGAAATAAGTGGTGGGGGAGGGTTTACTAACATAGAGTTTTTAGATTTTCTTTCTTTTACATTTCTTTTAGAAAAAATAAATAAATAATAAAAAGATTTTCTTTCTTTTACATTTCTTTTAGAAGAAAAAATAAATAAATAATAAAAAAAAATTTTTGAAATAAGAGACAAAGTTTTGATCTATTTTTAAGAAAATTAAGATGTATCTTAGAAATTAAGAAAGCCTTAATTATGACATCTTAAACCTAGTTGAAATAATAGATCTTGTTTGAAATTATAGGCTAAGTAAGTAAAATTGGGGAGATATTTTTATCTTGAATTTTTTTGCCTTAGAAAGTATGCACTTCACACTTACACATTTTTGGGATGGAGACAAAAGCCAAAAATGCCATAATAAAAAATAAAAAAAAGAAGAAAAAAAAGAAAAAAAATATATATAAATAAAACATCACCTATTAAGCTGGATAATTGTGCCTCAAGAAGCATGATTATTCACGCCTAACGGTGGTAAAGGAAATAAACAATCCCCTTTAGTTTTGTGGCCTTTTTTACTCGAGACCTTAAACCCGAGGGATGTTTTCTCATCTGGTGCCCTAAGACCGTCTGGTTTGGGAGTCATCGGTTATAGGCTCGCTACAAGGGTAAACTAGAAAGCCTAAACTAAGGGAAGAAAAAAGCAGAAAAAAAAATATATATATATAAATAAATAAATGGCTTGATGGTTGGAGTTGAAATCCCAGAAATCTTCACTAAGCACGGTGTGCATACTATCTAGGTTTTATGAAGGATAAAATATTCAATCCAATTTTGAATTCTTACCTTAATTGAAGACAAGATCTTGCATAGAGACTAAGTTTAAGGAAGAATAATTATAGGTGGACTTATGACCTTAGATCACTTATATTTTTGCAAAAATAGTTCGAAAACATGTCTCTCTTTCAAAATGCGTTTTCAAAACACTAACATTTGTCTTCTTTCTTTATGGATTTTGTGGGTGCAATCCGCTGAAAACCCTCAGGAGACAACACTCCTCCTCTAGGGTAACCTAGAGGTTTAACGGCTTGTTGCACGTGCTCAGTGCAATCGCGTCACCTGCGAAAGTGTGTAATAAATTGGTAGTATAGTTTTTCTTTTCTTTGTTTTGCTCGGGATGAGCAAAAGAATAAGTGTGGGGGTGTGATTGGTATTCAATTCTGCATATTTTACCACATTATTCCCATGCATATTACAAATAAAAATATGATTTTTACTTATATTCTCTCTATTTTTACAGGTCCACATCTGAAATAAGAAAAGGCCCAAAATTCCTTTAATTAGCAATAATTAAATGGAATTAATTCCAAGCCTAAAAGAGAGCCCAAGTTTGAGCCCAGGATCTGGAGAATTCTACGCGCCAGCTCACACTTCTAGAAGGTCTACGTGGATAACAAACTCATAACAAATTCGTAACAGAAATCTGGGATCCAATAGACCAGATGCTGCCGCGTTTTCTATCCTAGCCGCAGATCTGCGGCAGATCTGGGGCTGTAAAGCCCCAGATTCCTGCCACCTGTCCACCTTCTGGAGCCTTCTCTCTGAATGCTATAAATACAGGACCAGGGCCTTCGCAAAAAGGTGTGGAAGAGAGATTAGAGATTAGAGATTAGATACCTGTATTTTTGTAGGATTTTTCTCTAGGATTTTTGTAGTGCTCTAGATCTTCTTCCACCCTAGAAATTCTGCAAAAGAGAGTTGTAAGAGAGAGAAAGCTTGTGCACACCAAGGAGTGACAACTTGTGAAGCAAGGATTCATCCATTCTCTTCTCTCTACTTGAGCCTTTTCTAGTATTACTTGCTTTCTTTAATTCTAGCTTACTTTACTTGCACTTTTATTCATGCTTTGCTTTTCTTTTATTGTAATGGCTAGTAGCTAATTCTTCTCATGTCTAGCTAACCACTAACCTTGCTAACTACTAACTCATGGGTGATTGCTATCTTTAATTTTGCAAGTTGTATGGCCTTCTCTTCCGATGGTTACTTTCTTGCTTGGCTATATCTTGTTGTAATTCTCCATATGATTCATGTGTGCCTCATTTAGAGCCTTGTCTTTAGAACAAGTGCCGTGATGGAACATGGAGATGGATCACCAATATGCTATTTGTTGTACAACTTCTTTATTTCAATTAATGAATGTTGTATCTTCTTCCTTAGCATCCCTTGAGTGTAGCTCTTTTGATTCCATTATTGAAAGTCTATATTGTAGGCCAATGACATCTATGAGGCTACAAGACAAGTCCAAGAATGATCACCCATCATCCAAGTGGGAAAGTAATTAGACCAACACGCAAGACAAATCTTTGCCGATGAATCACATGAGGCACGCATTCACCATTACGGAGTTTAGTAAGTTTTAGCAAGGTTGTAAGGTTAGCTAGTCATGATCTTCTCATTCTAAGAGTCTTTTCAAAGTTTTCTTTCTTTTAGTGTTAATCCAAAAGCCAATCTTGTTTTGATTTCTTTCATTTTCCATCATGAACATATCCACCGATTCTTCATTTCTTTTCCAATTTGTTTTCATTCTTTTAAAGCAAAGAAGAATCTTCGTTTTCTTTTCTTCACTACCAACCGTAACGCTTCCATCGCAAGCTCTCCCTAGGAATCGACTCGGTATAGCCCATGCTATAACGGAGATAGGAAAGGGTACATTAATCATTTGGAATACATTTGTGGAGTGATCAAAGCACTTGAGGTTGAATCTAAACCTTATCTCCTTTTATTGAATATATTTGTGTGCAAATTATACTCCACAATACAACACCTTTCCCGTCTAAACAC